>JANEHU010000673.1:0-279140 GCA_027563435.1 Nasonovia ribisnigri | reverse complement strand
TTTTATTTGTGGGCCAAAAAGTCTGAAAATTTAATACAAGCTTTTTTATATATTGTTACAATATCAGCTGAAAAATTTTAAAAATACATAGGCACGATTTTTTTTTATAAGCATTTAAAGTTCGAATTTTGACAAAATTTGTCAAAATCTCGAAAATTATAAATCATTGTAATTAAAAAATTATAAAATGTTCAGTTTTTATAACTAAGTGTTGAAAATTTAAAACAAAAATTTCATAAATAAATCATACCGTAACCAAAAAATCTAAAAAATATATCAACATATTTATTTTTTACAGACATTTTAATTTCAAATTTAGACAAAATTTCATATTTAAACCAAGAATAATGATTTTAGTTATTTTGATATAATTTAAAATATTATTTGTTGGTATATGAAACTTTTAGAATATATTGTTATATTTATATACACGCAATGGCATTTTAAAATATAATTTTTTTGAGAAAAATGATAAATACTAATGCCTATAATACTAAAATTAATTACTTTATTCACAATAATATCATCAAATACATTTAGACTTAGTAAGATATTATAGACCGACTGACCGTCTTCGCTCAGAATCGTTTTTCTTATTCAATGATATTATATCATTGGATAAAAATCTAACACAATCCATTACAGTGACTCACTTGTAACCTACTGTACAGCAGAGCGACATACACTTACCCGCCCTTTTTTATTTTTTTTTTTATTTTTGTGTCTGTCATCACGTTTTAGGACAGAAAAAATGCTTCGATTTTCTTCAATAGTACCTTTTCTGATAGGAAAGTGAATCTAGTTGGTACTTTGGGGGGTCAAAAGTAAACATTTTCCAGTAGTTTTCAAAAGTACTGTGAAAAACAAATGGAAAATTAAGGAAAAAACGGGAATTTTTACGCAACATTGATTTTCGATAAAATCGATTTTGGTTTTTGGTGTAAGTCTAAAAAAAATGACGGTAAATACATGAAATTTTTACTGAATGTTTATATATGCATTTTCTGCACACCATAGCATTTTCAAAATATTCTGACTTATTTTGAGCTGTTAAAGGACATTTTCAGTTTCCAATTTTTTTAGTTTTTTTTTCTATAAATGTCAATAAAATTTTATTTGTTGGGTAAAAAATCTTGAAAATTTAATAGTAGGCTTCTAATATATAGTTTCAAAGGCAGATGAAAAATATTAAAAATCCGTAGTCACAATTTTTTTTTATAAGCAAAGTTCAAATTTTGACAAAATACGTAAAAATGACGAAAATGTGCAATTTATTTTGAGTTAGAAATTCATAAAAATTTTTCTTTTTAAATCTAAGGTTTGAAAATGTAATACAAGATTCTTCATAAGTTTGCCTAATTTTATCAATAAAAAAAAGTTTATAAGCAAGTCAAAATAAATTTTTATGAGCATTTTAAGTTCAAATTTGTACAAGATTAGATATTCACTCGATTTCTCATGTAGCGATTTTCTTATTTTGTTGCAATTCAAAAACAAATAACTGTAGATGCATGAAAATTTCACTGAATGTTTATATAAGCTATTTCTATACACCATCTAATTTTTAATATATTTTGACTGTTTTTCAGCTTTTTACGGACGATTTCAATTTTCAAATTTTTTAGTTTTTTTTTCTATTAATATCAATAAAATTTTATTTGTTGGGCCAAAAATAATGAAAATTTAATACAAGGCTCCTGATATATTATTACAATAGCAATTGAAAAATATTAAAAATACATAGGCACACATTTTTTTTATAAGCATTTAAAGTTCGAATTTTGACAAAATTCATCAAAATCTCGAAAATTATCAATCATTGTAATTAAACAATTATAAAATGTTCAGTTTTCTTAACTAAGGATTGAAAATTTAAAATAAAGATTCTAATAAATAGTACATACTGTATTCAAAAAATCTAAAAAATATTTAAACACAGTTATTTTTTATAGACATTTTAAGTTCAAATTTGGACGGAATTACATATTAAAATCAACTTTAACGAGTAAAAGTATATATTATAATATTTTTATAGCATCACTGATAATTTTAGGTTAATAATTAAATAATATGAATAATATTAATTCAACTTAGCAGCTACCGTATAATAACAATATCAATATAATTTAAAATATCCTAGACTGACATACCGTCTCCGCTCAGAATCGTTTTTCTTATACAATGATATTATATCATTGAATTCAAATTTAATACCATCCATTATAGTACAGTGATCTACTTGTAGCCTACTGTACAGCGGAGTGACATCCACTTGACCCCCTTTTTTATTTTTTTATTATTATTATTAAAGCCTCGGTGTCTAAGACAATTGGCTGTATCTACTATAATCTACTATATACAGATTTAAATTTTATCTTTAAATTATATTTAATACTGATTAAACAGGTTACGATGGTTACACAAGATTTATTAAGTTAGTCTTAACAATAAAGGAAATTATATTTTTTATGTTGTCTGGATGGATAGCTTCTGAGGTAATGTTTGGAACTCTTGCTTCCTGTTTATCCGTTTTGAAAGTATAAGGCATATGAATATATTATATATGATGTGTTTGATTGTGAGAGGTGTGCCGCAACTGACACATATGGTGGGGGGGGGGGGTTCTGGACGAGGGAACTCTTCATCAGGTACTGGTGGGATGTGTGTCCGATTCGCATTCGGTTGATTGAGATTTCTATTTTCCTTGTGGTGTCCGGTGGTGCAATGAGGACCATGCGAGGATGGTGTTTTTAATTTCGTTTATTTTGACGAACCTATTGTAGTATTGTGTAGCTATAAATTGTTCGAAAGTAATCTAGCTATAGACTTAGCATCGGTATGTAAGGTAAAACAATTTAGTTTTATAGCGTCTGAAGAGGTTATTGCTTTACGTGCTTTTTCATCGGCTCTTTCGTTTCCTAGTTGTAATTTGATTGTGACTAGCAATCCATATCAAGATGATTACAACTTACGACAATTATTTAAAAAAAAAAAATGATACAAATGTTATGCATTGTTATAATAATTAATTATACAGATTTTTTCGACCAAATTAGGTAGTACCAATATTTATTTTTTTTATAACATGTATTGTTGAATTGATTCCCTGTCTTCTTAAAAACCTATATACATACTATATAATGACTTAAGAGGACGCTACACACCCGCATATATTGTCATTTGTCTCCATCTTTTAAACGTAAAACATAGCAAAAACTGTTTTGTGCGGGAAAGAACCGAGAAGTCTACAGTCTTCACTAAGAAACATTTTCACCACATATAAAGGAGAAGTTAAGTTGTGAAATATTGTTTTCATTTTTTCGATATCGGAACTACAAAAAAAGTTATTCAAGTTTGAAAAACATAAAAAATAATGGATTTTGAAACAATAAGAACTTATTTGTGTATATACGTAGAATGTGTTATAACTTATATTTCTAATAGTATATTAACATGTTTAAAATCACAAAAAGTTTATAGTAGATATATGCTATAGCGTGTTAAAATATTTAATAACAGTCCAAAATATATAATAGGTAAGATGGTATACTATATACTTTGATACGAAATCTAAACTAAACTAAATCAAATCATGTACTTCTGAACTTTATAATATCTTATGATTTATCGTCACTATAAACCGTCCAATTTAGAGTTGAAACGATTCAAGACCAACCGAGACAAATGAATACAAATGAGCCAAGAGCGAGACCTACCATGATCTCAATAAAAAATGCACCCACTTGTTCAACCACAAATTATGTTTCTGTACCACAAGTCTCTGATTCTCCTAACAGAAGGAATGACAATTTAGAAAACGAATTACACCAGAAAAGAAAACTTCAAAAAAGGTATAAATAAAATATATGTATGAAAATATAATAGTATATCGTTATGAACATCTATGCGTTGAATATGTATGAATTATAATATTATTAACTTCATATTATATATTATATTGTCTACTACAGTCATGTCCATAGCTTGGCTACAATTTAAACTATACCTATATAATTGAATATGAAAACTAAACTTAATCAAAACATGTAATATCGACGTTTAAATTACCTAATATACCATATAATCCATCGTAATTTAAACCGTCCAATTTGGCAGTGAAACGATACTAGACAAACTGAGAGAAACGAATACAAATGAGCTAACAGTGAAACTGGCCATTATGTCATTAATAAACAAACCAGCTTGTTTGTCCACAAATAATGATTATGTGACAAGGATTTCTGATCCTCCAAACAGGAGAAAGGAAAACTCAAAATACGAAATAGAACAGATAAGAACAGATCAAAATAAGTATAAATACAACATAACGCATATTTTAATAAAATAACGTTATGATTATAAACTTCAATATTATGATAGTAAATTTAATGTCCTTACAATAATATTGTATTAGGTACATGCAAAGTGATTTACCAAGCATGTTAACTTAGTCATTTAATGTTTACTTTTGAAAATTATTTAATTCAAATTCTGATTTTTGGAATTTTTAACTAACTGTATAAGGCCATTTTTTCAAATATAATATAAATTATTAACACCATTTAAAAAGTTTCTTGTAGGGCATTCATTTTTTTTAAAATGAGAATCAACCAATTTAACTGTAATAAGTTATAAAATATCATTATTAATTTACTGACTAAACTGACCCATATTAAATATGTGTTCAGAATTTTGTAGCATGTAAATATTAAATAATTTAGTAGGACTCATCTGTAGTCGCAACTCAATTCTTCTATTGTAAGAATAGCCATGTTCAGGAAAACACGATAAAATAGAAGGTAAATTATAATAATTGTCCTATAATGAATTGTGAAAAAGTTATGCATTATTACTCTGTAACAGTAGATGCACCTAAAAAAAAACTGTATTCAAAGTAATAAAAATTAATCGTGAAATAATTAATTACAATTGATTATAGCAATAGAGCCAAGGACTTGAATCTTTTGGAGTCATTGCGCAAATCAATAAGTCAGTAAGTATTAACTACTAGAATAGTATTAATATACCTATTATTACTGAATTATAGACCGAAATTATATTATTAATATCCAACAATATGCACGACATTTTTCTAAATAAACAGTATAGCTATAATGTATAACATATAAACTGGTAGCAGCTGCCAGCTATGTAATTATTTATTTTCAGTGATGGCAATAAATGCGAAAATAAATATTTTTCTTAAACTGAAAATTATTATTTTATATTATCAACATTTTTTCTGTGATAATTTCAAACTATTGTCAGTTGACATAGTAATTCTCTTTTTTTGTTATGAGTAAATATGAAAATCTTTGTTTATTTATTAAGAGTGTATACTAGCTGTATACACAATGAGAATTATAGCATATTATAATATGCTCTAATAACAAAATATTCAGCAATACCTATATGCAAAATATTATACAATTTTAGCTATGAAATCGTTTGATTTGAAACGCCCCAGGCCCGCATTTCAAACCCACATAATATTATAGTTGTGCAATATAAACTGCAGTATGAATATGAAAATGAATATAATTCTGGTCTCTAGAGACTAAAATAAATTATCATTTTTGTTTTTTAAGATATTAAATTAGTTGTTATCAATTGTTAAATATCAATGTTATTTAAATTTTTTATTTGTTAAGATTTCGTACTTTCAATGCTTAGATCATGTAGACATCGTAGTAGTGTACCTACAACTATTATAGTACTATATATATGATTTAAGTAGCAATGTATAATAATTACGATATAGCTATAGCAGTGTGAGCAACAGTCCACTCCCTACCCCCTCGTGACCACGCTTATAGTTGTAAGTACTTGTAACTGTACTAGATTATTAATTTAAATTGTAGGAAAACGGTTTATACTGACAACTGTACATAGTACATAATATTGTAAACGTTGCAACTCATAGCGTAAACGGGTTTAGTGGAAGTGTATCACACAAATACGATTTTTGTCGTGCATGCATACTTACACCTTATTCAAATTGATTTAATACGAATCAAAATAATTCGAATTCATGGATGCATAGTATACAAATTACAAGGCACCTGATTCAATTTTGTTATATATACATCTGTACATAAATATAACATAATATGGGACTCACGTCGTATGTTATCTACATGAACTTTGATCGCGCTGTATATTATCAGAAATTGTACAGAAACTGACATTGTCAGTATTACCGTATAATTAAACACCTCATTAATACACTTAACGACTTAACAGCCTACACTTGACACATTCGACTTCAGTGTCATATAAAATTATGCGAGTACAAGGTCCATGATGGGTGTTCGGACTGTACTGTTAGAGCTACGTTACTTCTCATTATTAAACGCGAAGTAGAAGTTGGGTCCACAATTCACTTGAACTAATGGAGAGCTTACAGCAATAACATAAGTGACCATGGGTATACGCATAAAACTGTAAATCACCGCAGCTTCACTCCATTGATCAGGAAACAGGAGACAATACTCAATATATATTATCTACATAGAGACGTGTCAAAGTAAAATATGGCATAAAACACGTGGTTCCACCAACTTATTGCAACGGTAGTTGATGGAATAGTGGTGGTGATCATTCAATGTCTCCAAGAACCTTTCCGAACAATTCTTTGAAGGCATGAAATTAACTTCTTTGATCAGTGGAGTGGTGAAGCAGTTTTTTTTGTGCTGTGGCTCCGTTGATTTTTGGGGGTGGTGATGGTAGTGGTGATGACAGATATTTGTAAAATATATTACTTCTAAATTATGAACTTTGAGAGTTGAGATATCTGCAAATGTTGGTACCTATACAATATACATCCTGTTGTGAGTTGATGGGTGGGTGGATGGATAAAATATATATGGCCCCTTCAATTAAAATTGTTCACCACGCCACTCTGCAGGCTCAGATGACAGACTCCTACATATTATGGTGTGAAAGATTATAGATACCATACAACGCCAACAAACAGTTACGGTAGATACATTTTTCTTGTGGATAACATACGGCTTGAGTTTCCATAATATTATATAGTTATATTTTATAACAACATATTATATTATGAACTATTCATATATTATATTGTTTCCTACTGTCTTGCTCAGTGCTCATAGCTTGGCTACAACTTAACTATAAAATTTGATAAGAAAACTAAACTAAATCATATTGTGTAATAGTAGCCTTTAAAATACCATATACATTATAATTTATCGTTATTATAATATTATAAATCATCCGGTTTAGAGGTAAAGTAATACATGACAATCCGAGACCAACGAATACGAACGAGAGGTTGAATCCTGTCACGACGTCAATAACAAACGTGTGCACTTGCTCTGTGTATAAGCTGGTATCAAATACAAAGAAAGAAAACTTAGAAAACAAATTAGACCAGAAGAGAAAACTTTTAAATAGGTACCTATATAAAGAAAACTCTTAAGGATATGATAATAAAATTTCATAGATTTACGTTTATAAAGACATGATGCTTTAACATTACGTAAAAACTGAATCTTAGTGATCGTCGGGTAATGATAAAAGACAAGCCGGGACAAACGAATGAAGACGAGCCCAGAGCGAAACCTGCTACGATGTCAATAAAACAGGCTTTAGCTTGTTCAAAAATAAATAATGTTTCTGAGCCTGTAGTGGATTCAATCACGAACGTAGAAAAATCAGCGATTGAACGGATAAGAAAACTTCGTCATAGGTACCTATAAAATTATAAAATATACTCGGATAATGCTAATAAGTAATAACACAAAACATTCCACAAAATTCATTAACGATTTCGTTATCACCAGGATACCATAGCATACAATAAGTATTTTACCTTGCATGATCAGTGATCACTTATCCATTTCATTATTGAGTTTCTGAGATTAAAGATGAACGTATTGAATTTACAACGATGTATGTTTTAACTTTTAGATTATGAGCGGAGCCAATTTTTTTTTGTGTCTATCTACATTCTACACCAAGGGTCTCCAATCTTTTTTTACGGTGGGTCAAATTCCCAAATCTATATGATACGCTTCGGCATTACGGCCCAATATTTTTTAACTAGGGGTAAAGAGGTAATACAATTAAAGATATATACCTTTAAGACTTATTTTTGGTAATTAATATATTAAAAACAATTAAAACTAAAATATTTTCAAAACATCAATTAGCTTGGCGGGCGGGTTAGAAAATCTCGATGGGCCATAGGTTGGAAACCCCCAGGTATAATCGATAAGTAATCGAAATAATACTTCGATTTTTGACATGAGTAATTTTTCTGATAGGTATAAGTGAATCTAGTTGGCGCACTAAAGAAATTAAAATTACAAATTACCAGTTACTTTCGAAAGTGTTGAGATACACAAAAAAAATAGTAAAGTAAAACGAGATTTTTTACCCAAAATCAGTTTACAACAACATTGATTTTCCCTATTATACCTCTTAATATTTCTATTATTGTGATAAAAATAATTGAAATTACTATTGAAATTATACTACAAAAGGTTAAATTCACTTTTGTTGAAAAAAAAGCACTTTTAGAAATTAAAAGGAATTTTTATTTTTGACCTCCCAAATGCACCAATGAGAATCACTTTACCTTTGGAAAAGATACTGAAGTTGAAAAGCATTATTTCGACCAATTATTGTGCACATAGATACAAAAAAAATACATAATTGTGAAATCAATACTTCATCGCTCCGCTCAGAATCTAAAATATATAAACACAGTTTTTTTTTATAGACAAAGGTATTAAGTTCAAATTTGAACGACATTAGATATTTTAAAGATTTAGTATAAATATTTTTAAATATTATTCGTGATTACTTTTAAAGTGTAATACTATTATATTTTATACTCACAACTTTTAAAATGCAATTAATTTAACCTACTGTAGTACTAAATACTAATGCTAGTAGAATAAATTATTTTGATAGCCATGATATAAAATTTACTTAGTAGTTAGTTGTATATAGGCTGACTGATTCTTGAGCAATATTAGGTATGAACTCGGCTTTTCTAATACATCTATAATAGGTATTTAGTTATATTATGTTTATATACGTATAGTTTATTATGAAAATAATACAATTAAAATCTATATAGTCAGATACCTAAAATTATTATGAATGTAATCGTTTCTTTCCATTTGTGTTCACATTTTTTGTTACTTTGCCCCTCCCCTAGATTAGATTTTCCGAACAATTCAAAAGAAAATCTCACGCAGATATCAATGAAAACCATATCAACTTGTCCAATGAAAAGGTATGTATCTGTGCCTGATGTTTCTAAACCAAATTGGAGGATGGATTACTTAGAACGCGATACTCTTCGGATTGTAAAAAATGATATTATGTGTGTAAACAACGTAAATCAATTTCTTAAAACCTTATTTCGATAAAAAAATAAATTAAACTATATATTTATGAAATTATGTTACTATATGATAATTATTAATTACAGTAATATATACAAGGTTATTACTTATTCATCTGGTATGCTCACCTAGTTACATTGTATCATCTAATATTCTCCTTTAAACAATAATATTTTTAGTAACACTTTCAGGTGACAGGTATATTATATATTTACGTATACCTATTTAAATCTAATATTATTTATCAACTATATAATATTTGGATTTTAATATTTTATACATAATTTAAGAGGAGCGTCCAAGTGGTTACAGGTTAGGATAAGCCCCTCAAAAAGAATCTCTTAAAGTCTTCTCTATATAAAAAAAATATATAAGATAGTACTTTTTTATGTGTCTTATTATTGATTTATTTAAGCTAAAAATCTTTAATTTTATATAATTGATAGGTACTTGCTTCTATTAATTAGATGAAAGTGTAAATTAATTATTTTTTAGAAAATTGATTATAAGTTTAAACACCTATTGACATATAGAAATGTAATATTCAAATTTCAAAAAATAGTCAGTATGATGAATATAATTAATATCAAGACAAATTAAAAATTACCTTGCCAATTAAAAAAACATTTACTTAAAATTAAATTTAAAGTTGACTATACATACCTATCCTACCTATGTGTAATATGGTATAAAGTGAATCTTTGTAAATAATTAAAAAACAAATTTTTAAATACTTTTTACAAATTTAACTAACCTGGGTAGTGTATGTTTTAGCCGACGCAAAAACCTGACCATTACTGACCCTTATGGGTGAAACACGATTGCGGACGCTTTACCTTTTTCGCAACACGATTGCGGACGATCATTATATGACAATAGGTATTATTTTCGGTGGTACACGACTACTAAAAAAAGTATACCATACGTGCCCATATACTACTGCTCTGGTATTAACATATAGATAGAATTGGGCTAAAAAATTATTATTATCTTAATAATTTGTTATATATTTTGTATGTATGTATTACTATAATTTTTTTAAGAATGTTTAAACTGTATTCTGTCCAAATAAATTATTATGATTATTCTAAAAAATATACTATTTAAATTTTCAATAATATAAATCATTAAACGATGAAAATTATTTAAAAATTGAAGTTACACAAAGAGCGCTACACCCTCTATGTTGTCTCCATCTTACAAACTTAAAAGTATCAAAATTGGATTGTTAGCTTAAATTAGAGTAAATAATTGTTTGTAAATAAAAAAATACATATATTATTAAACTTAAAAGATACAGGTAAGAAGATTATTAAGAAAAAATAATAAGTGTTTTCTCGTTGGTTTTTTACAATATTTCAAAAATTATGAGTTGATACAGGATTTATGTGCTCTAAAAATCTTAAAAAAAGCGGGTAAGTGGATGTCGCTCTTTTGTACAGTAGGTTACAAGTGGATCACTGTTTAATAGATGTTATTAAACTTAAATTCAGTGATATAATATTGTATACGAAAAACGATTCTGAGATTGTTTGTCAGTGTGGTTATTTTATTTTATATTTATATTATTATTTCTTATAATTAATACGATAGCCGGGAAGTTGAATGAATATTAAAAATTACAACAACTATAAATAACTATTTGAAAGTCTGTATAATATGCTTTGTAGAGTATGCTGGTGGTATTATTTTTAAAATCAGCTCGAAAGTCTTCATATGGATACCTTAAGATTTTTTAGTTGACAGTGATCAAATCACCCAGCGTCAGTTTCGATATTGTTTTTTCTACTTGTTTGTAATCCGAACAAAACAAATCTTGGTTTTTCCAGTAAGCTGCTAGACTTAACAATCCACGAATGAGAATAGTGTTTCTAGGGAGCACAGGATACTCACATAGATCCCAGGTTCTGAACGCACACGACAGTGTTTTACGAGACTCTAATACTTTCAATAACTTTAATTTTTCTTTATCACTGACTTTGATAATAGGCATCTTCCAAGTCACCTTAGTCAGTTCAATTGTAATTTTTTTATTTTTATCGACGGCGGCGGTTGCACCTTCGCCCACAACATTTGCTGATTGCAATTGAGTAATATTTTTTTATAATCTTCACAAAACCCGAATACGTGTTTTAGAGGAATACATCCGAATTAATGTTCAAAACATGGATTCTTACACTAAATTCCACTAAAACACGTATTCGGGTTTTGTGAAGATTATAAAAAAATATTACTCAATTGCAATCAGCAAATGTTGTGGGCGAAGGTGCAACCGCCGCCGTCGATAAAAATAAAAAAATTACAATTGAACTGACTAAGGTGACTTGGAAGATGCCTATTATCAAAGTCAGTGATAAAGAAAAATTAAAGTTATTGAAAGTATTAGAGTCTCGTAAAACACTGTCGTGTGCGTTCAGAACCTGGGATCTATGTGAGTATCCTGTGCTCCCTAGAAACACTATTCTCATTCGTGGATTGTTAAGTCTAGCAGCTTACTGGAAAAACCAAGATTTGTTTTGTTCGGATTACAAACAAGTAGAAAAAACAATATCGAAACTGACGCTGGGTGATTTGATCACTGTCAACTAAAAAATCTTAAGGTATCCATATGAAGACTTTCGAGCTGATTTTAAAAATAATACCACCAGCATACTCTACAAAGCATATTATACAGACTTTCAAATAGTTATTTATAGTTGTTGTAATTTTTAATATTCATTCAACTTCCCGGCTATCGTATTAATTATAAGAAATAATAATATAAATATAAAATAAAATAACCACACTGACAAACAATCTCAGAATCGTTTTTCGTATACAATATTATATCACTGAATTTAAGTTTAATAACATCTATTAAACAGTGATCCACTTGTAACCTACTGTACAAAAGAGCGACATCCACTTACCCGCTTTTTTTAAGATTTTTAGAGCACATAAATCCTGTATCAACTCATAATTTTTGAAATATTGTAAAAAACCAACGAGAAAACACTTATTATTTTTTCTTAATAATCTTCTTACCTGTATCTTTTAAGTTTAATAATATATGTATTTTTTTATTTACAAACAATTATTTACTCTAATTTAAGCTAACAATCCAATTTTGATACTTTTAAGTTTGTAAGATGGAGACAACATAGAGGGTGTAGCGCTCTTTGTGTAACTTCAATTTTTAAATAATTTTCATCGTTTAATGATTTATATTATTGAAAATTTAAATAGTATATTTTTTAGAATAATCATAATAATTTATTTGGACAGAATACAGTTTAAACATTCTTAAAAAAATTATAGTAATACATACATACAAAATATATAACAAATTATTAAGATAATAATAATTTTTTAGCCCAATTCTATCTATATGTTAATACCAGAGCAGTAGTATATGGGCACGTATGGTATACTTTTTTTAGTAGTCGTGTACCACCGAAAATAATACCTATTGTCATATAATGATCGTCCGCAATCGTGTTGCGAAAAAGGTAAAGCGTCCGCAATCGTGTTTCACCCATAAGGGTCAGTAATGGTCAGGTTTTTGCGTCGGCTAAAACATACACTACCCAGGTTAGTTAAATTTGTAAAAAGTATTTAAAAATTTGTTTTTTAATTATTTACAAAGATTCACTTTATACCATATTACACATAGGTAGGATAGGTATGTATAGTCAACTTTAAATTTAATTTTAAGTAAATGTTTTTTTAATTGGCAAGGTAATTTTTAATTTGTCTTGATATTAATTATATTCATCATACTGACTATTTTTTGAAATTTGAATATTACATTTCTATATGTCAATAGGTGTTTAAACTTATAATCAATTTTCTAAAAAATAATTAATTTACACTTTCATCTAATTAATAGAAGCAAGTACCTATCAATTATATAAAATTAAAGATTTTTAGCTTAAATAAATCAATAATAAGACACATAAAAAAGTACTATCTTATATATTTTTTTTATATAGAGAAGACTTTAAGAGATTCTTTTTGAGGGGCTTATCCTAACCTGTAACCACTTGGACGCTCCTCCTAAATTATGTATAAAATATTAAAATCCAAATATTATATAGTTTTAAATAGGTATACGTAAATATATAATATACCTGTCACCTGAAAGTGTTACTAAAAATGAGCAGAAGTATATATGGGCACGTATTGTATACTTTTTTTTTTTATCAAATTGTTTCACACTTTTCCTGTTAAAACATTAAAATGAATAAACGAAGGAACCTATTACCGCCGTACCTACTTATCCGTTCAGTCGGCGCCAAGTCGTACACACCGGGTTGTTTATCTAATCTACTTGGTAGTAGGTTTAGAATAATGGTTACCTACTCAAAAAGTGTCTCAGGTCTTCTTCAAGATTGAAGTGTGAGGATGCCACAACCCTTCTTCTTAGTTCTGAGTAGAATATGGGCACGTATGGTACACTTATTTTTTTATCAAATTGTTTCACATTTTTCCTATTAAACCATTACAAAAAATCTAAAATTATCTGTTAAAATTGAGTAAGGGGATACGTTCAGTACACTTTTTTTTTTATCAAATTGTTTCACATTTTTCCTGTTAAACATTACAAAAAATCTAAACTTATCTGTTTAAATTAGAAAAAAGCATTTTTAGAGTTTTTAAATGAACAAATAAAATTATTATAATATTTAAACAGTTAAAAACTGCCTTAATTTTTTACTAAATGTTATAAAATCAGACCAATCAATATTATTATTGTCTATTTTCATTAAATATTCTAAATTATTATTAATTTTTTTTTTTGGATTTGTGATCATGATCGATTCTTTGAAAAAATCTACTGACAATATTTAACATTTTTTTAAATGCAATGTTTGAATGCAATTTGTTTAAATGCAATTTGTTCATATTCTATTTTATTATTTTTAATAAAATTTATAAAATTATGCATTTTATTTCTGTTTTTAACATGCGTGTGAAATTCACGCATGTTATTATTGTCACCAAATCCCATAAATTCCAATAAATTTTCAGTTATTAAAATTTCTTTTTTATTAAATAATGGAATCCATTCTATATTATAATTATCAAGAGTTTTAATTAAATTTCCTTTATTATTTTTAATACCATTAGGGTGTATTTCCATACACCCTGAAATACCATAGTGTATAAAGGTTAAAATGTCACTAGTTATTAATAATAATAATAATATTTTTAGAGTTTTTAAATGATTTTATAGAATTTTTAAAAAATAATGAAATGCTATAGTATACAATCACACTGTAGATTGTATACTATCATACAATATTATTTTTATTTGACCTGGCTCCTACGAAGAGCGCGCGGCGGCATTTATTACTATTATTATTTTTATTTGACCTCGCTCCTGCGAAGAGCGCGCGGCGGCATTTAATACAGTTTAACAGTTTAAAACCCAAAAAATTCAGAAAGATTCGAACCCGCTAGCGGCAGGAAGCATGCTGTCGCATTAACCATTAGACATTTAGACCACGGGTATTTGTTGGTGTTAACAAGGAAAAAGGTATATTTAAGAACACATATTATATTATATTATATTAAATTATAATATTACGATATAACTAATTAGAAATTAGTCAATATATTTTTTTTTTTTTAATTGATCTTAAAAAAAAAACAACTCGGCAGCAAAAGCCATTAGTTCACAATACTTAATAACAATTTAGATATTATACATATGGTTCATAGATACAATTATATTTTGTTAATTAAATTAGTTAGTTTAAGAAATTCAAGCGTTTTTTTGTTCTGATCAGGTTGTGGTCCGAGAGTTGAGTCGAGGGTTTCGGTCAAGTTGAGGTACATTCGCTCCTGGTCGTAAATATGACATTCAGTCAAGATGTGCTTGACGGTGAGATGTTGGCCGCAGGCTTCACAGAAGGGGAGTTCGTCATTAGACATGAGATATCCGTGATAAAACATATTATTATTATTATTATTATTATTATTATTATTATAAAATTATTATTAATAACTAGTGACATTTTAACATTTATACACTATGGTATTTCAGGGTGTATGGAAATACACCCTAATGGTATTAAAAATAATAAAGGAAATTTAATTAAAACTCTTGATAATTATAATATAGAATGGATTCCATTATTTAATAAAAAAGAAATTTTAATAACTGAAAATTTATTGGAATTTATGGGATTTGGTGACAATAATAACATGCGTGAATTTCACACGCATGTTAAAAATAGAAATAAAATGCATAATTTTATAAATTTTATTAAAAATAATAAAATAGAATATGAACAAATTGCATTTAAACAAATTGCATTCAAACATTGCATTTAAAAAAATGGTAAATATTGTCAGTAGATTTTTTCAAAGAATCGATCATGATCACAAATCCAAAAAAAAAAAATTAATAATAATTTAGAATATTTAATGAAAATAGACAATAATAATATTGATTGGTCTGATTTTATAACATTTAGTAAAAAATTAAGGCAGTTTTTAACTGTTTAAATATTACAATAATTTTATTTGTTCATTTAAAAACTCTAAAAATGCTTTTTTCTAATTTAAACAGATAAGTTTAGATTTTTTGTAATGTTTAACAGGAAAAATGTGAAACAATTTGATAAAAAAAAAAGTGTACTGAACGTATCCCCTTACTCAATTTTAACAGATAATTTTAGATTTTTTGTAATGGTTTAATAGGAAAAATGTGAAACAATTTGATAAAAAAATAAGTGTACCATACGTGCCCATATACTACTCAGAACTAAGAAGAAGGGTTGTGGCATCCTCACACTTCAATCTTGAAGAAGACCTGAGACACTTTTTGAGTAGGTAACCATTATTCTAAACCTACTACCAAGTAGATTAGATAAACAACCCGGTGTGTACGACTTGGCGCCGACTTAACGGATAAGTATGTACGGCGGTAATAGGTTCCTTCGTTTATTCATTTTGCTTTGCCCTGAGAAGCTACCGCATCCATCGCCCTTTTGACGGTTTCTTCGTCACCCAAAAACTTCATGGAAACCAGTGGTTTTAAATTATCGTCGAGCGTATATTCAAATGGTATGCCCGTCGGTAAGTTTACTCCCATAATCGCTTCATCTGTCATATCTGAAAAACAAAATAATGCATATTTTACGCATTGCTTAATTACTCATTAATAGTGCTGGGAATTTAGTACCCTAAAACAATCTAATTACAATATGCTTGTATGTCCTAAAAAATCTAAATAATATAATGGACTTTTAAACCAAAAATTGTATTTTATTTTATTTAAAAACAAAATTTGCAGGACTGATCTGAACTAGTCTTTTATATTGACTTTTAATCTGAAAAAATCATGCTACCACTCGTAACCTCGATTTTTGATTCGTACGAATCTGTTAGAAAAATTACGACTAATAATATTCGATTAGGTAAAACCTTGTTAGCACGTAACAAAGTTACTTTTTCAAGTGAAAATCTTAAAATTAAATTTTATAAAAATCTGATTTTAGTGTCCTTAAAGCTCTAAAATGTTCTAAATAATGAAAAAAATCAATAATTATTGCCAAAGAATGCAAAATAAAAACGTATTATTCTGATTTAAAAATACATGAAACTTAAATGTTCTTAAACGAGCATTGCGTGAATTCGGAAAAAAATATTAAGACGTGTATCGAAATCTCAGCCTTACTTATTTACAATAAAACGTATTATTTTCATTGTGCTAAAAATGCACTCAAATTTCCACAATTTCAATCAGTCTATATAATATTGTTACACGCATAAAGGTCTTCAGCGATGGTGGTAAATTGTGTCCGGACTCATTTTACCACCAACGCCACTGCTGCTGCAGCTGCAATTTGTGGG
Source organism: Nasonovia ribisnigri (assembly GCA_027563435.1). NCBI lineage: Eukaryota > Metazoa > Arthropoda > Insecta > Hemiptera > Aphididae > Nasonovia > Nasonovia ribisnigri. The sequence continues at coordinate 261,915 of JANEHU010000673.1, read as the reverse complement.
GAGTCCCCATTTATGGGGACCTTAATGATGATGATTATATAGACGTCGTGAGGATAAAAAAACAAGTCACTTGACCGAATCACTGAACTCTTCGTTGAGATTGATAAAAACAATACTAATTCACTCACTGTCTAGATGTTTTATTATGCCCCTGAGGCTATTTCCATGAGCTGCTATTATAATTCGACACCCTTTTTTGATCTCAGGGACGATCACGTTGTCCCAGTACGGCAGTGTCCTTTGTATCGTCATTTTTAACGATTCGTGTGTTGGGAATTCACACTCGGAGGGACCGTTTACGTAACGGGGGTCGTTTTTTATGTGACTGTAGTAAGGGTGATCAACCTCCATTGGCGGTGGTGGGATGTCGAAACTGCGCCTCCACAATTTGACCTGCAAAAATTATAATAATCATTTATTCGTACCCTCGCATCATACTACAGTTCAAATGAAAAATCAAAGAAAATTAAATTCATCATAATAATAAGTAGATTATAACGAAAATGATAATATAACTAATAACGCAATAGCCGTGTGTTAATGTACCTTATCTTCGCCGTACTTTTTTGCGGTCTCAGCTTTGTTGAGGCCAGTCAGACTTCCGTAATGCCGCTCGTTCAGTCGCCAATTTTTATGCACCGTGCAGCCGTTTTTCTGATCTATTTGGTTTAGAATGGTACTCAGAGTGTCTTGGGCCCTCTTCAAGACGGAAGTGTGAGCGACATCAAACTCGTAACAATGTTGTTTTAGCGTTTTCCCAGCCGAAACAGCTTCCTCTACCCCTAAAAAATCAAAAAAATATAAAACGATGTATATCGTAAAAAACCAACGAGAGAACACGGTTTATGTTAATATATTATTACTTTAAAAATTTGATAATAGGTCAATTCACTTTAATAATATCAAAACTGACAGCACCCTATTGAAACTAGCGATTTGGTATGTCATTATTCGTGTGTTAGACGGAGACAACACATGCGGGTGCGACGTCCTCCTCTTATGTCGTATATATAATATATATAGTCAGCTATCGAGTATTATAATTATATTAAGGCTATAGTTATAATATAACGACATATTTTTAAATGGTACCTAACTACCTACCTACTACCTACTAATTACTATACATAATACATTCAACTAAAAGAAAGGGGGTCAAGTGGATGTCGCACCGCTGTACAGTAGCCAGTAGGTCACTAGCTGTACAATGGATGGTATTAAATTTGAATTCAATGATATAATATCATTGTATACGAAAAACGATTCTGAGCGGAGACGGTATGTCAGTCTAGGATATTTTAAATTATATTGATATTGTTATTTTACGGTAGCTGCTAAGTTGAATTAATATTATTCATATTATTTAATTATTAACCTAAAATTATCAGTGATGCTATAAAAATATTATAATATATACTTTTACTCGTTAAAATTGATTTTAATATGTAATTCCGTCCAAATTTGAACTTAAAATGTCTATAAAAAATAACTGTGTTTAAATATTTTTTAGATTTTTTGAATACAGTATGTACTATTTATTAGAATCTTTATTTTAAATTTTCAATCCTTAGTTAAGAAAACTGAACATTTTATAATTGTTTAATTACAATGATTGATAATTTTCGAGATTTTGATAAATTTTGTCAAAATTCGAACTTTAAATGATTATAAAAAAAATGTGTGCCCTATGTATTTTTAATATTTTTCAATTGCTATTGTAATAATATATCAGGAGCCTTGTATTAAATTTTCATTATTTTTGGCCCAACAAATAAAATTTTATTGATATTAATAGAAAAAAAAACTAAAAAATTTGAAAATTGAAATCGTCCGTAAAAAGCTGAAAAACAGTCAAAATATATTCAAAATTAGATGGTGTATAGAAATAGCTTATATAAATATTCAGTGAAATTTTCATGCATCTACAGTTATTCGTTTTTGAATTGCAACAAAATAAGAAAATCGCTACATGAAAAATCGAGTGAATATGTAATCTTGTAAAATTTTAAACTTGAAATGCTCATAAAAATTTATTATGACTTGCTTATAAACTTTTTTTTATTGATAAAATTAAGCAAACTTATGAGGAATCTTGTATTACATTTTCAAATTTTAGATTTAAAAAGAAAAATTTTTATGAATTTCTAACTTAAAATAAATTGCATATTTTCGTCATTTTTACGTATTTTGTCAAAATTTAAACTTTGATTACCTATAAAAAAAAATTGTGACTACGGATTTTTAATATTTTTCATCTGCCTTTGAAACTATATATTAAAAGCCTACTATTAAATTTTCAAGATTTTTTACCCAACTAATAACATTTTATTGACATTTATAGAAAAAAAAACTAAAAAAATTGGAAACTGAAAATGTCCGTTAACAGCTCAAAATAAGTCAGAATATTTTGAAAATGCTATGGTGTGTAGAAAATGCTTATATAAACATCCAGTCAAAATTTCATGTCTCTACGGTCATTTCTTTTAGAGTTATACCAAAAACCAAAATCGATTTTGTCGAAAATTGGTTTTCCGTGAAAATTCCCGTTTTTCCTTTAATTTTTCATTTGTTTTTCACGACGCTTTTGAAAACTACTTTTGAAATTTTAAGAAAAGGTACTATTGAAGAAAATCGAAGCATTTTTTCTGTCCTAAAACGTGATGACAGACACAAAAAAAAAAAAAAATAATAAAAAAAAAAACACACATCATTGTAAAACCAATACATTCATCGCTCCGCTCAGAATCTAATAGTTTTCGTGCATTATTTAGTTACTGAATAATTACCATATTATATTAAGGTGTGCATATAAATATATAACATTACAAAATAATAATTATATTATATTTCATGGATACATTCTAGGTTGTACACTTGTACCACCTATACAAATGTGTTGTTTAATATTTTCAACAATTTTCTATTATTAGGTAATGAAATAATAAACAATGATATTGTTCTTCGTATTTTTTTTAAATAGGTACTTATATTTGTTTATTTTGTCCTGTTTTCATTTTATATATTTGTATTCCTTCCCATGCCCAGATATATATTTAATATGTATTGTAGTCTAGTTAATAATTTTTATATATTTTTTACTCCGCACTAGACTTCTTGGTGAGCCCAAGTGAATAGCGATCTCCATATTAAATCAAAATAAATCAATATTATTAGGTATTTTTTTCTATTGGAACATAATAAATAATAATTAAAACCAAATATACTATATTATACTGTTTTATCGGGATACCCTAAGTAAATAAATAATGTATACGATTAATCCTTTTTATCCTTTTGTATTAAAAACAATTAAAATAAAGTAAAATTCTTTTCATAAAAATATTATAAACAATTTAATAAAGTAAAATAGAAATTATCATATTAAAACTTAACTAAACATTTTCTTTCTAGATTTTTTTGAAGCAAAGATATCGATGAGATGTTTATAGTCGATTGTGAACGATACTTCTTCAATTGATATTAAAGCTAGTTTAGAAAGTTTGTCTTGGCCTAACCGATTGCGCAAATAAGTTTTTATTAGCTTTAGCTTTGAAAATTTTCTTTCCGCACAAGCTGATGTCACAGCTAATGGTTTAATGGTTAGCATTATTCTAAGAGCAATGGTTAAATTAGGAAATGATCCATTTGTTGTTTTTAAAATATTAAGTGCCTGGAGTGAATTTGTATTAAAGATCGAAAAATTATCAGTTCAGAAAATAAATCTAATCCATCTATATCTTTTAGATCGTTATCTGTTAAAATAAATCGCAAATCTTTACAGCGTTTTAATAAATCATAAATTTTCCACTGTCTATACTGTATAGATACAAAATTTAATACATATATTAATATAACTTAATAGACAATAGTTATAATATATATTTAGCATTAGCCTTAGCCTTATAGCCCCGATCTTAATTATGGTATAAGTATTTTATATACATTCAAATTTGTAACAAACTAACAAAAATGTTTTTCGATTCAATTTGGTTTGAAGATAATCATAAATACATAACACTGAATAAAATGTAAAGGATTTTTAAATCATACATACTTATATTATATACCTATTTTAAGACGAACGTATTTTATTTTAAGAACTTATCTAATATTAAAAAAATAAAATTTGCCTTAATTTTCAAGAAAATATTTAAATACCTAATTGTATCAATATACATTTTAATATTTACCTTTTGAACTCAGGCTGGCATCATACCAACCACAGAACAAATTTTTTTTATTCCAATCGCTCTCTCCGTGCCGTACCATTACAATTTTATAACTTTTAGATGTCGATCTCTAAAAGTAAAAAACAACATAAATAAAACCTCCGGGCTGTGTAGACGTGTAGTATATATAATATATTACATATATATTTTACATTATACAATATTATAAATCTATAAATTAATAAATAAGTATTATATATGTAGTGAGAAGGACTTCCGCCAGGTTTTTCACCCATTATGGCGGTATTCCCCGGCTCAAGCGATTTTACACACCTAGGCAAACTTAAGTTTTGCCGCCCCTTTACATGTAAATACAAAATACTATATCAAATATTTTTTCACATAAACATTACTAAAATATAGTTAATTCTGAGTTCATTATATTTATTTGTATAAAGTTAACAATTGATTAGATTGATATATTATTTATAGACAAGTAAATCCCTACTAATTTAAATTAAAAAAAAAACAATTTAAAAATAGTTGTATTATAATATAAAAGTTAATAACATAATATAAATGTTAACATCGTATTAGAACTTTACTTTTCTTGCTTTTGCGTTAGCGAAATCAGATACAACCTCTATATCCATATTATAGACTAATTCTTTCTCAATTGAAATCATTGCAAGGCCCACTAAACGATCTTGTGACATTGTGGATCGTAAATAATTTTTAATAATTTTTAATTTTGAGAAACTTCTTTCTCCTGTGGCAGCCGTCACAGGAAGTGTTAAAAGGATTCTTAACGATATATAAGTGTTAGGAAAAAGTTCAACTAATTGATTTTCACAAATATATTCCCAAATAATTCGAGGATTAGTTTCAGTATCATTGAACCGTCTTTGCAGAGCTGTAATTTCATCATATAATTCTACTGCATTAATGTCAGAAGTTAAGCCATTATCTGATGCAAGTGCTAGTTGAAGATCTTTACAATGAGTCATAATAAGTTCATCGCTATTTTTTATTTTGGAAATGTCATAAAGGAATGAAAATAAGTTTGCATGCTCAGAAAGTAATAAAAATCTTTCGTTAATTGATTGTACAGCTCTATCTAAAATTTCATTGAAAAAGTTTACTTTGAATCTTTGTTTAGAATCAATTATGGGATCATCACGTGACTCATAATTAAACTGTGTATTTGTACTTCTAATTCTACTTTGATCTATTAATGGAAATGAATCTTCAATTCAAGAGCGTTTGCTAGTAGTTTAGCAGACTTCAATGTATTTTCAAACCCTTCATCAGAACAATATCTCATTAAAAAAAGTTTAGTTGAATCTAACTGTTTAACTGTTTCAGAAACGTCAAGCGATATTGATTGTAACATTTTACTGGTAATATTTATCTCAAATAAAATATCGTACCAAACTACCAAGCAACACAAAAATTTGAAGTTTAAAAACTTATTGATGATATCAATTGCTTCGGCGCGACTTTTAACACCAGAAGGATTTACCAACGAATTATTTTGAGATATTTCTAAAAGAGCTGAATATATTTCTTCGATTTGTCGTCTGATGAAAGTCGGCAGGCAAATGAAAATAAAATCATTAATATTAACTTATCTGTAATCGTCGATCGGTGTTCGGTACCTATTTATAGTCAATAATATTCGTCAACAGTGCGTTTTGTGGAAGAGTAATTATTGAAAACAATAAAAGGCGTTATCGGGGCCAGACAAAAGACTGATTCACGGAACCGATTAAAAACCGTCAAGAGAACACCGTAACTTGCTGCGGTCGACGGTCGACCAAAAGAGTACATTTACATTTATATTTGTCCGATCACACTGACCAATTTTATATTAATTTTACTCTTTATTATTTACTACCCACGATTTGATATAAATAAGGAATCTTTTTAAAAATTATCTAATAAGACGTGTACAAAAATGTTAAATGCCACCCTAGGCGTGGGCCTATATCGCCTACTCCTTGAGCCGGGCCTGGGTATTCCTAAAAATAGTATTCCCGTTCATAATTAAACACTTCGCCAAGCCACACTGGTTTGTAAGACATAATTATATTATTAATATTGTTGGATTAAAACTTACTTTAGGAATATCGCAATAATTTTTATGAGAAATATGCTTGGAAGTTGTACACCATAATATTCTTGATTGTCCGATTGTTTTAACAAATTGTTTTGTAAGTGAGCTTAACATTATGAACGCCAGACTGAATGTAATAATACAAAATACTTTAAAATATCTGGACTTAAAATGATTTAGTATTATAATTTATAATAACATTTATAAACATTCAACAAACAAAAATCATTAACTATTTTTGGCCACTCGTTTCTATGGTACTAAATTACGAATATAAGTTATAACATATTATATTCAGCTTTTTGAATATTCAAGATAGTTATTATTATTTTTAGATAAACATAATTGAATTAATTAAAATAAATCCCTGGCAAAAAAAAATCCCCAAAGCTATACCTAACTATTAGATCAAAAATAATAATTAATAATAAAAATATATAAAACTTGAATGATAATTTATTATTATATTATTATAATCATTGATTATAAATACTAACCTAGTATTTATAATCAATGTTATAATATTGATAAATAGGTACACATTATATCATATGATATTTATTTACAAACGGGTAGGTAACCTTCAGTAATAAAAGTACAGTAAGTAGAATCTTAATTTGAAAAATATAACACTGAAATTAAATAAAATAGTGTTTTAAATGAGTTAATATTTTTTAAATGAATCGTTTCTGTTTATGAATACTAACTTAAATAATTTTTTAACTAAAGTATTAATAATATGTAATAGGTATACAATACAATTATCAATTTTATAATTTTAAGTAATAACATAATCTAGACGATAAAAAGTCACTGTAATATAAACTGAAATGTACTGAATGTACGCAATCAATTTATTTATGAAATGGACAACATTTCATGAAGTGGAAACTGTAAATAATAATAATAATATACCATACTATGTGTTCACAAAAAACTCTTACACAGTAATAAAATAGGTATATAAAAATTTAAGTCAATTAAAATATAAAAATAAAAATACTTATTTAAAAAACGAAAAATTGCACCCTATTGATTCCGTTAGTTTAAAAATTAGAGTGACTTGACCTCTTATACAATTTAAAGGTAAGATTATTAATGTTAGCTACTCAAAAATGTTGGTAATAATTAGGCCATCCTAATTGTGTAATCCTAGCTACGTGCCAAAGGTAACCTAATGATCTATTCTAAAATAGAAGTATAACCTACCAATAATATCACTACCTAACTGTATAAAATAATGGAATGTGAAAATTTAAAGAAAATTATCTGTATAATACCCGAAAAACCCCCAAAAAATAGTGCGTTTGAGGTGTTCTCTTAACACCTAAATGTTAAACATTATTTAATTAAGTTTGAAATTATTTAAGTGGTATATCTGCTTTGTACCTACAAAACATAATAGTTACATTAATTATTATGTATTTTCTTATTTTTTTATTTTCTTACGTAGATACCTATACTTACCTAACCTTTGATTAAAATTAATTCTACTATAACAATTAATGTATAGGTATCATAGTACAATTTAAGGTATTTTGCATATGATCAACATTTGTGTAGGTACACCTAATATAACTGAATTTTTTAAAATTACTCTACTTCCGATGGGTAACAGCTTACAGCTTACTTGACAAATAAAAAGCCGATAAAAATATAATACCCGATTTAGAAGGATAAAACTAAAATACTGTAAAATATTAATTTATTAAGTTCTCCAAAAGTCACTAATATTTCATAATTTAGAATAAGTCTGTATTTAAATCTCATAATTTCAAAAATCAAATCATGGAGATTGACTGTATGCATACAAATTTGAGTTGTATACATTTTATTACCATTGAACAACGCATATTATAAAATAATTCCTATGTGGCCTGTTTAATGCTCTACATCAAATTTGCATTGAAAATATGTCAAGACTCAGGTGCAATAACAAAATTGTATAAAAATGTAAATGTATGTAAATAGTATTTAAAGTAATTTAGAAGAGGCCCTGTATCTTTACAGTATTGATTGTTACCTGATTATGAAATCATACAAAAAAATTATAAAAACACAATCACTCGGAATGGTCATATATTATTATATACCCTATTCAAAATAACAAGCCTCCGACAGCCACAGGCAAAACCATAAATTTAGTGTCTTCATGTTTGAACAGGGTATGGAATAATTTTAGAGAAAAAACCCGTATTATAAAAATATTGTAGACAGCAATATTATCTAGGGCTTGACATATCAATTTTTAAGTAATTAGGAATATTCCTTTTCAGGGCATATAAAATTTAAACTTGTTGTTTATACTGCAGACTTAAAATTTAAATTGTTAGTTACATAATGGTCACAGCTGATTTCCACACAACTTTGGAGAAACACATTTCTTTCTATCCATTAGTATAAAGTTTCTTTGATTCTAAGTGCAGTTTAGATATTTCTGTTGTGGAACCACCAATCACAGATTTTTTTATTTTTATTTTTATAGTACTAGATAGCAAACTCCCACCATGAATTGAAACTTCAAGGTCGGTTTAAATGGTCGGCTGTCCACAGCTGAGCTTCACTTCTAATAATGTAAATTATATAGGATTTCCTAGTGTAGTATAGTATAGAAGTCTGTGCCACCAATATGTTACGTCATAGATTATTTGATTATTTTTTTGTCTTATAATAAAAGTAAGTTTATGCTCAATCGAATTCATTTTCAATTAATGTGATTCTTTGATACTAGGATTTAATGTACAAATGTGTGCACTGACATCTTCTTAATAACTGATTTTACACATTGTAATGATTCAATACATATTTAAAAGTGAACTAATTTAATATATATGTATATTATAATATATTTCTAAAAGTAATTACATCATTTACAAACATATTGTTAATATTTTAATTGGTAAGACTAAGGGTTTAGAAATTTATCTAAAACAAAAAATGTGTAGATGATGAAACAGCCGTCATTTGATTTCATTTTGGATTTGTTGCCACTTCTGCACCAGTGATGATACATATTTTTGTTTTAATCCCAGACCCACATCTAATTTTCCCACCTGCAAAGAAAATCCATACTATACATTATGTCAACATCATATTATTTATATTAATTAAATTAACTATAAACAAATGTGATTCCAACGTAGTTCAATACAATAATATTGAATATTCTATAAAGTATTAACAATTGATTAATTTATATTATAAAATGTATGAACTCATTAAAGGTTTAGTTGATCTGACAATATTATATTATTTTACACGCTTGTTTCTAATAGGATAGATATTAAACCAACAGCATACAAACATAAAATTAATAAAGACATTTTCATAAAAACATCCATGTAAACTGATTTGGATATTAATCTTCTAAAAATAAATTACTGTCTACTACATAGATATTTTTATTGGGGTTGGGGGCATTATTTTTAATTGAATGTAACTCCCTGTTACAATATAAAATTATATGTATAGTATGTATATTTATCAAAATATTATTTTTTTATTTTAATATATGTAGTAAACAAATACCTAGAGGGGGGGAGCCGTGTACAACTCTCGCCTACCATTAATTAAAAATTAAACTTGAGGTGCAAGCGTGACAAAAATGTTATCTATAGTTGAAATTAAATCTTCAAATGTTATTATTTGTTAATGAACTTAAGTAACTATCAATTAGATTTTTAAATTAATACATTGGTGATCAGCGGCGAAATATTATGGACAAAGGCTAAGTGAATAATTTATCCATTTTGATAATTAAAACCACTTTAAATGATATGAAATATAAATACCTTCTTCTTCTTTTTAGGTTTGACAATTTCTTTTTCTTCTTCAAGAGTGTTTTTTAATGTATCTATAGGGGTTTTTAATTTTGACACAGTTTCAACTATTTCGGGAGATGGAACAGCAATCATTGTTTCGATTTGACCAGCTGGTTTCGATTCAAACTGAGCAAGATCAGCATAAAATGAATTCAATTCATACGACAGTTCATCTCCAGGGACTGGTGGCTAAAAGAAAAAAAAGCTCAATTATATTAAAAAAATAACACCAAATGCAATTGTTTTCCATACGACAATAATTTCTGTGTCTTCTTTATGGTTATCTTCATCGATATCCATGTCCACTGGTTCAGGGTGGCAAGAATTATGATCGGAAATACTTGGAGGAGAAGGAGTGCTTGCATTAGATATCGTGGGTGGCGAAGGAGTACGTTCAGATTCCTCAGTTGGATATTGCCATTGTGTACGGCCGTCAACATCATTCTGATAGTAATACCGCGTGTTAATTCTAAAATAATATCCATAACAAAACATTATAAAACAAACAGTTTTACCAGTTTTGATAACACATTATAAAATTAAAAAAAAAATTATGCTTAAAACATTACTAACAATTTTTTTTTTTTTTTGTAAATTAATATTAATGAATTAGAATATAAAAACTTTATTTAATAATGATACTTATGTTCGACTCAAATAACCATTTTAATAATGAAAAAATGTTGTCGTAGAGCCTGTTGGAGACAAACCTGTCTTGTAGATATTAATTCCGCCATATTATTCCACCTGCGCTTAACACGGCTCATATGCAAACCATACAATTGAATACTATTAAATATAAAGTAGTAAAAATATAATATTATTACAGTAATAATTAATTAATTTGCACATTTCAAGTCAATTTTGTTGATTTTCCTCGTTTCAATCTGCATTGAAGTTGATCATGTCGTGTCTAGATGCATCCACATACATACCTACTTGTTTCAGACGAATAGGAGATAAAACACTGCTTTAGCCTTTATTCCAAAATATTTGTAGTATTGATAATCAATAGTACTTCTAATATTTTATGTATAAATTCTTAATAAAAATAAACCCCCTCCTAAATGAATATTATTAAATAAAATACATGTTTTGATACTTTTGTAATGAAGTATTTTGTTAGTCCATAATCTTAACAAATTACATGTCACATACTTGTCCCATTGACATGTCCATCCGTCTGGTGCAACTGACTCTTCTAAAGTACATAACTCGATAGCCATTTCATCCAACCACTTTGAGAAATATTCGTCATTCAAACAATTATCTTTCCACGCTTCCATTAAAGTCTAAATAACATCATATTATTAAAAACTTAAAGTTATATAAATTAATATTTACAGAAAAAATGAAATAGGATTTAACTGTATATCAGCAGTTCCATGTGAGTGCATAATTCCCATATTATTATTTTAATATTATTCTATGAGTACTTTAAAAAACAAATTAAACTTACATCAATTTTAATAGTCATAACTTGAACTGAAGACAATTTTTCATTATTTTCACAATCTGATAGAAAATGTAATTTTGATGAGATCAGCAGTGACAAATCTTCAATATGGTTTTTAGCTAAAAGTAAAATTAAAATAATTACAATAATAGTTAAAAACCAACTAAAATTATCAAAAATGCATTACATTTTTTCATATCACAGTTTTTAACAGTTTCTTTTTCATGTTTTATGAAAACATTATTTTTATTGGAATTATGATTATCATGTACATTAATTGTTTCGCCTTTAACAAAATTTATAGACCCTCCGTTTTTGTGTTTGGATGAGACAGAATAACCAAATCCAATTTTAATATTAGCACATGGGTCTTGGACATACGAAAGTGTTTTATCATTTGATTCGCTCTTTTGATCATCTGAAAAATTATATAAAATAATTTTTATTATTATTTTTCAATATAGATAGTATCCTAATACATATTTAATTTCCTATTTTCAAAATAGGTTTTATTGTTGTGTTTATAAATCCATAGAATTAGAACATTTTTTTACCTATATCTTCAAGATCTTCTTCGCCATAATTAGCAATTAGATTAATAGATTTCAATGAATTTTCTTTCAAAGAATCTGAAGTCAAATTGTTTATTTTTTCATCAGTATTTGAATCATTTTCAACAGTTTTTGAATGCAGTTTACCCATTGCATTAATATCCGACGGAACAATTAATTTATTTTCTTCTCTAGTATTATCGTTTAATGTGACATTGACATAATCAGGAGGTACTTCACTTTTTAATATATCAAAAATATCACCAGTAGTTTTTTTTTCAGGAGATTTTTCTACTAAATAATCTGGAGGTACTTCTTTGTCAATAATGTCTAAAATATCAGGCTGACCATTTGTTTCACAAGAACTAGGTGATTTAGCTTTAGATAATTTAGCCAATTCCTTTTGTTTGAACATTTCAGCCTTTTGTTGCAACCTTTGAAGTATAGTAGTTTTTTGATCCTTATCATCTTCATTCTCATCCTCACTAGAATCACTTCCATAAGCAACTAATGCACTTAAAACTTTAGATTCTAGTTTCGATTTTTTAGAACCATTACATGAATTTGGATCAAGAGTAGGTAAAGAATCACTTGAAAGCCGTTTTCTGGAGTTTTTTGTCTTGTTTACAACATCTAGAACATAATTTTAGCAAATAATTACTTATTATAATTGAAGTACCTAATTATACTTTGACTTATTTTGTTATTCTTCAAGATCATAATTCATAATAATATATAATCACTGTACAGTAATTTTACATTTTATCAATAATATCCAACATACCTTGATTTTCAATACTATGCGCTGCTTCGTAATGTTCAGGTTTTTCCCATGTGACTTTATTTGTTTGGGTATTCCAATAGTAAATAAATCCTGATACATCATCATAGCACTCCTGCCATACTACATAAAAAAAAACATAAATTTTATTGTAGGTAAGTATATCAAGTAGGTACTTAATATTTATTATTTATTAAACATTTCAAGATGGATAAAAATAATAAAACTATTTTACATTAAGTATAGGCAAGGCTAAGCATTAACGAGATAAAAAATAGTTACTTTTACTAAGTTAAATAACAAGTTACTTTTTTTTTTTTTTAAGTAATTTATAACTTAATGAGTTACATTTTTTCCATGTTATTCAGTTATTTATGACTTATGAGTTAATTGAATTTTTTGTCACGTTTAGTTAATTTTAATCCTAAACCACAGATTAAAAATATATTATTCAAATTTGTTAAATTTAATTTCATAAAAAAAAAATAATAATCCAAAATATTAAAATATATATTAGTTAATAAATAATAATTAATAATACTAGTTAGGTATTATATTGAATATAATATTATATACCTATATCATAAACAGAAATATATAGGTACTACTGTTGAATATAATAATATTATTAAAATTTTTGCTTTATATAAAATTAAAAATATACATAAGGTTAATTATATGAAATAACTAAATAATATAATAGCTAATAGCTACTATTAATACAAACCATAGTCAGAATTATTAAGTTCAGTTGCATTCATAATTTGTTCTTTGACATTATTAACATAGTTTTCAACTTCTTTAGATTCTATAAACACAAAATAACTGGATATAAGTTGTAAATACTTTTAACTACATAATATCAGATTGTGATCAATAAAGGTATTGTCATTATAAATAATTAATAGTAATACAATTAAAACTTGAAAACTTCAATATATTATTTAATATTTATTAAGCTTATTTATTTACTCAATAATTATCTAGAAAATACTCAAACTATGCAACAAAATAATTAAATGTAAAATAAGAAAAACTTTGTAACTAAACAGTGATACAGTCGCTCAATGATGACAAAAACTTCTAGACCCAGAGTTCTAAGAAATAATTTACTGATTATGTGTTCCATAACAATCAGAAAAACAAAAACACACGTTCTATTAGTATTCAATTAAAATTTTTAGATAATAAGGAAGTACTAAGTGTCTAAGTATGTTGGTTCGAATAAAAAAATCTGAAGTTTACGTCAACCACGCGAAAAAAAAGACCTTGTATTGGACCACATCCAATTTTAATAAGAATGACTAGAAACCTCGGCCAATAATAATTATTATAATTCAAACCAGTTAAAAAACAGTCACTGTAAAATTTACAACCAATCAGCCTTTGAGGTGAGAGATTTTGTCGACTTACCGCCATCCGAAGCTGAGTGTGTCATGTCTAATTTCAGTTTTCTCCTGTTCATCGCGGAAACAGCGACGATCCTCTGCGAGAATAAAGATTTGTCAGATGGAAAGGCGTAATCTGCCCGCGAAACCATACGCTCAACGACGGTGATTCGACCGAAAGACCCGAGCGTAATCTCAATGAGGAATCGCAAGGTCGGGAAAACTGTTATTATTATTAGTGTTACTGTTGGTGGTGGTGTCAAAGATGACTGGTACAGGAACAGGACATCGTCTCGTACTCAGAAAATGCATACGCGGTTACAGGATGATGATACGACTTTCTACCGTCCCGATCCTCGACGATTATAACATTAATAATATTATATTATATATTAATCTCCATTAGCCGGACATTACGACATTTTGACGTCTTTAGTTCTTTTAATATATTCGATTTGTATTGTATTTAATATTTTGTACTAAAATATGTGGAGTGCGGATCGTGCACATAAAATTGTTATCGCACCGTGATAAAGACCATCGGATTGTTCGGCGCGTGACATCATACCATTCATACCACACGTCGAGACGAGACCACTAGTCGAACAATGTAACCAACCGACGACATATGATGGGAGATTCCACAGCCAGTTCTCCCGGAGTGATAAGAGTGGTTATACGGCGGTTACCCCGTAACCACGATGGGCCGCAATAATTAATATTTATCATGACAAATAAAATAGGTGTGTCAGCAACATTACTGGTTTTGAAACAAATCGCGCATCCACCCTCCACCCAGCCATGTACTGTGACGTAGGCATTTCTCTGTTTCTGATTGGTCCGCCGCCGCCGTTGCCGCTGAAGCCGCCGCAGCCGAAGACTCCACGTCTCCACCGCACAACCAGTTGGAGAAATGCTACGTCACGGACATGCGTATCACAAGTTGCTGACATACCTATTTAATTTGTTATGATATTTATATTATATTTTAATCCGTACACCGTGCCTGTATTGTGCTGTGCTGTAACCAACTTGAGGTGGACGTGTTGCATAGGAAGTCGAGGGATATTTTCGATTTTTTTGTCCGCAGCGCAGCGAAATTTTAAAACTTGCTACGCCTAAAATGTATATTATCCGTGACGCCTGATCATATTTTAACCAATCATCCAGGCATTCGTGTGGACTTCGAGATATTTTTCAAGTCATGATGTGTCTGATATATTATAGTTATTATGCACATGCGCAATATTTATATTTGATAATATAGACACATTGTATTTATTTTGTGATACAGATATAATTATTGATTTGCCGCCAGAATTCATATCATAATCATGATTCACGAACATGAACTAAACTGTATATCAGGGGTCCCCAAACTACGGCCCGCGAACAAGACGTTTTAACCGGCCCGCAGCACCCATAGGACGGTAAATTTAATATAGATATCTAAAGATATGTGTAATTTAAAAAGTCGTTATTGCGGGCACGCAGGGCCGGCGCCCTGGGCGAAACCATGTTTTGGCGCCCTTAACCCCCCCCCCTCCACCTAGTTTGAGTAGAAGTTAAATTAGGGTTTTTAGTAAATTTAAATAAAATTAGTATGTATTTTGTATTATAACTTTAAACTTTATTACCTGATCATACAATATTGTAATATAAAATAAAAATAATAGTAATTTTAAATTTGATGCTTATAACTATAATTAATATTAAAACTTAACTTTTCTAGCTTTTAATTCAGAAAACTGTTTGATTGCTTCTTCATAATTAACTTTTTGGGCTAAATCATTTTCAATTGACAAAATTGCTAATGAAGAAAGTCTATCATCTGTCATCGTGGAGCGCAAATAAGTTTTTATTAATTTAAGTTTAGAAAAACTTCGTTCACCAGACGCTACCGTAATTGGGATCGTCAGCAAAATTCTTAGAGATATCCATGTGTAAGGGAATACATCAACTAATTTCATATCATATATAAACTGGAGCGCTGATTTGGGTGATCCTTTGCCAATTGGTAAAAGTGAACTCGGATGTTTAAGTTCACTGTAAAGCTCTATGCAATTTATATCAGCACTATCTCCTTCGGAGAGTGCTCCGTGTAGATCTTTACAGCATGCCATAAGATGTTCAGAAGATGGTAATTTTTCCAAATTGTACAGAAACCCCCATAGTTGCTTATGATTATCAAATTGAGTAAATCTTTCTTTTATAGATTCGCAGACTGTGTCTACAAGTGTGTAGAAAAATTCTCTTTTAAAACGTTCTTCGGCGCCAATCGAAAAATCTTGATCTTGGTTTTCATCAAAAAAAGTTTTCTTACGTCGGACTCGTGCTTCTTTTATAATTGGATCTATACCTAATGACTCTACTATTTATGTCAATATCAATATTATTATCACAAGGAATATATGTTAAAGAAGGAGAGGTCAACGTTTCTTCATTGTTATGTTTTACAGGAGTCTTAGAAATATTTTCATCTATATCATTTATTGATTCATTTCTAGCATCCGATGTTGAAGTAGATATTTCACTATTACTTTTAAAATATTTGATCATCACTTTTGCATTTTTTTCTAATTCTAATTGAGCTTGGGCTCTACGCTTTCGATACTGGGCTCCTGAAGGTTTTTCTTTTTTTGGCGGCATGGTACAATGGTAAAAATTTGTTCTACCTACAATTATTTATTTATTAAGTTGAATAAAAAATAATAATATTTTATCACCTATATACAGTGGCAGGCTCATGGTGATGAGATACAGCCACACAGTAGAGCGATAAAAAATTAGAAAACTATAACCCAAAATATGATAAGTATTCTATTTAATATTCTATTCTATTAAAATAAACCGAACGTTTATATTATAATCAACCCGAACGTATATTATGATAAAATTAAAAATAAGAGAGAGAATATTATAGAAATTATTACCGTGTGTAATATGAAATTCCCGTCTATAATCCATATGTTGATAATAATAATTAAAATATGATATTATCATCAAAAATAGTCAATACTGCCTATAATAAAGGAATACTATGTTTCACTAACTATAACGGATGCAACCGTTGGTATACAACCAGAGAACGAAAAATAAGAAACCAAAATATTATGCACAAATTGAATAAACAAAAAATATGAATATCGATTACCTGTTGGCTGTTACTTCAGTTACTTGTTATAGCTTACACATTTGACATAACACAGCAGACCGTACGTAGCGAGAGCTCGTCGAAAACAATAAATAATTGTGTGTGTCAGCCGTCAGGCAACTGTGTCTTTTTGATTTAAGCCACACTGCGGTATTTTCGTCGAAAGATACGAACGGTTTTACCGCGCGGTTTCTACGTAATCGTTTAGTGATATGAATTTATTTATAAATGGGTAAATATTTTATGAAAATAATTATTACAAACATCTATTTATTTTATTTACACACACAAATGCACACAATTTTGTAGATTGTTAATGCGTATTAAGAGATAAATTAAGTAAAAATAATCTTCAGTTTGGCGCCCCTTCCGTGCTGGCGCCCTGGGCGGTCGCCCAGGTCGCCCATAGCTTTCGCCGGCCCTGCGGGCACGTATCATATTCTATGAGCTGAACGCGACGACAGACATTGCCCTTTCCTTATATTTGTATACTTAAATTTTCATAAAATTAAAAATTATGTGTTAATAAACTTTTGGTCCGCTAAGAGCATTTGATATTTTTTGTGGCCCTAGATCAAAAAAGTTTGGAGACCCCTGCTGTATATAATATATAGTCTATACAACATTACAACTTACTGTCTATACTCTATATAGTGTCTACTACTCTACGACCTACGTCTCTACTGCAGAAGACGTGTAGTCGTGTAGACTGTTGGTTGTAGCACAGAATAAATGTAATTTATTCTGTGGTTGTAGTCTGTTATATTATTAATCTATGGTTGTAACACACACAGACTGTCTGTAGTAGTTCACGATTATAAATTAATAAATTTGTGCGTATCATACGGAAACGGTATACATACGGAATTATAATTTATAATCGAGAACAGTGCAAAGTACAAAATATACAATAGTGAGTACTGCGTATAAAAGCGGGGTACTTTGCTCTAAATGTATTGTTTTTTTAGTTAAACCTATACTATAGCTTCAATAACAAAGATAAAAATTACCTGTTTTATACGTATTGATGTTGAGAGGTAAAAATAATTCAAAAAAAGAACAAATTCAGTTTAGTTCCCATGCTCAATTTCGGATTTTTTTTTTTCCAAAATGAGTGTTTTGAAACCCCAAGTACAAAAGTCTTATCCAAAAATTCTCGCATTTCTTTTCTTAAAAAAATATACCAAAAAAACCATAAAACAGTCAATTTTTCAAAAATACGCATGATGTCCTCGATAAAAACATCAAAAAAACTACTTTTTGTTTTTTTTTAAATTGTATGTTTAGTATGAATGATGGAAATATGCAAATAGATTTTAACTATCGTATACTTGCTAAAACAAATTAACACAATATCACAATATCCCTCGGCAGTTACTACGTGTGTATCTGCACTCGTCGCTACGCTCCTCGGCGCCGTCGCTCAGCTCCACAAATTGAAAATATCCCTCGACGGCTCGACGGCTCGACTTGTTATGCAAAACCACCCCATGTAGAGTAAAAACTAAATATACTCTACCTTCCAACAATCGCTGATAATATTGTAGTCCCCGGGAATCCAATAGGAAAACGTAGGAAAGTAAAGTACAGCGTTTCATCGTCAAATCATTTGATATAGAAGAACACTTTACACTTTCAACGTGTCTAATTAATGTATAATATTTATTCAAGTAAATATACAAATTAAAAAGCAAACGTTTTAAAAAAAACGTAGTAGTATTTTTGATTATAACACTTATATTATATCAAACTAAATGTTTTCAAGTTAAATGTTTTAAGTTAAATTTGATTTCAACTAATCACCTTTCAGAAACATTTCGATTGTGCGCTATAGATAAACTACCTAGTTCTAAACGTAAATTTATCTAAACTATCGTGTGGTTTTTTTTGTTTCTTTATCTTGTTTATTCTTTAATTTTCTCTTAACTAAACCACTTAGTATTGATTTTGACATTTTAAATTATAAAGTTAAAAATTATATATCTCGCAACTACGCAAGATAATTTCGTCAATAGTAATATTACGACCATTATAATAATATTACTGTATAATAGCGGCAATTCGATTTTGTTGTTGGCCTTGTTGATTAAAGCCATCATTTCCGGGAAAATTCAACATACTTTATAACCCACCAAAATATCCAAGTAAAATCTAAGTCTATTTTGTTTTCCCAAAGCATGATAAAAAGTATACAATTAATTTTGTATGCCTGAAGTCGGTGGGCCCTACGCCCCTACTATATATGTCCCTATTTTGAGTAGCCCCAGTGCAAATGTCCCATTTGTCCTTGCATAAATATGGTACTGAATATGACATATTATAATATTTGTATTATATTGGCCAGAGATTTGTATTTTTAATAAATATATTTGTACAAAATGTATACATTTTTTCTAATTATAATATTTATAACGTAACGAATTGCAACCATTTAGATGAACAAAAAAATTTTTTTGAGACTATTAACTTCGGATAAATCAACTTAACCAACATCCAAATTTAGTTGTATAACCCGATTTCGCCCACGAAGAAATGAAAAAATACAAAATTTAGATTATATAAGTGTATCTACCTACCTCAGTTCACAGATAAATTTGGGTTGCTTTGCTTTGATTTAATTTGTGATGGATTGGGTATAGCACTTGATATAAATAGAACGTGGTTCAAACTACTATTTAAACTTTCCTGGTATCTCCAAGAATAATTTGAAATTTTCACAAAATCAGTCTAGTCGTAGTTTTTGAGAACCTATATAATATAATAACTACAAATATAAATAACTCTCATAATTATTGTTTTTAGATATAATTTCTTTATTCGAAACCATAAACGTGCGACGATTTGATGGATGAGCTTTTATCTCATCTGCCCGAGTAACTTATGGCAAACATTTAAAATACTAATTTTTACTAATTATTTCTCCTATAACCAATAGCAATCATTTATAAACAAACATGTCTATCTTAAATCTCAAAATACCTGTTTGAGCACCTCTCCGGGCTGAACCAACTGGGTCAATTGTGAATCCAAACCATTGATTCAAAAACACACAAAAATTGTCATCAAAATTAGTCCAGTCGTTTAGAAGGAACTCAATGACGTATAGGTACAAACATCTACTTTTATATATGGATTGGTGGTTTCAAGTTGTCCATGCAGAGGTAAATAAAAATATGAGGAATCTTGATATGATATTGTATGATTTAATAATCTTTTTACTAAATTAAACAAAAATATAATTCTTATTATAATGTATAAATATTATACATTTTTATATATTTTGGCTTCAGTATGAACAGTTCACAAATGTATCATATTTTATTTGGTAATTATAAAGTATAAAAAGGTGTGAAAGGGGTTTCACTCTGCTGTACAGTAGGTAATGGATGGTATTAATTTGAATTCAACGATATAATATCATTGTATACTAAAAACGATTCTGATTGAAGAAGGTCAGTCAGCCTATGATATATTATTATTAAGTATATTGTAGAAAAAAATTGTGACCACGTATTTTTAGTATTTTTCAACTGTCATTGTAGCAATATATTAGAAGCCTTGTATCAAATGTACAAACTTTTTGACCCAAGGCATTTCATTGACATTTATGGAAAAAATGATAAACCGTAAATGTCCGTAAACAGCTTTTGTTGGTCGATGACTACGGACTACCCCTTAACATGCATAGGAAAATGTTATATATAGTAATACGTAACACGGATGACTGGCAGCGCTCGGCGGTTTGAAGAACTACACAACTGTAAAGGTACGCGTTCCTAGGTGCGTCTAGACGGAACGTCCTGAAGCAGCGTCTGACGTCACGTCTAGACGTTGCGTCCGGATTGCTTTCCTAAACTGCGTCTTGGCGTTGCGTTTAGCTTGTTTACAGTAGCGGATTTTTAAATTTTTTATGGGGAGGGGTCCTGAAAAATAATATGTAGGTATTTCAAACATATGGTAACTAAACTTTTATTGACAATTAAGTAACTCATTGGATCATACTCATTTATTTAGAAATATTTGAATCGCGGGCACTTTTAATACGTAGTATATTCAAACAAAATTATAAAAAATGAAATGTTTATGATTATATTTTTAATTTTTAGTATTATAATAATATTATTACCAAATATTGAAAATACGTGGACAATTGGATCCTAAATACTAATAATAGTATATATCGTTTTATCACTATAAAATATACCAAGGTACCCACTTATTATCTACCTAATTGCATTCTACAAATAATTTAATATTACTTCTTGTGAAACTTAACGATACTTAAGAATCACTAGAACGTATTTATGTTATGATATTTATACAACTAGACTTAAAAGTAAGAAGTATATAAACATGAATCATTAGTTCTTGAGTTTTCAACGAATGTGCACGTAATAGCTGGTATCTATACAAACCAGAACTTGTACTACTTACAAACTACAAATATGAATAAACAACAAGCTGTTGTGAAGTTTAATAATATTTTGATGTCTTTACTTGAAGAAGAGGAAGAAGAAGACAATATGTTAGAATCTTTAATAATAAAGAAGAAAAGAAAATCTACGAAACCTATGTTTTTAGTGAGGGAACAGGAAGGATTTTACGAAAAACTTATTAAAGGGCACTTAATGAAGGACGAAAAATTATTTCGAGAATTTTTTAGATTAAATTTAAAACAGTTTAATTTTGTTTTGTCACTGGTGAAAAATGATATATCTTCTGATCCGTACAATCGAGTACAACAACCGATTACACCTGAAGAAAAATTAGCATTAACGTTGAGGTAATATAGTTTTATTATATTCTTAATAAATAATAATGATTAATAGCTAAGTTATTTATATGATTTATAAATTAATGAACGATTTAAAAACAATTTATTTTAAAATTGGAAAAATTAATTAAAATTATATAAAATATTATGACGTATAAAAAGTTGATTTAAAATAAAATATTCGATATGAAATTAAAATCAAAATTGTATGGATATAATTATGTGTAATTGTTAAAATATAAAAAAAAAATCAATGTATGAAAAGAAATACCATTTTATACTTTTTACTTATGATTTATAAACTGAACTATCATATTGAGCAAAATTTGTAAAGTCTTGAGGTTCTGGAACTTGAGTATATGGAGCATAATTATATGGAGTAAATAAAGTTGGCTTTGGAATTGAATTTGGTGGATTATCTTGAGGGGGGTATACTGGATTATATGCTGATCCGGTAATCTCAGGTCCATCATACTTTTCTTCTAATTCCGATATCAGAGATAAAACTTTTAACTTCGCCTCAGATATACCTTTTTTTGGAAATTTTTTTACCATTTCCGCAATACTTTTAAAAAATAGATCCACGTCATCATCTTTCGTATTTAATATTTTTTCTTGTTGACTATGAATATTAGCGAATAAAGTATCTCTTTCTTTTGTCCGCTTTGCTAATATTGCCACTAAGTTATCTGCATTCGACCTTATTCTCTTACCAGCATATGACCTACTCGTACTTGGTTCATTAGTTTCAGAAATTGGTTCTACGTCTTCTTCATTTTCGTCTACATCGTCATCTGCCGCATGCGTTTCGTTTACCGGTGGGCTAAATGGCGACACGTTTGAAATAGATCTAAAAAAAATATAAATAAAATTTCAGTTAATAAAAATACATTTTGGATTTAAATATATAACTAAAAATGTATTAATTGATTTAATTATGATTTAAGTATAATTAAAATGTAATGTACCCACCTTCGTTCAAACTCAACTTTGTCCAAGAACGCAACATTTTGGGCTAAAGGCCAAGGTTTTTTTAGCGAACTTTGAGATCCTGTACCTAGTTTTTTTTTACTTTTCATGTATGTGTCTCTTATATTTCTCCATCTTTTTTTACAATCGTTCACTAAATTGTATTCAATAATAACAAAATAAATTAATATAGTCACCTATACATATACAGAAATACTTGACAAATGAAATAACATTTGTTCTGACCAATATTTTTTTTTATATTATGATTTATTGACTTGTGCAATTTGTGCTACACGTATACAATATTTTTTATTTTATTTTTTTTTAATAATTAAATTAATTTACAATCGTAAATATAATTGAACATTTTGTTAAAAAATTCAAAACATCCAATTTCTAAATCTAGGTTTTATAAAAATGTTGATTATAAAATAATTTACAAAGTCAAATGATGGTTTATATTTTATTATTTTTTTAAAATTACAAATTTTTTAATGACACAGATTTGAAGAGAAATTTTTTTTAAAAATATTTTGATTTCAAAAAGTACTTATTTAAATTATTATTTAATATTTTAAAATGTTTATACTTTTAAACTTTGAATTTAAAATATTTTTTATAGCTAGATCAAATTTACCTAACAAAAATAATTATATTTCTATTTTTTTTTTTTTTACAAATTTCAATAAAATTTTATTTGTTGGGCCAAAAATCGTGAAAATTTAATACAAGGCTCCTAATACATTGTCACATTAGAAGTAGAAAAATATTAAAAATACATTTGCACATTTTTTTTTATAGTTAAATATTAAGTTAAATTATGTACGAAATGACGAAAAATTACGAAAAAAACAAAGTGTATTTCATTTGTCAGGTTATTCTGTTTCCCGGTACATTCTATTTATGTACATAAGATTATCAACTAAGTGATGAAACTAAATTTTATATTTCATATAATTATTTTAATTTACTTTTTATTTTTTATTTATATATCTTTAATTTTAATTTATTCTAATTTAGATATATTGCAACCGGAGAATCATTTCGCTCATTATCATTTTCGTTTCGAATTTCTAATAGCTACATAAGCAAAATTGTCAAAGAAACACTGGAAGCTCTGAAATTCAGACTTATGCCAATATTTCTACCCAATATTAATACAGTCGACTTTAAGGCTAAATCTGAGGAATTTTGGACAAAATGGAATTTTCCTAATTGTATCCTTGCAATTGACGGAAAACACGTCCGTATACATTGCCCAAGTAATACAGGATCCTTGTACTATAACTATAAAGACTATTTCTCAATAGTATTATTAGCAATGGTAGATGCTAATTACAAATTTGTGGCAGTCGACGTTGGATCTTACGGGAGAGAAGGTGATAGTGGTATTTTCTTGAAATCTGATTTGGGCAAAAAAGTTTTGAATGGTACATTTGGATTTCCAGATGCAAATGCATTGCCTGGTTCAGATACTGTACTACCTTACGTTATCATAGGAGATGAGGCGTTTAGATTACATGCACACATCATGAAGCCATACACAAGGAAATCAGCTAAAGATGATGCTTCAAAAGCAGTATTTAATTACCGACTAAGTCGAGCGCGTCGTGTAACTGAAAATGCATTTGGACTATTGAGTCAAGTATTTCGTGTTTTCTATCAAACAATAAATATGAATCCGGAAACTTGTGACAGTATGATACTTGTTGCCTGCTGTCTTCATAATATGTTGAGAGAAGGGTATTTGGAAAAAAATGGAAAAGTGTTTTATAATTATGACTCAGAAGAATCTAGACCAATAAATAACATGATTTCAATTGTACGTGAAGGTGGATTTTCAAATGCCGACGGTTTTCATGTGAGGGATGCATTTAAGCAATTTTTTATGAATGAAGGAGCTGTATCATTTCAATGAAGTTATAGTAGTAATTAATAGTAATAATATGTATTAATAGTTATTATAATACCTAATAAATAAATAATTATTATGCTGTTTTAATTTAAATATTAAAAGATATGTTATACCTAGTGGCTAGTGTTACTAAAAGAAAAAAATAGGTACTTACCAGATCTACAAACATTTTTAGAAATATCTTTCCAGCATTCTTCTTTAACAACGTTATCCTTGTGTTTAGGATGAGCACTATCATAAATCATCTCATGAGATCGAATATTTTCTATTAATAATTCATCTTCAGTAGAGGTAAAAACAAATTTCGCCATTTCACCTGTGGTTACTTACTTACCTACTTGCACGTGAAACAGTCAACGGTGTAATCACTATACTACTATTATAGACTATAGTAGGTACTACACTATACTGTGTGCACTAAACAATGTCTATCGCAATTCAAAGTTTGTATAATGTATACGATTTAAGGAAATCGACTATTTTTACTATTATATGGAAGTATGGGAGTAATCAAAATATTCTTCTAGAACGACAAGTATAGAATTTATCGTAACCAGGTTAAATAAGATATTCTTCGAATAACTTAGTAAGTAATTGTTCAGTTATCAGTTATTTATTTATATAACAATATTATATAATAACTAGATAATTATTAATATTTATTAGGAACTGTAATTGGTTATAAAACTTATAAGTTTAAATTATAAAGCCATGGATTAATTAACAAATTTAAATATTAATGCTGAACCGCTGAAACTTGTATTTTATGTATTTGTAAATATGGAACCAGTTAGCAATAATAAGAGCTAGAAATAATATGCAGATCTCACTGCAACTACAATAATTTATCATAAAATTCAAATAATTACTAAAAAATTAAATTATGCTGTTATTATTTACATAAATACGTTTTAGTTTACCTTTAAATCACCCAATCACATCACCCACTTTACCAAATTAAAAATCGAGAGCAAACTCGGCTATGTTAATGAGAGTGATCAGTGGTCAAATACCGCGTCTGACGCTTGACACTCCTATCGGGGCAGTAACGTTGCGTCACGACGCTAGACGCACGACGTCTGACGCATCTAGGAAAGCAGTTCAGAAAAATACACGTCGTCAGTTACTTGCGTCTGACGCAACGTTCTAGACGCAACGTCTTGACGCACCTAGGAACGCGTACCTTAACGAAATCTGACCGAAAATATTCCTTCCTACGCATAACCTGTTCTAATCGTGACGATCGTTATCAACAGCTGGAATATAACTATCTCTTTAGTATTTAGATTAAATTTAATCTATTCTGCGGTATCACTGGCCTATTGTAAAATTGTTAATTTTGTAGTTTTTGTTTGTACCCATTCAACAACGGACCGTAATAAGTTTGCCTTGGCCGTGGACGCTACGGTCGCGCCGAAGTGATACGACGCTGAATGCCGATCGCGTTTTTGCCTCTGTTTCGGGCACGGACAATCGCCAGTCGGATCACATTTCTCTCGTCCGATCGATATATATTATTATTATTATTATTATTAATGTTACACCCGGCGTGTCGACACTCCGGTCCGTCGATTCACTCCCACCAGCAATATCGAAGTTTTCGCGCACTGTGACTTGTGAGACGCGCGCGCGCGATGCGGTATGCTTCGACTGGAAACGGTAATTCGATTTTGTTTTGTCTGTTTAAATTAAAACCACCCCGGTGTGCCTTTAATATTTCCGTCGGTCGCCGCTTTTGTCACGTTCATAACGAATTCATTCCGATCCCTGCTTACGCCGGTTGTCGGTCGCTCGGTTCGGCGCATAAATGCATAATCAATTCCTATAGATCAATTATGCATGCGACACATTAACGCAATATCGTCTGACAGCTATTCACCATGACTATAATTACCACCATGACTATTACCACACTCGAGACACTCGACGTCGTATACATCGAGCGAGTGGATTAGTGGAACACTGTCATTATCGCTCATTACACGACCAGTTTTCGTTTGCGCAATAAGGAGCCTAATAAGTAATAACGCAACGCCGTCGTCGACCTCGCACAGGTTTTTCGTTTAGAGTTCGGCCAAGTCTCTTCATAGTTCCCAGAAACCGTATCGGACAATAACTATTATTTATTGATCATTATTTCAACGAAATCGTCCGACGTGCCGAACCTACGGTTTTAGAGATTCACTTAAGTATCAATAACTTGAATTACCGCACTCACCTATTGGTTTTTTTATTATTTCGTCATTGCCGGCCGTGGCAAATGAATGATATACATTTATAATGTAATATAAAATATTCAATAATCAAACCTTCAAACCCAACTTCGCACGATAATTGATTAATCTTTACTGTAAGTACCTACTCGTCGTTGTTTAAAGTATCTTGATCCGAGAGTGAAGTCTATTGGCATGTTTTAAATCTAAATAATATAATACCTATTAGATTTAGATACCTTTACCACAGTGACTTTATGAGTAATTAAATAACAAATCTGTTTGAATTTACTTTTAAACATCTAAAGCCTCCAGATTCGTATCCCTAACCAAACTATTATCTAATGCCTTTCTTCTTCTACCTAAATTATGCTTTCATATTTAAAAATTTAATTTTTCTTTCTATACAGTGAAAAACTAATATTCGCTTACCAGATATTGCGCAGCACCTTTTATATTACATCTATTATATTATAACAATAAATAAAATGTTAAATATTAAACTACTTAATTAACACAGTTTTTTAAAAAATTATAACTTTTTAATATATTTGGTTAGTAGCGAGGTTAGTGGTTATACGACAAAAGTAACGTGTAAATAATTTAAATAATTCCATTCGTTTTGAACAACATGATATTCTTTACCTACCTATATTATTATCCACTTTTAATAAATTTGTTTTATTTATTATCATAAACAATTTATAATTTTTTGCAGTATGAATGGTTAATAATGTGTGTCCTATAGTTGTAGAAGACTGAGCATCAAAAATTTATTACAAATAACCTAAAAATTGGCATACTCACATACATGTCATCAGAATTACATAACAATGATTAAAATAACAATAATAATCTATTCTGTTGATAAACCATTAACGTCATATTATTAATCGGTATAAAAATATATGATTTTAATTAGGTATACCTATAGGATGTTTTACATACCTAGTTGACCTCGATTGCCGGTATCAAGCAAAATAATTGTTTATGTAACTTTACAAATTTCGGTTCACGAACAAATAATAAATAAGGATAAGAAAATAATTTATGATTTTACATGTAGCTTAATATATCTAATTGTATATACCTACTTACAATTTTTGTCTACTGTGAAAAATTTCTCCCGAAACAGTTATAACTTGTACCTACAAAGAATTATTCAACAAAAAATAAATTATTGTGTTCCAGAGCTCCTGATTATGTTACGACCTTAGACCTCATAACAATGCTACTGATAAACGACTATAAGTTTGAAATAACCAGCACTGCCGCGATCATGTTTATTATTATCATGTACACTTCTAGTCATGCTTTTCGTTACTACGCCAAATATACCATATTTACAGTATTGTCATATATGTCTGCAACTGTATTCATACCATTAATGTTATGGAAACCAAGGGACTACAGGAATGGATTGTAAATAGACACATATATATGTTTGCAACAACTATCAAGTTTTATAATTTTCTATTATTTCATCAGATTGCCTGCATGGGGTGGACGCCA
Organism: Nasonovia ribisnigri; assembly: GCA_027563435.1. Lineage (NCBI taxonomy): Eukaryota > Metazoa > Arthropoda > Insecta > Hemiptera > Aphididae > Nasonovia > Nasonovia ribisnigri. Next base: position 233,093 of record JANEHU010000673.1, on the reverse strand, counting down.
AGTATCAAAAATATTAGGAATAACATGGGAAATGAAGGGTAAAGAAAATATTGTACAAAATTCAGGGTGTGTTGTTTTGATCAATCATCAAAGCTGTTTGGATTTATTAGGTAAATGGATTATGGATTACTTGTGGGAGTTATAGTATATAGTATAAATAATAAACACAGTACATTTGCTGATTGACTGTTTTTTCAGTATTGTCTGAATTATATCCGGTTATGGAAAAATGCACTGTGATCTCCAAGAAAGAAATATTTTACTTTTGGCCTTTTGGTCTAGCATCGTGGTTGTGGGGAACAATATTCATCGACCGTTTAAATGTAGAAAGTGCTCAGAGGACCCTTAATAAGACTGGAGAAGCTATTCGTCAAAAACAAGTAATTACAGCTAACATAATAACCTTTTTCTAGAGCACAATATTCTTTTCTTAATTTATTTTGATTTCCCAAAGAATATTTTGATGTTTCTTTTATAATAAACATTACATATAAGTGAGAGTACATCATCAAAACGAAAAAGGTACTACATTTTAATAACCATTAGTATTTAGTATTTTATTGAAATATTAAATTTTTGTTTAAATTAAATTCACAGTGATGACAAATTATTACATTTGTTTTCACTTATTTTTTGACAGGCAAAGCTTTGCATGTTTCCTGAAGGTACAAGACATTGTGGACCAGAACTTTTGAATTTTAAAAAAGGTGCATTCCATGTTGCTATTTCAGCTCAATGTCCTATACAGCCAGTCGTTGTGACACAATATTTATTTTTGGACCATGAAAAACGTACATTTGATCCTGGTAAGCTAAAGTGTTAATAGTTTAATACTATTGTTTTTTACTTATTAAAATCAGTTACTGCTATTTTATGTGCGTTTTTGTGCTTTAACGGTTAAAACAAATTTACTAATCTGCTTACATAATATTTGCTGGGTCAAAACATCACATACAGTAATTAACTAACCAATAAAAAATCATATTGTTATAAAAAACTACATTATTTTGAATAAGGTAAATAAACTTTAAAAAGTGTAAAAATTCTACAAATTGTTGATTCATATTAATGAATTATCTTAAGTAAAAGCTTTTAAATAATAGCTTAATTTTTTTAGGAATAAATAAGTTTTCAAATTCAAGCATTAAATAAATTATATAATTTTGCAGTCGTTTGTATGAATCTGGTTTTAATGCAAAGTCCTTTTTGAGTAGATTCGTATTTACTTTCCAATGTTTATTCAATGTAAATTATATTGTTATTAGTATTATTATTACTAATATATATATTATGTTATTTTTTAAGGCCACGCAGTCATAACAATATTGCCTCCTATACCCACTGAGGGAATGACCAAAGAAGACTTACCTATTCTTATTGAGAAGTCTAGAACTGCAATGCAAACAGTATACACAAAATCTTCAGCAGAAGTGAAAACAAAATATTATAATGTCAGCTAAAATTATATTATTGTTTTTGCTTCTTATGAGTATTTGACTTTCAATATTTGTGTGTGTTTAACGTGATCAAGTACCATTATAACACTAAGTACTAACTATAAATTAGCATCAATTAGCTTATATAGTTATTCGGTACTAATAACGTGTGCTTTACAGTATTTTTTATTTGTTGACAAAATATTTTTGTTTATTAAGACATACAACATGATTACTCACGAACTTTAAATAATTACAGTTTCTTCATTTTTAACTAGCATTTGTCATTCTTTGAAGTAAAATTAGGTATTCAAATTTGAAACTCTATTTTTGATTGAAACTATAAATTATTTTTTTACTAAGAAAAATTATGTACTGAATTAAATGAACACATCAGTTGTTTGTAAAATTAAAGAAACCAAATATATATTTACACCAAAAATTACTATTTATATTTTATAAGCTCCAAATTCTCAATTAAACACAGATTTGTAAATGTATGTCTACAATGTACAGTTTGTATTTAAAAATAAAACTTAGTTAATTTTAATTGTCTTTTAATGTTATTACTTTATTGGTATTTTGTTTAAACTTTTAAAGTGTTGTGAATGTTGTGATCTGTGAATTAATAATTTATTTTGTAATTCATAACACTTAGTTTTACTGATAGGAGAAACACAAAATTATGATCTATATTATAACAAAAAATAAATACTAGATAGAATAATATTTTTCAAGGATTCCTTTTAACTGGTGGAGTATTCAGTAAAGATTTTCAAGGAAGTAACTTGAGTGTATTGATAATTATTGGTTAAAAATCAAGCATTCAAGCAGTAATGTGCAATATGTATCAGACTACTATGTATTGATACATATCAAATTTTTTTTCCTAGAAAATTGAATATTAATTGTCACAGATATCAACACTTCATTATAATCTACCTACTTTCTTTACCAAACCTAAAATAAAAACGCTTCCTAAGTCCTAATCAGCATGTACGCTTTCTTGATTTTTAATTTTTAGAAATTTATTAACTGTATTTAATATGTATGTATTTTATTACAAGATGATTAAACCAAAATTGTACTATAAAGAAATTATTAATTGCAAATTAATTTATTGAGAAGATATTAGATTATAGTAGAATAAAGTAAGTTGAATGTAAGAGGTGTTAAAGTCATTTTGCTTGTTTTATTTAATAAACTTGATGACAAATAGTGTACCTAATATGAATATTTTAAAAACTGATTTCGAAAATGAATCGATCACGGTATAATTTAAAAAAAAAAAAAAATTTTCATTTAGTAAGATCGATATCCAAAACTGGAAAATGGATTTTGTTGTCTGTGGTCTTGTTAGATTCATATTGGCTAGGAGAAGTGCAGTGAAGATTTTCAGAACTTTATCTTTAACAGTTAATTCACTACAGAGCTTTAAAAAAAAAAAAAAAATTTTATTAGGAGTTTTTTTTCAGCCTTAAAGCTTTGTAGCAAATTAACGATTGAAGATGAAGTTCTGAAAATCTTCAATGCATTTCTTCTAGCCAATGTGAATCTAACAAGTCCCCAAACAACAAAATCATTTCTCCAGTTTCTGAAATAACTAAAAATAACTTTTTTTAACTGTGAAAAATTAAATTATATTTTTTAAAAATGTTTGATTCCACATTTTTTATCTACTTAATAATCTCTTTTTAATGAGCTATTAACCAACTTTTTAGCTATCATAGTTTAGGAGTAAAGTTAAAAAATAGACATTTTGGGACTGTTCATGTCGACATTTTTGTGGATTCAATTGTTATACCGCCTGGGTGTGATATCGGATCTCTCTCATTAATATTTTATATTAAAGCTAGCTTAATTACCGACCTACTCATTATTACTGAGTTACATTTTTATTATTTTCCTATTTAAAACAAATTCTAGGAATTTTCAAAACTCAGACTTCATTTCAATTACCATATTAAATCAACTTACTTGATTTAAAATTAAAAAAGTAAAACATTAATTAGTACATATAAACTATAAAGTGCATAAAGTACATTTTCTATGATTAGAGAGCAAATTGTGAACCGATATTGGTAATAACTTGTTACAGAGGTAATAGTTAATTACTCTAAATACAATCCCAGTACCTATCTTAACAATTTATATTTTTACATAAAACATTTAATGTTATTAGTTAATTGCGCGTAATTAAGCATAAATTCTGTGCAAGAGGATGATGAGGATTGAGGACACCAAGTATGAAAAAAATTATAAATCATTTTTACTTAGTGTAATCATTTAAATATATTGCAGTTTATTTGTGAAAATAAAATTTAGGTAATATTGTGTAACAAATATTAAATAATTTTAGAGAATGAGTAATTTTTTTTGTAAAATTTTAAACTAACTAGTTCGACCAACTTCCTAAGGCTTGAAAATAATACTATACATCTTTTTGAAGAGACTACAAAAATATTTGTCGGCTGCTGTTTAAAACAGTTACTGTATAATATGTCAACTAAAAGCCTAATTATTTTCAACACATTGATAGACAGTGTATATTGAAAGTATTTGGCACTTTACGCTGAATATACAGACAACACATGCACTTTGGCAGTTTTTAAACAGTTTTCTAAAATGTAAGGGACAGCAATAAAATTCTAACTTCGTGGCACACTGAAGATGAGCATTGAGCATACATTTAGGATTTCAGCCACTACAATAAAATATTGTTTAATAAATAAAGCATTTAATTTCAAAAATATATAATCAAATTCAAAAAACACGTGTAACAAGAAATAAAAACATTTCTTTAAGATAAATTACATAAATATTTATCAAATACAATAAAAATATAATTTAACTAGGTATATAGTGGTAGTTTACTTGTTACAATATAGATGTATATATAAAAAAAACCATATATTATTATTGGTCTCGGCTAACACCGCGTATATAATATGTTGTTTCGGCAAAAACACTTTGGACGATAATAAGTCTGTCGAGTAGTACAAAACAATAATTTAATTTACATCGTATAATCTACATTAGAATAGCGTATAATTTATCAATGATTGAACAAAATTGACATTTTCTTCTTGTTTTAAGTATATAATATATATAATAATAAATAATAAATATCACATGGTCGCTGTGAAATCGATACAAAAATTAAATGCCGCAAAAATAACAACAACAAAAAAGCAACACTTTTTCATCACACAGTATAGGTAGTATAATATTATAATTTATTATACAAAAAACCATTATCTAAATATTAGGTATTATAATGAATAACTTAGGTTGCCTTTCAATGATCATAATATTGAGTGTAATTTTTTCGTTTTAACCCCTGAAAGCGACGGTACATACCCAAAAATTTGAGGGACTGGATCATTTTTTTGGGGGAAGGGTACTCTGTGTAATGCATTTCGTTCGATTGCCTATATAAATATATAAATAAATTAACGTACACAATACATCGATATTACGTAATATAATATATACAATATACAAAAATCGCATTGCATATTATGTTATATATAATATTATGCGTACAGTCGAATACCATTTTTTTTTGTGTGTTGGTGTTGTGTCTACTATATATTATATTATTATAATGTACATAGGATCTTTGTTTTCTTACTGTCTATTGCTAAATGTCCCGTTTTGAGGGAGGAATTAAGTGATTGGGTATTTCAACGGGCAGATCATGCCCGCCCAGCTTCACTTCTATCAGATGCATTGCCAACGCGAACTCATCCATGTCCAGAAAACCGTCGTGGTCAATGTCCGACAACTTCCATATTTTGCCCAGCACCGAATTAGGCAGTTTCGATTTAACCATTTCAGCTTTGGCCACTGCGAAAAGAATGACAAAAACTTAGTTAGACCATCTCACACTGTCTTACATAAAAGATAATAGTTTCCACTGCGACGAAGAGGATAAAGATTAGATGAGAAAGATAATTTAACTTTACAACTTTTAACTTTTGAACAATACATTTTTTAGTTATTTTAAACTATTTTTATAATAGGTAGGTAGATCCTTAATTGATTTTTGACGTACCTACTTATTTTATGAAAAACAACTGTAAATTCCAATTACATTTTTTTTAATAGTTTTTAATTACATTTTATAGTGGATTTAATTCACTGCCCTAACTATATATGATACATAATTTCATACCAGCTCCAGATAGTTTTCCGTCAGACTTCTCCAGCGTGTTGAACACCGCGTCGTACTTTTGCCGTTCCTTGGCCACCACCCAACCAGTTTCACCCTTGCCAGCGTCTATACCTTCTCCCCTCTTGTACCCGAATGGGCTTGCCGTGTCCTGGACGCTCACAAACGCACCACCTATAAGTGAACGCAAATGTCATCGTTAATGATTGTTAATTAACATAAATAATAGGTACAATATTATTGTCAAAACACATCATACATTAGTAGTTGACACACAACGCTATGATTATTGATTAGTATATTTTAGTGTTTTACAAGCCACGCGAAATATGGGATATGGATCCCTATCCATATCCCATTCAATATAAATTATTTTAAATAAAATCAATCCATGGATTTATTAAACACTTGCTGCCGCTTTGAAAGGAAATAAAATCATAAACAAAACCGTAAATAGAAAATAAATTTTGAATCAAATTAAATTTAGCAAAAAAATTGTTAATAGGAACGTGCAAACGTGAATAAATTATATTGGCATTATGAGTAAAATAGAAGTTAAAAAAAATATATAATAATAAACCTACATTATTATGCAAGTTGTAATGACAATTTATAAAAATAAAACAATTTTTAGATCAATACGAGATAATATGAAAACGTGAAAAAATTTAGATAGCTATACCTTTTACTACTGCCAGCTGTTGCTGCTGCTGTTCGGCGTCTCCGTTATTCATCTTACGGTTATGCATGTCCTGCAGAGGGATCATGGCCATCAACTTGGCGATGTCGTTGGCAAGCATCTTATCGACCTCTTCTAACAGATGCGGTTTAAGACTTTGAAATTTACTAAAATCTAAGTTCACCAGTACGTCCTGAAAACACCATTACAAGTCAATAAAATAAGATATGCGATAGGAATCGTGAAAAATAATATATTATAATACGAGAACAAGAAAATATTATACAGAAATCGGTGATATTCCTACAAACCTGCATTTTTTTGAGATCGGGAAAATCTCCTGGCGAAATCTGTTGTTCTTTCTGGATATTTTGGTAAATAGTACCAAGGTTTTTGATCAATTCTTTTTTCTTGCCGTCTCTCCTGAAAAGAGCTGGCATTTCTTTATGTAACGCGCTGATTATGTAAGCGTGCACCTGTAAACAACACGAAACTTTTTTTAACGAAATTATACAATTATCGCTTATGACATGTGCCACATTTCAATAGTGCACGATGACGTCTGTGCTCCATTAATAACAATAATTACTTTGGCTAATCTTGCACGTTTTATCAAATCGTTTAGTTTTCTTAACGCCGCGTTTCCCGGCAATGACTGCAGGTCCTTGAACAAGTCTTGTTCTTCGTCTTCAAATAATCTACAATATAAAAACAGCTTTTTATCATATATGTACTTATATCTAACGAGGCGTTTGCACATTTAAGATTAAAACTATTATGTAAAAAAAATAATCGCACCGAATGTCTAACAAAAGGAATAAAGAGTGGCGAGAATATTTTTATAGATTTCGCCGGTCCTTGTTCAGTGAGAATATACCTACATTTATAGGTACCTCATAAAATATTAATTCTGTAAATATATCGATTATCCATGTATAAAATATTTTTTATTTTTAACGGAACAACTCAGCCATGGTATATAATTCTTATCCATTAAAAAGTACATTATAAATACAATGTATACACAACGAGTACACCCAACTTTTAGCTACCCGACTCAAAGTTCAAAATATGATTTCTACTAACTGTAATAATAATTAATAAGCGATCAAATTTAAAATAATAACAAATAATTATGATGACGTATTGTGCAATGTGCTGTATGGACGTAAGGTGTATTGATATCGTTATTTGTTAGATACACTAGATACAGGTTATAAACGGTATTTGGGTCTTGGGACATTCATTTCTCCCAATTATAGGATATTTCCAACATTGGGTACTTTATGTTCTACTTTCATTATTATATTGTTTTACACAACAAGCCGATACGCTAGCGATTTCAACTATCCGAGGAACACAGCAGTAAAAATCACCAAACAATGATTGTTTTTGACTTTTTCGAAATAAACAAAAATAATTGGCTGCTCTAATATATTTTTGAAAGAAAATAATTTTGTGCCTAGGTATTTATTTATATCCTATATTAATCTCAAGCTTCGACAATAGTTTCTTTAGATATTTTACATGAATGTAAGAGGGAAATTAAATAATAAATAGGTTTTGAATAAATTGTGATTTACAACAGAAAAAAAAATGTAGAATTATTTATAGGTATTAATAATTATATGTCTCTAAACTCAAGCTAGGTTCTAATAAGAAATCTGATAACATTTTCTGGTTGATAATCGGGATCGATTATTTCATATTTAATTTATATATTTTAAGAGTATGTTAATATGCTATTTTCTTTCTTCTTCGTCCGCGTTGCATTCAATCATTATATTGAGTTTCACCATTTATAATACATTTTATCATTTTGTAAAAATGTACGGTGTTATTAATACTTCAAACTATATAACATTTTCAAAAATACAAAAATTGACTGATAATAAGTGACAAGTGTAGTCAATCAAATGCATCAATATTATTGAATCTTCGTAAATATTATTTTACAGTAGACATTTAGAGGATGAATATAATAATGTAAAATAGACATATGAATATATGATGCATATTATTTGCTACAAGGAAAAGTTTTTCATCATAAAGTTTTTGTTTCATAGATATGAATACAGTATGGAGGGTGAAATGTAAATTTAACTCTATAAGAGTATTTTAACTCCTATAGGAGTGCAATATTATAATAATGCATCAATAAATGTGACGAACTGGTAAACTATAAAAATTACATGAGTAAATAAAATTATAATTACGAATTGTAAGCTATGCGTGTATTTAATATGGTTGACGGTTGTAACAAAAAAAATAATTAATGCGGTTTGCAAATGATTTACATAAACAAAAATACATAAGAATTGCGTTACAATTATTTATAATTTCGATGAATTGTATAAATGCGATAAATAATACAAACATTTCTTAGAATATACATTATCTTCGTGGTACTCAAATTATTATTGGCTAAAAATGTTAAATGGCTATACAGTTTGTCTCATCAGTCTTTCAGATCTATCATAAATACAAACCAAAATAATTAAATTAAACTTGAAATTATAATATTAATAATGGAATACATTTTAATAATAATTAACCACAAACAAAATATAGTAAATACTCTGGGAAAACTGATAAAATTATTTCTTGACAAAAAGAGCGATGTAAACTGATTCCGTAAGCAGTACCTAACAGATATAATTAGTTAGGATGAATAATCTATATTTATTATTTAGTATTAATAAATGAACAATTTAGTATAATATAGGTTAGGTTAGGTTATAATACGTTGGTTGTTATTATGATTTTTTTAAGTGTTACGTTCATAAAAGGTTGAAAAAAGTGGGCTAAAATAATAAATTGTTTTTCCTCGTGTACAACAAAGTTTAAAAAAAAATACCACCCTAGGCGAGTTACAGAAATAATAAAATACTCAGGTATCTGCTGCACCCAGGGCCCACCACTCCCGTACCTATGTAACAAACAACAGTTGTCCATTATTACACCGTATTCGAGGGTGCCGTTCAATTTACATAGTATAGCACTTCAATGTATACAAAGTCATGCATTAGTTTAATAAATAATATTAAATAGAATTGAGATTTAAGATCAAAGGTCCAAGAACGAGCTCGTTAGTAGCGTAACTAAATCTATTATCGGGGTTATAATTTTTAAATTAACATTTCGGTGACTTTAATAAAATCAGAATATATTAAAGTAAAAGTTATTCCTTGGTAGATTTATTCAACTTAATCTAATATGATTTTTAATTTATTTTACCAAATATATTACCTATATTTAATGATTTATGTATTGAAAAACAACAAATTTCTCAAGAAAATAAATATTTATTTTTCTATTTACCTATCTACTATATTATTTTCTAAACAAAGTAAAAAAATCAAAACAATTAAATTAAACTAACTTACTTTTCTAATAAAACAAATTAACTATAAAACCAAATGATAAAATAAATTGTAGTATCTATGAAAATATTATTTTGAATTTGGATAAGATATAACCCGAATCTAGCTCTAGTTTATTGCGATTTTTTAGTTAATCGTATTTCGCCTTAAACTATAAAATATTAATATTATTGAGAACATAACTACGTCTTCTAAGCTACATATTATTATGCGGTAGGTAGTTGTAATACAACTGTTGTATGCTCTACACATTATTGGTCTTAATAATTGCGTTTGATTACGCCTAAGTATATGCGTTTGTAAATTTGAAGTAGATTATCGGATTCAATTCGACGAGTAAAAAAAAAAAAACACACTATTAGTCACTCTTTAACGACTGAGTATATTATCCATCAATGTCAATTGTATGAATATTATTATTGTAACAGTCTAACACAGTTGAATCAATATAAATTGCAACGGCTGATGCCTGATATTAGCAGTTCGTCGTAGTTTTTTCCCGAATATCATAAGTGATTTTACGAATCATGTTATTGGCACGGTATTTGAATCAAATTAAAATATAGTATAGTTATATAAGATCCAGGAAGTTCAAAGTTTGCATACATCGATCAACCCAATTGCAATTCGCATGCCTATTACTACGGACAACAAGGTGTTCAATCGTTATTTTACCAATATTTATGTACCTTTACAATCTATCCACATAGTTTCGGAATTGACAGGCATACGTAATACTACATGGCGCTACGCATTCCACTTAAAATTTTAATGTAATATAATATACAAAATATTATAATAAAATAATTAAAATTCATTGTAAATATCAAATTTTGAACGAGAAGTTAATTAGTAACTAATAACAATTTATACAACTTATACAAATATTTAAAGTTTAACGGAGTGAAGTGGCACAGAATTATCCCGAAGTTATAAAAACCCGCAAAGTGTTGGTACACTACTCTACTCACCTAAACTATAAATACTAATAAACTATAAGTGACTAGTTAACTAGTCCAAAATTCTAAGAAAATATTTGAAATTTCAGAGTATGAAATGTATGTTGTCATGAATAAAAGCAAACAAAAAGTAAAAATATAAATTTATTACAAACATTTTGTTTTAGTTTGATTTCAAATTATATGAGAAAAATTTCAAAAACGATTCGATTTTGATGTTATAGTAATAAAATATGCAATAATTACTAAGAAAAAAATCACCAAGTATACAGATAAGAAATGTATAAACTTAACAACAAATTTAGCTTTTGGCAAACTAACAGTCAAAACAAATATCTTTATAAGATAAGGATAAAAAAAATAGGGTTTGACTACGTTTACACAGATAAACTTTAAATGTAGAAAAAATATTATATAACCCTAATAACTAGCACCAAGGATTGAAATAATTGTATCTATAAAAAAAAATATCAGTTTAATGACAAATTTTCCGAATTACATAATTATATAATTAATCCGAATTTATCTATATAATATACCCACTTAATTTATTTTATTTCATAATTTATGTGCGCAATTATTTTTATGATTGGAATGATCACTCGATAAAAAATATGAAATAATACCGGCACATTAATTTTTATAAAGATAAATTTAAAGGCGTGTTATATTAATAGACAAAAATGTGTAAAAAGCTGTTAGCATAACACTTTCTGAAGACTTAAATTTTCAATTTTACTTATAACGATAATATAATTTTCTAATTAATAATAATGTATCTACTCATTTATACTTAGAATTTCAAACTTTAAACGCGAGATCAAAACAACTATGTTATGCCGCCCTGGCCCCTAATACCTCTACAGAATGGAAACACAAGAATTACGTGAAATTATAAATTGCTTCTTGTGAATTGGAAGTTTATTGTAAATATAAATGCTTCGACAATTATGGACGTACGAACATGAGGTTTGTATATTATATTTTATGAATTGCAGTTCTAGTCACTGGCCTTACTTGTAACTACTAACTGGTAGTGCTATATAGGAAAAGAAATTATGACTGTTAGAAAACTCGCGTAGTACCTACTATAGGCTCCAGTCAGAATCACTTTCTTTTTTGAACGTTTTGAAATATAGGTAGGACGTAGGTATATAATATAGGTACATAGGTACTTAGTTACATTTCATACCAATTGGGACGTTAAATATTTATTAACTATATTAATATTTATAGTATCCCCGACTACATTATTTACAAGCCGATGTACATATTAGATAAAATATGATATTGTCGTCATAAAATAATTTTAATGGTCTGTTTAGCCGGTATTTAATAACGTGTGTGTTTAAACTCAAGCTCCTGCTTGTGATGTAGTTATATAAACACACGCCTTACTACTATTCAAACATTATACTATTGTAGGTACATATATTTAATATAATAAATACTATATCATTATTATTTCATTTGAAAGTGTTTCAATGGATGTTTCTAACCCTGAAATTAAAAGTATTCAAATGCAACAAATAATTACGAAAATTACAAACTGACGTGCATTGTGCTTAAATTATGCTTTTAAAATAACTTGTATGGGCGTGACAGCAATTTATCTATTTATCCTCTCGCAGTGCACTTGAAAACATTAACTGTGTTAAAGTATTATTTTTTTAGTAAATATAATATAAAAATACAAATTGAAATGTGAAGGAATGTGAATATTTTTGTCTTATAGACATTTATTGGTATCGATAATATCATTAACATCTATGTTGGTACTTAAATATTAATGTGGCATGTTTATCTACATCATATTAATTGTTACCTATACATAATATTATTACATTTTAATTTATATAAGATGAAAGTACTTAAAAAAAGTTTTACGCAATTCAATAAATTATATTATGCCTATCTAAACAACCAGTAACTTTAGACCATTCAACTTTTGAATCCCATTGGATTGAATAAAAGGTTGAACACATTTTGAATATCATATTATAAATTTAAAATTTTACAATTAAGTAGATATATACATAAATATGTTAAAAAAAATAAGTACATAATGGTAACATAGGTATTATATTAACTGAAAACCTTCAATTTATTTAGATAACTGTATGGCAGTTGTACTGTAAATTAATTAAATTAATAAAATATTATATTTTTTTAATTTGAATTATTTAATTTATAAAATTATTAGTCAATAAACTAACTAAAAAAGTCACATTTCTAAAATTCACTAGTGAACTTTCTATTGGTTTGTTACAACTACGATTCAATTAAATAATTTATTATATTCATAATATTGTTTGAACAATATTGTATATTGTCAAAACATTTGTTATGGTGAGTAATATGGTCTTGAAAGTATTGACCCACTAACCCTGTTTATCTACTTAGGAATAAATAAAATAACAATACCTAGGTGTATATATATAAATATAAAATGGATCTCTAATCATTAGAAACTGGAACAATTTATAGCCAATTGTCATGATGTAAATAAATTTAATTGGTTAGTCAATTGTCTTAAACTTAATAGTTAATACCCGATCTACTTTTATTGGTCTAATTAGTATCAGTTACACTAAACCCACAAGAGCACTGGTTAAAGAATTTAATTTATAAAGTGTATTTATTTTGTAAACAATATGATTAACTTTAAATAAATCTAATAGGACTAAGCAATCATTTAGGTACATTGTTAAAATGTAAACAAAGACAACATAAATAAATTTACATTGAGCTTTCACATTTGCATTGCAATTAAAAAAATTAAATAGTAATTAATTGTATGACTTCATGACATATGTACAAGCATAATATTATTAACAGATAATAGTTCAAATCAGTAGGTAATTATTAAAATTAACATTTTTAAGTATTTTTGAAAGAGCCATAGTACCTACATTTTATTCATTTTCTATTGTTTAGGTATCAATCATCATACTAGATAGATATTGGCATATTATACAAATAATTAAAATTTGAAGCCAGAGATAGAAGAAGGGAAACAACTAAGTACCTACTTAGTTTGATTTCAACACTTATTATCACAACACATACATTTAATATTGGTATATAATTACAGTTTATACCAAACTGTATGAAATATTATTTATGAGTAATTAGTTAAATTATATAATACTATGCATAACTATTACCTTCTGTTACCATCATATCGTAATGGTTTGTCCCAAAAGGATCCAATATATACCCTGGCTACTTCAGGAGTTTGAAGAACTTTTCCTAAGGACCACATTAGTGCTCCGTAAACACGCATCAGTTGTTGATGATCAATCATATCAGCTTTATTTAAAATAATTCTAATTTTATCGTCGTGACCTCGTAGTGCTTCTATCGATCTACGGAATTCATCTGATATGTCCAACTTGTGAGCATCAAAAAGTAAAATAATTCTATCCACGTGCTCAGCAAACCACTCTAATACGCCAGTGAAATCATAACCCCTGTCCACTCTTTGTTTTTCTCCTGATAGAATACCAGGGGTATCAACTATTGAGATACCCTTAAGGACAGGTGAATTTACTAAAGAACACTGAAACCGATTGAGGAATGCGTTGCCGAATTTCGACAGTGGTCTGAATTGTCGTTTTGGGTCTACTACCAACGCGTTGCCTGGAATAATAGATTCGTTGTCATCGTACATTACAGCTATAAAACGGTCGGTGGTGGGTTCGGGCCCAATGCGAATGCCCGGAAAATCGGATTCCAAGAGGTGTTTTATGAACGTAGTTTTGCCCGTGGAGTACTGGCCGACCAGCAGTATCATCGGCTTGGCGTCAAAGTCAGGGTCGTCCAGCTGCGGCGAGTGGAAATCGTGAAACTGGTACGCCAGTTCCAGTGGCAACAGTTTGGACTTATACTTCTCCCGTAGCCCGTCCAGGACGGACTCGTACGTCTCGATCTTCTTGCCGTCATCTTTCCTCAGCCAGCCCAGCATGATCGGCCGATTCGCATAAACGAAAATAGATATTCAAAGTACACACACACACACACACGCACGTACGTAAGCACCGACAACGGATCGAATTATACACCGTCGTGTCACGCGCGCACTGCAGACATGATAACAAACGCGACGAGCACTAAATGTCAAATAGACCTGCCGGATTGTGTAGTTGTACTAGTTGTAGTATGTAGGAACGGAGGTCGGAGGCAGATAATATTGCGGCGGCGTTAAAAAAAAGAAATCCTAACAACAAACAAGACCGACACTGACTACTGCAATAGTGCAATACTGCACAACAACAAGTAACAACACTGCCGCGGCGGCTGAGTTGGACGTTCGTCGTTCGCTTATCAGCAAGCTGTTATCGCAACGCGCCTTATCAAACAAGTGTACCAAACCCCTGAACAGGTTTTTCGCGGTGTCACGAACATAGCCTCGGCCAAATATAATAATATTATACCGAACTACGAATTTTTCATACATTAGTCACACGATTTTTAACAACAAATAATGTCATATACTCTTGTTTTACGAGCAAAATTGCCGTGTAATCGTTGGTAGCCTCGGTTGTAGCCGCTACAGAAATACGAAAAGTACAATAATAATAGATAATCAATTACACCTATTTTATTATACGAATTTACGATGTCACTTGTCGGAATATCTAAAATTGTAATGACATCTAATATTAGGACTATATATATTAGGTACATATTGGGAGAGAACACTGTTGTGGTCTAATGGACCTTGTTTTCTTAATAATATCTACTTGCTATTTTTAATATTACCACTATATATTATATTATAATAAATTGACATATTTTAGTCGCCGCGCTACCCGCATACAATTACTATGTAACTTAGTACTTACAACCTACTACTGAGTACTACTATTATTCGACTCTGTAGTTCTCTGTTTGATCATATTTAATATTGTTTAGGCTAAGGACGGGGCTATACCTTAGACCATAATATACTAGTATTATGTTCTTTTAAATTTGTTTTTAAGTTTTTGAAGCGTTAGTGTCGACTGCCAAAGATTATGATGAGATTTCGATAACATATATACACTCATTACACTGACACACTGTGTGATGATATTGTATTGTTAAATTATATAGTTATGATTTATTTATAACAAAGATATCATAATATAATATGTTATATTGCTAATATATATGTGTGTAGGTATATAATCAATACCTAATTATTAAATCATTATAATTTATAGTGCAACATTTGATCATTATGAATTATTGTAGTATTACCAATTGACATTTACGCAAAATAATAATAAACATTATTCTGCAGTAACATCGTTAAAAAATACAGAAGAAGTTGAATATTTCTAGCTCTAAAATTTAATTGAAAAATGTGTTTTTCACTTTGTCAGGGAAAACATATTGACTCTGAATATCTACGCAATAAGATATTGCTGCCCTCGAGCAGCGCTTCATTGATTCAGCCAAATACTGTCCACATTTTACTATTTTAAACATTTTCAACTGACGAAAAAGACTTATATCTACCTACTTCAAATAATCAAATTTGCTGCCCCTGAGGCCGCTATACCCACATTTGATATCTCCATGATACCGTCTCACAAGTATTGAAATGTGCAAAATAGTAAATTTACATTCAGCATTTCACGATAATGAAATACCTTTAACATTAGCTGTAAATCGATCTACTATATCATATGGTAATTATTGTCTGTGGTATGTAGTGGTTTTTTCGATATTTTAATTTTGATGCTAGTAGGTAAGTTAAGAGCAATTTTTAAATTGTAATTTTACACTCTTACCTATTGGATATTACTCGTTTCTGAGTTAAAATATTGAAAAAAAAAACACCACAGACAATATTATTTGAAAATTTAATCAATTTACCCAAATATTAAAATTAACGAATATAAACGTGAATTACTGAACTTAAATGTGCATGCTGATATGCTATAATAAGTGCTTGTAAGAGAGATCTGAAAACAACTGTGGCGTCATTTTAGGAGGACGTCGCACCCACATATGTCGTTTCCGTCTTACACACGTGCGACATACCAAATTTCCGTTCGCTAGTTTCAATAGGGTGCTGTCAGTTTTGAGACTAGAGTGAATAAACCTATTATCAAACTGTAAAGTAATAACATTATCTGTGTTCTCTCGTTGGTTTTTTACGATATTTTAATTTTTAAGTGAGTTATGTCTTATGTGTATGTAAAGTATTACTATTTTAAAATGATCATAACTCACTTAAAAATTAAAATATTGTAAAAAACCAACGAGAGAACACAGATAATGTTGTTACCTAAAAGTTTAATAATAGGTCAATTCACTCTAATATCAAAACTGACAATACTCTATTGAAACTAGCGAACGAAAATTTGCTACGTCGTACGTCTGTAAGACGGAGACATCACATACGGGTGCGACGTTTTCTTAAAATTAGTTGAACTAGGTTCTCCTCCTATTGTATTTAATATTATTTATTACTATACCTAAAAATAAATTACATTTTTTATAATAATATATACATTTAATATTAGTATTATAATTTATAGGACGTTAGTTTTACCGCCTATATGATAGGTATTAAAAATATTATTTTAATACATATTTATTTTGTTTATATTGTTATAACTTATAATTAATAGTGAGTATGTATGGATATGGTTAACCTATAATGGTGTAATAGTTAACTTTATCTAATTGTAATATCCGCATAACATCGATTTTTCATTGGCGAATATGATTTGTCTGTGTAAAAAAATAAAATAAAATAAACAAATAATTAATAAATATAGATCTATATTGATTGATGAAACTGTTAGTATAGTTTTATACCCAAGTATTTTATATATTACTATACTATAGTCTATATTACAGGCATTGCGTATTGAATATTGATTGTTTAGTGTAATATTTTTCCCTGACGTTAATATATTATTGTTTAACAATAAATTATGAATATTAGTATAACTATTATATTATCTAATCGGGATATAGCAATATATGATATAGGTACTAATATAATATAATACAAAAATATGTACATTTGTCGACTGTCGAGTCTAACCCTTAACAATAATATTCGAAAAGATCAAGGTATAATTATACAGAACTTCGGAATAGTGCCTATATAATGAATGATTCATAAATATCATAATGTTAATTTAATCATACAATATTTGTGTAGGTAACTGGGTATCATCTAAATGGGTGCTATATTAAATTTCCACATAACAGAATAACGCTTCCTTAATTCTATATTACACTATAATTCATATACAATGATTATCGACTTTATGTGACTATAGTGGGTCATTAAACCACTTCTGCTAACCAATATGCGTTTATGACCTATATTAAAATAAATATAATTTTAATTAATCTAATAGATACCCAACTATTATAAATGTTTGACATATATACACACCATTTACCATAAAGTGTAGAATGTAGACTATTAGTATTACAGAAAATATTAAAATATATGGCGAATATAACCCTGGATGCGATTGAACCCTCGACCTTTTCTTATACAGTGTGTTAAACGATAAAGGCAACACGAAATATTGATATACCTTGAATTTAATTTGAGTTTTTTTACGTTGAGAGTGTACCAAAATTTTGATTTATGCATGTTGCACGTTATCATATTTTTTTAAGAGTCTATTAATAATTTGGTGAAAATAATTTAATTGTGCTTTACTTATACAAAACCACACCTGAGTTTAAAAAAACATAAGAAATCACACGGAACATTGTAGAATTGTAGATTTTAAAATCTTCTATACAAATATTATGCAATAAATAATAATTAATCAAATTAGCTAAGTAATGTAAATTGTAATGTTATGTACTTATACCTATATGGCTATATTTAGTAATTTTATGAAACATTTTTTAAAATAACAAGAATATCTTATAATTTGCATAAAAACCTTTTTATATACATTTTATCCAATAATTTACAATTTAAAGAACTTCAAGGGTAAGTTATACGGTTTAGAGTTATTTGTATGTTCCCTCCAAGTGATTTGTAGGATTATAATTCACTTATCAGTTATCACATCGAAGAATTATTAAGTTTGAATATATTATGTAGGGAGGTACATATGTCATAGTCGTAAAGATAATATGCGTATTATAAGTCACAATAATAATTTTATTATTACTTAATAGTTTAATACTTATTAGATAGAATGTATTTTATAATATTTATAATACACGTTATATAATATAATTATAATAATATATAATAATAATTTATATTTATAATATAAATATAATAAACATTAAATAAGTAATAGGTATAGTATATATTCAATATTTATCGACCTATTTAGTGTTTTCCGTAGTTAACAAATTACGGCAATGTAGGTGTAAAGTGTAAACAATACATTACATGTGTACATAATACATTATATTATACAATCATTACAATCTGCTTGTCGAAAGAATAATGCCTATACATATCTCATAAAAAATAAATGTTCATTATGAATCAGACAATATTTATACAAGGATCATTAGTAAATAGTAATATTTAATGCACAAAGTATTATAATAATTATAATTTATAAGTTTTATATTTTTAATTTTAAAGTAGGTAATGTAATTTATAATCGATTTAATTACAATTATGACATGGTGTTAGTAAATAATGATAGTTATAAAAAAAATATATCGGTGTATTAATATATACAGGAAATTACCTATGGACCGCATACAAATCCTCATGATCTTGTACTTCATATTCATAATTAATTTAAAGGGAAGTATTATATTATAATATAACAATATCATTGTTTATTATTTCATTAATAATAGAAAATTGTTGAAAATATTAAACAACACATTTGTATAGGTGGTACAAGTGTACAACCTAGAATGTATCCATAAAATATAATATAATTATTATTTTGTAATGTTATATATTTATATGCACACCTTAATATAATATGGTAATTATTCAGTAACTAAATAATGCACGAAAACTATTAGATTCTGAGCGGAGCGATGAATGTATTGGTTTTACAATGATGTGTGTTTTTTTTTTTATTATTTTTTTTTTTTTTTGTGTCTGTCATCACGTTTTAGGACAGAAAAAATGCTTCGATTTTCTTCAATAGTACCTTTTCTGATAGGAAAGTGAATCTAGTTGGTACTTTGGGGGGTCAAAAGTCAAAATTTCCCAGTAGTTTTCATGAGCGCCTGGAAAAACAAATGAAAAATTATGGGAAAAACGGGAATTTTTACGGAAAACCAATTTTCGACAAAATCGATTTTGGTTTTTGGTATAACTCTAAAAGAAATGACCGTAGAGACATGAAATTTTGACCGAATGTTTATATAAGCATTTTCTACACACCATATCATTTTCAAAATATTCTGTCTTATTTTGAGCTGTTAACGGACATTTTCAGTTTCCAATTTTTTTAGTTTTTTTTTCTATAAATGTCAATAAAATTTTATTTGTTGGGTAAAAAATCTTGAAAATTTAATAGTAGGCTTCTAATATATAGTTTCAAAGGCAGATGAAAAATATTAAAAATCCGTAGTCACAATTTTTTTTATAGGTAATCAAAGTTCAAATTTTGACAAAATACGTAAAAATGACGAAAATGTGCAATTTATTTTGAGTTAGAAATTCATAAAAATTTTTCTTTTTAAATCTAAGGTTTGAAAATGTAATACAAGATTCCTCATAAGTTTGCCTAATTTTATCAATAAAAAAAAGTTTATAAGCAAGTCATAATAAATTTTTATGAGCATTTTAAGTTTAAATTTTTACAAGATTAGATATTCACTCGATTTCTCATGTAGCGATTTTCTTATTT
This sequence comes from Nasonovia ribisnigri, assembly GCA_027563435.1. Taxonomy (NCBI): domain Eukaryota; kingdom Metazoa; phylum Arthropoda; class Insecta; order Hemiptera; family Aphididae; genus Nasonovia; species Nasonovia ribisnigri. The sequence goes on along the minus strand of JANEHU010000673.1, from coordinate 212,647 downwards.
TGTTGCAATTCAAAAACAAATAACTGTAGATGCATGAAAATTTCACTGAATGTTTATATAAGCTATTTCTATACACCATCTAATTTTGAATATATTTTGACTGTTTTTCAGCTTTTTACGGACGATTTCAGTTTTCAAATTTTTTAGTTTTTTTTTCTATTAATATCAATTACATTTTATTTGTTGGGCCAAAAATAATGAAAATTTAATACAAGGCTCCTGATATATTATTACAATAGCAATTGAAAAATATTAAAAATACACAGGCACACATTTTTTTTATAATCATTTAAAGTTCGAATTTTGACAAAATTCATCAAAATCTCGAAAATTATCAATCATTGTAATTAAACAATTATAAAATGGTCAGTTTTTATAACTAAGGATTGAAAATTTAAAATAAAGATTCTAATAAATAGTACATACTGTAATCAAAAAATCTAAAAAATATATAAACACAGTTATTTTTTATAGACATTTTAAATTCCAATTTAGACGAAATTACATATTAAAATCAATTTTAACGAGTACAAGTATATATTATAATATTTTTCTAGCATCACTGATAATTTTAGGTTAATAATTAAATAATATGAATAATATTAATTCAACTTAGCAGCTACCGTATAATAACAATATCAATATAATTTAAAATATCCTAGACTGACATACCGTCTCCGCTCAGAATCGTTTTTCGTATACAATGATATTATATCATTGAATTCAAATTTAATACCATCCATTATAGTACAGTGATCTACTTGTAGCCTACTGTACAGCGGAACGACATCCACTTGACCCCCTTTTTTTTTGAATTGTTATTATTTTAAAATCATTTGATTTACTCATTTGAGTAAAAATGTTTTTCTACGATTGATAAATATCAGATTATGTATTGCGTTTATATAGTATAAAGTAAAACTTTCATTGGCATTGGTAAAGTTAAATTTATAAATAATTATTATTTCATAAATTACCAATAATATTGCCTATGATATAATAACTATGGTGAAACTATAATCCATATCCATATATCTATTTAATTTATAACAACTGCATAGGTAGTATATATATATAAATATCAAATATAATTAATATTTTGTATATTTATACGTGTTTGGTTATACTTTGTGGACGACCTAGAAAACAACATGAAATAAAATATAATAGTACAAGACTGAATTAATTTAAAGTATAGCTAATCTCAATAATTCGATGAATAAAATATATTCAAGATAAATTATAAATTTTAGCTGAAATATTACCTGATGTGGATTAATTGATAGTAAGTTAAAATTTCAATAATTATATATGTATACTCTAAATAAAGCAAAATATCTCTCTTATTTTAGAAAAACATAAGATCATTAGTATGTAGCTATAACTTATAAACCATATTACTGATATTATGTCCTGTTCTTGAGGTTTATTTTTTATATCAACGAGTAATTAACAATGGTTTATGATAGGAAAAATAAAATTTTGTATTTGTATATGTTTAAAAGGGATGAAGAGGGATGAATTTTAACTCTTAACTTCTTTAACCTCTTTAATCTCTTTACTTTGCATACATAGGTGCAAATAGCATATGTGATTTGTGGGTGGTATGGGACTGAAGCTCTACTATAATAATATTATATAAGCCTAAAAAAAATGTAGAAAGTATTTGTGGGAGGGGGCTCTGACCCTAAAACCCCCAAATTGCGCCTATGTTTGCATGAGATCCTAAGGAATGGTTAAAATTTTAAGTTTCTAGCACCAAAAGGGAAGTGCACCAAAAACTATTGCATTTTTTTGTTACCCAAATTTTTTTTTGACACCCAGATATAAGATGACATGTTAATGGCAAAAGTTAATATAGGTAGTTAGAATTTGATGAATATGTATTGTATGAGTTATAAATCATAAATGTTATAAAATATTGGGATAGTCAGACATGTTATAATATATACAATACCTAGTAAGAAGGAAGTTGTAAAAGAGCCTATTTAAAAGTAGGTAAAATAAATTATTATTTTTTAGCTTCTTAGCATTTTAAGGATTTTTATGCAGCACTTTTTATAATTTTATTTTTTTTAATCAAAAAAAGCCTTTATTGACTTAAAGTAAATATTAGTATTACACCAACACAAATATTACAGACTGATTAAGTACCTATTTAATCGCTATTATAGTATGTAATTATTAAATATTTAAATATCTATACATTTATATTGTGTATATATGATATTACAGGTACCTCCTATCAGTCCTATCACTCCTATTCGTATTTCAGATTTCACAATATATTTGTTATTATACATTATTATCTAACCATTAACAGAGATAAGAGCGTTCTGCGTTAAATTATGCAACTGCAGTAGTGCAGTCTATAACTACAGTTAACTTATGATGAGTAAGTTTAAGTAGGTCGTATTCCGTAGCCCGTAGGTATACTATAGTTTATATATTCTATAATATTGTACTTATGGCTTATAAGCCTATAACATCACTCATACAGGACATAAAAGGTATAAAATATTTATCAAATATTTATTTAAACCACAGATATATAATTATACCTATATAGTTTCATTGAAAAATTATTATGATCAAAATTCCGTTAAAACCACGCTTTTTTATAATAATTTATCAATTCCTTCAATACTTTTCTGTTTTCTATAACTATTATAGTTGTAACATACCTATGTATAAAATGCTAATGAAAATTTTCTGCAGAAGGCATATAGCACTCGTTTTGGTAGACTACCTAGGAAACGTTAGTGTTATTGTTGATCAAAGAATAAATATCGCAGAAAAAAAGATGAAAAAAAGGGTTACATAAGGTTGCACTTTGCAGCTAATAATTTATTATTGACTATTCAGTATTTTAATTGATTGCGATTTAGATTCATAATTGTTAATTCATTAAATGTAATTCAGTGAGTAATATACAGTAGCGGCTTGTGAGTTAATATTCTGGGGATACTTTAATTAGCATAAACAATAAATGTACAATAATGAATTATGACGGCGTAATGCGTATAGACGTATATAAGTACTACGTATAGAGTGGCTAGCGACGGCTCGGCGGCAGTGTGGCACGGCATATATAGATATTGTCGTGAACCCAGTTCAATAGCGCCTATAATACAAGGGGTTTTCTCCGCGACCCCCTCCGACAATCTAGCTCTAACATTACATGTTACCGCTGAAACCACGGTTTAAGATAGACATAAACCGTTGTTGAAACTGTAGGGGGGGCAGTTTCTCTGGATCGACGACCGTCGTCCAAATTACTGAAATCATATTTCCATCGAAATTACTATACTGCAGTCTATACTTGTATAGGTTTTAGATACTGTAGGCTTCAATAGTAATGCGCGAAGAAAAAAATATAATATATTTTAAATTCAGATAAAAATACGACTTCTAGGTATGCATTTTAATTTTCAATTAAATATTATTTACAAGTAGCTGGTTTTTTAAGGAGAGACCCAATTTGACCAATTTTCAAAGTCTCCCCTGACGATCCGCACCTGGTAGTATACTATGTGTATGATGAATATTATATTGAACAGACCATTGAAGATTAAAGCAGTCCCACGTGCGTGACTAGAGCTACATTTTAGGGGGTGCTAAAATTATGAATACTAAATAACTTAACTCGTGCGGTCTTTGCCCCCCACCCCCACATCATCTATCGTACATTTTTATACTATTAATAACAAAGTTTTGTTATAACTTCGACTTTATTACCTAATTAGTTGTATATTATTACACTTACTAAATAAACTTATTTTACAAGTTACCTACATCCATAGAACAAATCTAAATAATAGACTTTGATATTGCTTAATAAGTATATAATGTATTATTATTTATTTTAAACCTATTTTCATTGTTTTTGTGCTATAGGTAATACAACACTGATTCTGTTTTTATATTATTTGAAATATCCTACTTAACATTTAAAATTGACAAGTCAGTAGACCATTGCTGTACAATAATACTTGTCCTCAGACCTCAACCAATTTTTAATTCGTTACATACTAGTAAAGCTTGGTTCACATGTTACAGAAAACCAAACTTATTGGAATTATAACTGAAATTTGAAATTAAAAAACGATGGTAAGAAACAATCTTTTTGAATTTTTTATTTTAAAAATAAAAATGTCAAAAAAAGTAAAATAAAGAAATTGTTCTTTTATCACATTATTTTTGGGGTTTTAAACACCCTATGGGGGGTGCTGAATTCTGGAAGTTGGCTGAATCAGCCAATGCTCGGTAATTACTAATTTGACATTTCACATGGCCCAAGCACTGTCGGGACATATGATGGATGCTTCCAGCTTTACCTGTAGAAAAGGAGAAGGGCGGCTGATCCCTGCGGCAACCACTGCGAGGAGCCGGAGGACTCTGCAGTGGGACATACGCTGTTCTATTGTCCGTACTGGTCAGAGAGGAAGTATGAGATGGAGCAGTGCATCGGTCGGCGACTATAGCCCAAGGATGTCCATGATGGCGTGATATCACTTCATTATATATCAGTGGCACCATTTAAGTTTTTTAATAGGGGTGCCAAAATTCATCAGGCCAAACAATACATTAGAGTGTCATAAATCATAATATTCATAACAAATAACATATTTTATTTTTTGCGCATAGGCCATCGTCCGCATCAGTGAAATTATAAATTTTAAGCAAGCCAGGTAAATTAAAGACGGAAAAAAATAGGTGTGTCAAGGTACACCCTGCATCCCCCCCCCCCATCAAATGACGACCCTTTTATATAATATTATATGTTATTGAATGTCCTATCCTTATTAGGTAGGTAATAAATTAGAAAATTGTTTGAATTTCGAGTACAAAATAATTTAAGTATTTTAATAAATTTGAAAAATGTAAATATTTTTAAAAAAAATATGATTTTCTATTTTGATTTGATTGCAGTAAGAAGAACAACTCATAAGGAACCTTGTACTCAATTTTCAAAATTTTTTACTTACAAACAAAAGTGTTGCCGATTTCTATACATCAAACGAAAAAAATCTATACAATTTTTAATATCTCTAGTCTGAAAAGAACCTAGATATTATGTTCTAAGTATGTAATTTCTTGAAAATGTTAATATAAATATTCGGTGAACACATCAAGTCTCTAAGGCTATTCATTTTTTGAATTATGAAAATAAAACTAATTTTGTCAAAAACATGTTTTACCTAAATATTCCCGTTTTCCGTAATTTTGGCTTATACTTTTTTTCCTATAAAAAAAAACTGTGTGTTTATATTTTTGAGATTTTTTAGTTACAGAATAACCAACTTACCTTGTTTTAAATTTTGAATCCTTAGCCATAAAAGTTGAAAATGTTATCAATTTTTAACTACAAAAATATTTTGAAATTTGAAATTTGATAAATGTTGACAAAAATTTAAATGCTTATAAAAAAATTGTGCCTATGTATTTTATATATTTTTCAAGAGTCATTGTTACAATATATTAGGCATTTACTCAACAACTAAAATTTAATTGACATTTATAGAAAAAAAAAAACTAAAAAAATAGGAAACTGAGTATGTCCGTAAACAGTTCAAAACAATTCAAAATATTTTGATAATGTTATCGTCTGTAGAAAACGCAAATATAAACAACCAGTGAAAATGTCATGTATCTGCAGTCATTTGTTTTAGAGTTATTCCAAAATCGATTTTGCTGAAAACCGATTAAATCAAATTTCATCTACCTATTCTGTGCTTCTTAGTTCATGATAGAAAGTGGCAAAGCGTTATCGTTTCAGAGTGATAACACATATTATCGTAACGGTTATCACTTATCAATTTTTTTTTTATTTATACTATATAATAATAATTGTACCTATTATTTAGAAATCTGTGACTAACAAGACTGATACCATAGGGTATGTATACATTATATATTTTTTTAAATTACGTTTTTGAAGTTTTCACTTGTGAATTGCCGTATTTTTCCAATTATTTTTCTACATAATATTTTTGTTTTTGAAAATAATGTGACCATATTATTTCACCAAAATGTGTAATATACTGATTATTGTCTATTTATTCTAATATTTAATATAAGTTCCGTTTGATCTTAGTAAAAGTCTTTCAACTATTGACTTGTAAATATTTAAAATGTCACAAAGGGCAGCCAAAAACAAAACCCGCAAGACACCTAATCCATTGTTTGAAAAATGGATTTCAGAATGGTTAAAAGAAGCTAACGAAAAAGGTCTGGAAGTCCGCCATGGTTATCAACGCGTAAGTTGTATAGTAGTTTACGGAAATCCACACCTATATTTATAAGATGATTTCTTTAAATGTTAAATACATGTATTATATTTTTAAATAAACATAAAACATGAGTTGAGCCCAAATTATTGGGGACTATTGAATTGCAAAAACAAACTATTATCATTTTATAGTAATACAATGTACAAATTTTATTTTTAAATTAAAAAAAATTATATACATATATGTGCTGTACCACTGCACAATATATTGTACCTATGAACAAAAATTATTTTGACAATTTTAAATAACTTACATATTATAATAGGCATTGAGTTCATTGCGAAAATGTCCATTGCCATTTAAAAGCGGAAAAGAATGTTTAATTCTAAAATTTTTTGGTCCAAAATTATGTGCCAGATTAGACAAGCAGCTTGAACAACATAATAAAATATCTTCAGGTTCAGGTAACTAAATAAATATATTTTAGTATTGAATTATTTTTTTAACATAATGTACCTATGTTAATATTCACAGATTTAAATAATATATTGCAGATGAAGGTATTTCAGCTGACATTTCCAAAAATAAAAAACTTGTCAATGTCTTACAACCCTCAACTAGTAATGAAAATCAGAATTCAATAATTTCTCTGACTCATGATGATTTGCCTGTAAGTATAAAATAAAAAAGTGTTGGGTAGAGACTACAGAAACCCACCATCAATGTAAACACTAACCTTTTAGAGCACTGTTGAATTATAAATATTATAAAAATATAATTAAGTAAGTACTAAAATCAATTTTTATTTTAGAGATTTATATTTTTATTACATTGATGGTTGGATAGATTTTTATTAGATCAAAAAATATTATACATGTCTTATGCTTTAATTGAATCTTTTTGAAATAGAAAAACAATCCTACCATTGCAGAAAAAGAAAAGATAGTTTTGTGGCCAAATGAATTTACTGTCATGTTGCTCATTGATACAGGCGAATCAAGTAGTTTACGGTATGTGTCTTGTCTATATTTTAGAAACAATGTCCGTTGACCTAAATCTCATAGGGCGTAACTGTATTTTTTTTATTTTGGGATTAATTGTGATTAAAATTAAGAAAAATAAACGCATTGTATGACAAAGTCGTAACTGAAATTGTATCATTTTATCCTCCATGTAATTGATAATTAGAAATTGTTGTTTATCCGATGTAATGATTTTAAGACCTAAAAAAAAGTCACATCTCCATGTTATCATTGGAGTTAATTATGGACATACGCCCTTTGCGATTTAGGCCGATGCATTATTTAAACATATTGTGTTTCATTTATTGGTACTTTTTTATAATAGAAAAACCAACGTGGACAAGGTCATTTCAGAATTGTCATCTTTAAATGTGGCTTTTGAAATGAGACGATTGAGTGTTGGAGATTTTGCTTGGATTTGTCGTGACAGAAGTGGAAGAGAACTTATGTTACCATATATACTAGAAAGGAAACGATTAGATGATCTATCAGGTAGCATTCAAGATGGCCGTTTTCACGAGCAGAAAGTAAACGCATTTTTATGAAACAATAATATTTTAAATTTAGATTGTAAATCTTAATTTTTATAGTTTAGATTAAAACAATGTGGACTTGAAAACAAAATCTATCTTGTTGAGAATGAAAAAAAGTATCATGGATTACCAATATCTCATTTACAACAAGCATTAGCAAACACGGAGGTTATAGATGGATTTACAATTGTAAGAACAGAAAATCATATGGAATCTATGAAATATATTGCTAATTTCTCTAATATACTTACAAATATGTTCAAGGTACAACTGTCTTACTCTTCTATATAAATCAAATCAATGTACATTTGAAGTCTATAGAATTTTTTTTTTAATATTTACAGGACAAAACGCTTACAACTCATATCGATGAAGTAGATTCTGGTTATGGAAACTCCTCAAATATAGTAAAGCTCATATCTTTTAAAACTTTTTCTTCAGATTCTGCAAAAAATAAGGTATGTTAATGTTATAATAATAGTTTTTTTATTTGTAATTGTCTGTAATATGATATTAATTCATTTTATAGAACATGACTGTACGAGATATGCTGATTCGGCAATTACTTCAGATCCGAGGGTTGTCCGTTCATAAAGCATTTGCAATTGTTGAGCAATACCCTAGTCCAAAATTACTTATAAATGCATTTAGAAGATCAGGTAATCCACTGTTATTGGCAAATATATCCTATGGTATACCAATCAAAACTGTCGGGCCAGCCATCAGCAAGACTTTGTTTCAAATATACTCCGGAAATGATAATCGTGTATAAATTATAATATAAATGTAAAGCTCAATAATGTAATTATGAATACTTATTAGGTAAACTTTATTGTAAAAATTTATTATAGTAATAAAAATAAATATGTGTTACTTTTCTATTTAAAATATAGTATTATATTTATATTTTTGATGATGCTGTTTAATTGGTGTTTTCTTGAGTTTCATTGAGATGTGTACACATATTATTTTTTTGTATCTTTGCCCCTCCTTGTATCTCTCACACTGTATATTATTATATATGATATATATATAAATATATATATTTACACCAAGTGTTTGATATGGAATGTCGCCAAACAGTGTGAAATATCTTCCCACACCATAATAATAAATTCTATTTTTACGCCGTCCAGTTCGCCACTGCATTAGTTCTGATTTTCTGCGTTTTTAACGAATTTTCTTCCAGCTATAGTCTAGCAAGATGTAAAAAATACAAATATATTTACCTAGCTGTTATTATTGGTTTTTACGCACATTAAATCGCGATTTATTACCACCATCGTCCATTGGTGTTAATATTGCCAGTAATATATTGTAAAATTCAACGTTTTGAATGTCCGGCGACAACAATCAGAGATTTCGTCCGCCGTGGGTGAAAGATGGACTCAACCCGGTGCCGAAGGCTACTGTGCCGTGGAGAACCAAAGATAAGACTGCAGCTGCCGCTTCCACCGATGACCAATCACCGATCCTGGTACATAATTTTAAATTTAAATGCATATTTTTGCGATGCGTTTCGTTTAATTGCTTCACTTAAAAAAATTCACGTCCGCTGCACTCTTACGTCTCACAAACCGTCAAACGTTTTGCTCAGACACAATAATGTATGATTGTTTATTATTTTAATATAAGCATATTTATTTTTCCCGTCATATGTCGACAGGTTCCCTCCGACGATGCAAAACATTTTAAATTGAGAAAAGTCGGACCGTCAGAAGGCAGAAAAGTCACCGAAATAAAAATTGTGCCCAAAGTAAGAATACAATTTATTATAACATATTTACATACCTACCTACAATACCCAATAACATTTGTAATGTAGCTCAGTAGTTGGTAGGCAGGGAATTGTCAAGTTATTATTGTTAAGTCGAAACGATTTTGAATTTCGATTTCGACAACGATGCATTTCGCCATTTCGGCATTGGCACCGTAATATGTATATTACATATTTTTAGTGCGTTTTGGAAAGGTGATCTGATGCGTAATGCATAACGCGTTTAAAATGCACTTAGAAAAATAAAGTAACAAGGACGTTATTTATATATAACTTAACAAGAATACGGCCCACGTAAATAAAATGCTATAATTAATTAATGAGGTATACACCGAAACGGATTATTCATACGAATGAAGAGAAGAAACCGGTTAGTGATAAAAATATAATATACAGAAATCAAACAAATATGCATCAATAGAAAAAGCTGTAATGAATGTTTAAAAAAAATAGTATACAGATGAGCAGTTTAGTAGATAAAATATCGACAATTTAAAAAAAGCGGGAACATGGATGTCGCTCTGCTGTACAGTAGGTAGGTTACAAGTAGGTCAATGTTTACTGGATGGTATTAAATTTGAATTCAATGATATAATAATATAATATCATTGTATACGAAAAACGATTCTTAGCTGAGACGGTTTTTCAGTATGGATATTTTATATTATATATGTACTCTTATTTCTTATTTTTTATTATTATTATGGTAGTCGGTAAGCTGAATCAATATTATAAAATTACAAACAAATAACTAAAATTGTTATTTTTGGTTATTTGATATGTAATTTCGTCCAAATTTGATCTTAAAACAACTAAAAAAAAAACAGTGTGTTTATATTTTTGAAATATTTTGGCTACAGAATAACCTACTTAAGTGGAACATTGTTTTAAATTTTCAATTTTTTGTTATAAAAGTTGAAAATTTTATAAATTTTTAACTACAAAATCATTTTAAAATTTTAAGTTTGATACATTTTGTCAAAATTCGAACATTAAATGCTTATTAAAAAAATGTGATCATATGTATTTTTAATATTTTTCAACTACTATTGTAACAAATAAGAGCCTGCTTGTATTAACATTTCAAGCTTTTTAACCTAACGAATAAAATAGTACACCAACTAGATTCACTTTCCCATCAAAAAAGATACTGTTGAAGAAAATCGAATCAGTTTTATTGCCCGTAAAATCAATACATTCATCGCTTCGCTCAGAATCTAAAAAATTTAACATTGCTATTAGAGTAGTAGAGCACACCTATAGTCCCAGTGTCATACCAATAACACATTTTATAATACATTTTCAGCAGTGTGAATAATATTAATTATAATTCATATATCAAAATATTACCATTAATGCACCTACCTATCTACAAATAGGTATAACAACGTTTACAACACATGCTAGGTATCAAAATGGGTTTTCTATTGAAATCGTGTTATTACTTATTAGACTTGCAGCGGATTGGTAGTTTTGTGTAGACATAATAGTATAATACAATAAATAAATAAATAAATTACTTCCATACTACGAAATCTCATGAGGAACAAAAACAATTCGTATTATAGAGAATCTGGTCAAATAGAATTAAATAAATTTGGTACTAATTTGGTTTTGTCCTCAAAAATATTTCTTTAAACAGAAAATTTTGTTAAATGGAAGTTCATTATATAGAAGTTTCACTATAGTATAATATTTTTAGCCATCTCCACGGCTCTGTGCATGGTTTGTTAAGAGGGTGCCAGCTTAATAATTATTTCCTCCTTCAGACCCACGCGCAATGATATAGATTAAATGCATTCATGTAAAATCTTTTTTTTTTTTTTTTTTTTGAGTATACTCAAAGGGAAATCACTTATTTCAAAATGTATAAAAATAATAATTTTGAAGTTTTGATATATCGGTTTTATATTTTATTATTATTTAACTATTTATATTAGACTAAAAATATACATTTTTTTGAAAATTTAAATGAATACTAAATTGGTTTTAGACAATATATTTTAGATAAATTGATATACCATACTCTCAAATATATTATTCTCTATAATTTTTTAACGGGTGATTTTATTCTAAGATGACTAAAATACATAAAAAAATGACTTTTGCTTGAATGCGTTTTGTCTATGCTTTGCGAGTGCCAAAGAGAAAAACAACCAGTGTGCTGACATCCTCTTAATCGAATTGTATGGACTATGGGTAATACAAGTAGAGTTATTAATACTAAATTCTTTCTATTTTGGTTTTAAAATATTATTTTTAGAGTTTAATTTTTCAAAGACGATTCGGCGGGATTTAATTTCTGTAGATGTTTTAGTTTCATTGAATAATCTTATGGTTTTGACGGATATAGTATTTTAATTAATTAAAAGGCAGGTAGATAGATTGACGCACTCCTCTATTAGATAAGTAATTGTAGATATATGAGATAATACTATAATAGTTACAACTAAAAATGTTTTTTTATCCGTTGTTTATCTCACTTTTATTATGTTTATAAAATATTAATTTTAAATCTGTATGACATTGATTTGAGAGGGGAGTGTTGAGGTTATCTAGTCAAAATCTTATAGGCATATCTTTACAAAACGTTTTAGTGTATAAAATATAGGTACCTACTACATTATTACTTATAGGTAGTCTGCAGATTTTCACTGATGTACGACCACGAGCGAATAACAATATTTAATCGTAATAATATAATTATATTAAACAAGTACGTATTTTTGTTTTCACACGTTCAGATCGATTACCAAGGCCCATTGCAGATCAACAGCAGAGTCGTGCCGGTGGCCGTCGCGCAAGTTCCGGAAAAGGCGAAAAAAAAAACATCCGCGACTACCACCATGGCATCGCCGTCATCAAAACCACCGCCTACAAAGGTAGTCCAGATTCCCGTGACTTCAGCACCAGCACCACCTTCACCGCCGACCAAGGTGGTCCAAGTTCCTGTAACTTCCACACCGGTCCCAGCACCACCTCCACCGCCTCCGAAGCCGCCGTCTGCACCAGCACCGCCTCCACCGCCACCACCACCGGTAATTCCATCCCGGGCATCAGGGCCACCACCACCTCCGCCACCTCCGCCGTCAGCAACAGCGAGTTCCAACAGCGGTTTACCACCCATATGTAAGAAATATTCACGATTTTGTCGATGTTTAACGCTTTGTAGGCCCTTTAATCTATATACCTCACTACTATACATAGTTACTATTGATACCTGCTTATAGATTTGTAGTATATTTACCCAGGTATGTGTAGAATATAAATAGGTATCTACGCTATTTTTGAATTTACTGTGATAATATTAGGACGTAAAAATTAGAAATTGAATAATTCAAAGAGGTAAATAATCCAGTGGGGAGGGATATAAGGTATGTGAGGTACCTAATCTATTCGCTGTCGTCTTGCACGTGTTTTTTTTATTATTACATAATATCTTTGGTTCCTGGGAAGAAGGGTTTAAGTCAATTTTTGGCATTTTTTTTTATCATTTTGTCTTTTGTAATTTCGTTTGCTTTAATTTTTGGTCTAAATGGCATAAGTAGGTATATTTGTATTTCAATACAAGTTATACTGAAAATAAAAATATCTTAATTCACTATGATGTACTTTTTGGTTGAAAAAAAGGCATATGTCGATAATATTATGACTTAAGCCATTTATAACGAATATATATTTATTTTTTCTAATTAATAGTTTTGGCTTATATCCACTTAAGCCTTTTCAATACATCAGATATTTTATTATTTTTGACGTAAGAAATTTTCTATTTTTATTGCAAACGCGTTTGTACTATTACACATGATTTTATGATTTTTTAATCGTGTAATTTTTTATTTAAAACATCAAAAATTTTGATAAATAATCATTAAGTCTTAAGTCAAAATACATAGAATCTAAAAGGGGTCTAGGACTTTTCGGCGCTGCCAATTCGGCGCTCCGTTTTGGCGATAGATATTTTCGGTGATAATGACAAAATACATAATATTATAATGAAAATTATTTTTAGTATAAATGTTTATACAATTATAAAAAATTATGTAGGTACATTAGTAAAAATATAATAATATAATAATAATAATAATATAGTCAATTAATGTTAATTAATGTTTATACAATTATAGTCAACATTTTATTTCAACGATATATTATTTGATATTCCCCTGATAAAAGTTGGAATGTCATTTTTATCGTATCTATCAACTAGCTTATAAATACGATTGTCTGTGTCTCTAAACTTTTTTAACTTTTTCCGTGGACTATTACCCGAAACGGCAGCGCCGAAAAGTCCCATTCCCATCTAAAAGGCATAAGTCATAATCAGAAAAACTTAAGTCAAAAGTCATAAAATAGAAATGGCTTACCTGTAATTATCTCCCAAGTCCTTAATATTTTTATAATTGTATTACTAGGTTATATTTATTTGGCATGAAAACCTAATATAGAAAATATTTTAAGTAGCAAATAAAATATTTTATTTCCACTTGTAGCAATTTTTAAAATTTGATTTACTTGTGTCGAAAAATGCCAAAAATTGACTTAAGCCCTTCTTTTCAGGAACCAAAGATTTAATACGTATAAAAGACAAAATTAGGTAAAACTAATAATACATTTTTTTAAATATGGGACTGAAAATTTAGGAGAATAGTAAGTAAGTGCTCGAAAGTAATAGCTTAAAATTGCATACGTTTATTCCAAAAAATGAGATGTGCAAGCTTCTACACAGTGGAAAAATAATCGTCCACTAGTTAATCAAAAAATACAAATTTCTGTGCATTGAAGAATTGTCTACACAGATGGAATGATAATAAAATAATATGGGTTATAATTTATAGGAGCAATAATCGTGTTTGTTCCAATCACTGTGTTTTGCTCTAAGTGGATTAGGTGTAAACCCTAAGCATACTTATTAGCAGAGGCGGAGTGAGAACCAAATTAGGGCTGGGAGGTTGAAATTTATCCAGGCCACCCACCATTAACCAATTAATAATTCTAAACATTTTTAGAACCTAAAACTACACAATAACTAATATATTATATTTTCATTTAATTTATAATAATATTATTAATATTACTACTTTCAGTAATATCAAAGTATTTCAATCACTATTTTGACATTTCGTTTAACTTACAATGTATTAAAATACTAATACCTGAAAAATAAAATTAGTACAGCTTAATAGTTGAAATCAACGCAATATTAATAATTATTTAATGTGTTTATAGGTATAATAGGTAATAATAATTAGAAATACCTACATTTATAATAAATAAACATAAAAATTATAAACAATTTAATAAAATATTAAATTTAAATGCTATAGTAAAAAACGGATTACCTATAAAAAGTTTTATTTATTTATAGATAGGTAATAACTTAGGTTTTTCACCAAACGCATTTATAATAATACCCAATGTTATCTAATTCCATGGGAATTTTATTTTTGATGTTCGTAAGCATAAAAGATTCAAAATGTTTATTGGTCATTGCATTTCTTAGTCTGTTTTGTCAAATGTTTCAATGTTGAAAATTACTTTTCATAAACAATTTGTGTAACAGGGAGAGTTAAAATACTTAAAATGTATATATGTAATGAGAAAATAAAATAATTTAAAAAACAATTAAGAAAACAATAATTCAAAAAACTATTCTGAAAATATAAAAGGAAAACTATTTTCGTTTATCAGTATACTTCATACACGGTCACGGGGATAAACGACACCGAAGACACACTCAACACTAATAGCAATAATCTCAAAGGCCTAGTCTTTTAATTAATATAATATAATTATAAATTAACCACATCCCATCTTCATGCAAAGATTTGTTTGAGTTCATTACAGATATTATTTATATAAATAACAATGGCCGTTAGGATAAATAACACAATGTTATGTATAAATGTATTATTAGTTATTATTGAATTAGACAATTAGGTAGGCATTGCTATATTCGTCGCGGCTCTACATATGTGCAACTTTTAACAGGCACACGTTAATGTGCTGTATCAGTAATTAGTTCTGCTGGATTGTGTCAAAATCACGCATTACACATTTACACGAGTGTTTTATTATAAAACTAAACGGCCAAAGTCGAGATATCGTTTTGATTTTAACTGATGTCTATATTTCCAGAATATTTTGTAATTTTATATCCGATGCTTTTTCATACTCATACGAGACTTTTAAAATGTAACACAATTGCATTAATAATACAATACAATAATATCATAGTTTTTAAAGTTTTAATACAAACGAATTATTGACGAATTTACTAATTTTGCAAATAAAATCTAATATATTAAAATGACTAGCCCTCCAGGCAAAATTCACATTTCCAGACCGACCACTGCCCCTGCCCTAAGCTAGGTATTAGTTGATTCAAGGTGGGTTCACGTGTTGCATTAGGCTGTTGGCATTGCAAAATGTCGAGGTCAGAGTCGATAGCGTTTGGTATAAATTCATGTCTAAGATGCTGAGTGTATATTTCAGCTTTTTCTTGTTCGCTGCGTGCCCAGGTACCATACTCCTTACGGATAGGTTGTATCTGAACACGAGGCCTCTTCATGAGTCTTGTGGCTTTCCATAACGAATAATCCGTATTATCCGTTGCGGTGAGACCACTTAAGTATGATTTGAACGTTTCATTTTTCATTTCTTTGATTTTGTCATGAAGAATTTTGTTCACACGGTTCCATTCCGTTTTATTCGTTGGGTTCCGTGTACTATGCCATGATCGTCTTGCTCGACGTTTTTTTAAACTAGTTTTCTTATTTCTAGTGGGTAATCAACTCGTAATTATCATTGATAGCTACCGGAGTTGCTATTTTCACCACACTAACCGATGCCAGTTATTTTTTACTGCAATTTTAATGTCCGCTATTGTTTTCAGTCGAGTTGAAAGAATTATGTTTTATTCAAGGATATTTCTGAATAGGTCCCAATTTGTTTTTTTGTTTGTTATAGAATTTTTTTTCTGTTTCATTATTACATTGGAGGTTAGTGAAAGAAGCACAGGAATATGATCGGACGTCAGCTCTATTAGTCCTTCAACTTCTGTATAGTTTGATGAAATCCCTTTCATTACTTAGAAACCAATAAGATCAGCTAATTTATTTGGGTCAGTCGGCCAGTATGTCGGTTTTCTAGTTGAAATGAATTGTGCATTAATTGTATTTGCAGATTTGAACAATTCCCGCCCTTTGATGGTAGTCAATCTCGATCCCCAAAAAGTGTGTTTGGTAAAAATGTCTGATTATAATATAATATATAATATATTTACTTCAAGATTAATTAATACAATTTTATTAAATATTTAGTTTTCCAAAACAAACCAATGAAAATTAAATATGATATTCATCATTAGTATCTTATATTTATGTATACCTCTGAAATGTATTGTTAAAGATCATTGATCGTTATAATAAAAAAGCCATCAGGCAGTTTTAAAAAAAAAAAAAAAAAATGATATTCTTAAAACTTTTTTTAGAATGTTTGTATCAGTACATACTGATATAGTTATTATAGGTAGATAGGTAATACATTTTGAACAATTTGTTTTAAACATGTGCAGTTGCTTCGAATATGAAATGTTATTATTTGTTTTCTTATTTAATATATTTAATATTATGCATTATAAGTTACAACTAACAACTAAATATTTTGATTATTTACAGTGTGTGGAAAATTAAACTTATACTAACACTTTTATATAATATAATAATAATCAAAATAATTTCGAAATTTTTAGCAGTTTTTTTGAATGATACTATATTATATTGAAATATAAGATCTAGGTCGTACATAAAGGTTCCATATTATAAACATCTCTAAATAATAATTGGCTTTTATCCAAACAAGTCATAAAACTGTAAATCTTATAAATTAGTACGAAAGGAAGTACTTTTTGAAACTATGTATTATTAACTAAGTTTTCAAAGGAATTATTTATTTATAGTACCTACTAATTACATTTTTTTGTTAATGCTATTTGGTTTCAGTGATTATATTCTCTATTGCAGAATATATTAGTTTGAACTACAATACATATACTTTTCAAGCTTATATTGATATTAAAATTAAAAGCTATTATATAGTATTGAATATAATTTGCATGAGAGAGTTCAACTTTATTTGATGAACATATAAAAATTATTTTGTAATTACCAAACACTTTTTGCTTTAAGACAATTACCTACCTGCTTGTATACCATGCTGATTACGGCGAAAAATAACATTTTCAAAGAGCAAAATGGCAAAATATTTCACTGGCCTATCACTGTACAGTGATGTACAAACTGAAGGTCAAAAATGTTAATATACAGTTATATACTTTTATACTTATAGATACCTGTAAGCACGAGTGTATAACGTAATGTCGAACGATGACTATAATGTAACGTAAATATAGTGTTGGAAATGTTCCAATCGAAAAGTTTAATTAGAATTTAGTTAGTATATGAATCCGATAAGAATGATTAACTAATAAACTGTTGTTTTACTACCTATATATTATTTTATTAGTCACTTCGGTTTCGGTCGAGCGTGTGCGTTTTATTTGACGACAGCTATTATTGTGAGCGTGCCATATAAATATTACAAATATACCTACCTCTTACCTGTAGGATAGTTTTGGAATAATTATTGTGTATTAGTTATTAAATAATTTCATTTGTCAGCTACAAAACCACCGACGCCGGAAAAAATGAAGAAATTGGATTCGTTGAGGAGTCGACCGAGGAGGCGTCCGGACTGGTCGGATATGATGAAAGAGGTTGAAAGCGGAAGGAAGTTGAAGCATGTCGAGTGCAACGATCGCAGTGCTCCGGTCATACCCAGTAACAAGTCCAAGGGTCAGGTAAGCGTTTAATGGAAGATGTTTTGTTTTATTCAAATTTCACGTTTATGGTCTGCAATCGAATATGTAGTCGTTTTCTCATACCAGTACATACTTATATACTGATGTTACAAACTGTTTGGTTCGGTTGAAAATTGAACTAAAAATCGAAAATAATCAATTTAACGAAATAAGTACCCGATTAGATTTTAATTAAGTTTTAATTCTAATAGCTTACACAAATTACAATATTATCATCATCGTAGATACATATATTATGATTTTCAACCAAATATTACCGTTTGTTATTTTATATTAGGAAATTATTAATTTGATTTTCAAATAATTGAAAGTCTACTATGAAATATATTTGAACCTTTAGAATTTTTTTATAAGACTTTTGTTCAGATTCTATACATGTAATGTAAGGTTCAGTTTGGTTCGGTCTCAAAACGCATGTGATTCGTAACATTGCTATAAATCACTATTGTTAAAATTGAATATTGAAATATGACAGTATATACAGTGTATATATATATATGTGGTATGTGGACGTAGCCTTGGCGAATAATGCTATTTGTGCATGATAATGACATTGTGATTGTTTCAACAGTTTTTGTACGAATCTGAAACGAAAGCAGAAGAAACCGATCACCATCAGCTGTTGAAAGACATCCAGCATGGCGTCAAACTCCGTAAAGTAAAGACGAATGACAAGAGCAAACCGTATATAGAAGGTATTATAATGTATATAATATTATAAAATAATAAAATATATACATATATGTACAGCGATAGAGGGCCGCGCTAACTTCATGTGCGATGAGGTTTTCATGTGGGAATAATAATATATTAGTATATATATTATATATAGTGGCGTAACTTATAGGGCTCATAAGGGTGAATCCCTCAAAACTTGTCAAAGCTTACAATATTTTACACATTAACATTAAAAAAACATACCTTGATTTTGATTAAAAAATAAAACTGAAATCCAATTACATAAATACAAAAAATAATATCGAAAAAAATACAGGTGCCTATTATTGACTGTCGGACAATACAAATTATAGGGAGATAAAAAAAAAGTAATAATCATATTGGAGTTCTTTTTTTTATGTATAATAAACTAATAAATAATTTATTTATACGACGACAAAAGTACCACATCTGCAGTGATCGCAGTGTTAAATATTTTAATCAAAAATTGTTCAAATAACATTTATTATCTAATATCAGTAATTTATTATATATTATTGTCTATAAGATTTTAGTTAATAATTTAATAATATAATTACTATGATGTACAGATATATAATCATAAATATCGTAAACTATTAATACTACAAAGTTGAAAAGTGAATCAATTCATTTTTTATTTAAATTATTATAATAAAGTAAACGCACTAGAATAAACGTATCTAATAATTAGTAAAATATATCGAGTATCATTGTATATATTTTAAATTAGGTCTTAGGAAGTTTAGAAGACAGGAAACGATTGATGAAAAAATACAAAAGTCCGTGTCGATGGCTGACGTCGTGGCCGCCGCTGCAGAGCCTGATGAACTCGATGACATTGATAAAGTCTGCACATTATACTATAGTCTAAGATTTTTGTCACTTACTTTAACTGATTATCATTTTAGGTGCGAGACGATTTACAGTCGGCCAAACAAATGCTCGCATTGGAATTGCGAAGCAAAGAGGCATTGGAACGGGAAAATAAACGACTTTTGGCCAGAGTTGCAAATTTACAAGAAGAACTTAAAGACAAACCGCACAGCACCTCTGGACCGATGAGATCAGACACAGATCAACAGGTGCATAATTTATCAATAAAATGTATCGGTTGATCCATTTAACATCTTTTGCATATGACACTCGTTATTTTAATACTTAGATATATTATCATTTTTTAAAACATTTTTTTTTACAAAATTTTAAGTATTTTTAAAACGACATTTTTCTCATTTTACTATTTTTTATCGTTATTATTTTTTGTATCGACAACAAGATTTTTGGTTGCTATTCCAAAGACAAATATTTTTCAGAGTAGGTACTTCTACGTATCAAATGTGTTCAAAATCGAATTTTGGTTTAACTTATGAGTTATGAGTTATAACTTATAAGTATAATTAAAGTTTAAATGAGCGGATTGTAGTGGTACCAGGGGTACTCCATTTATCTAAATTTTGAATAGGTACTTTTACTAATAATCTACTTGTCTGAAATTTATTTTTATAGATCGAAATACTCCGAATAATATTTGCTTCGGAACATGAAATTAAAAATGCATGTTGCCATTCAAAAGAGAAAAAACTTTAAAAAATATAATTTTTTTCAGAAATGTTGTAATTCGTGTAATATTGTGCTCAACATTATGTTAAATAATTATTTTAAAATAAGTTAGTGTTTTCTGAAAGAATGAGTGTCTTACATAAAATGGATCACTCCATATTACTGCGATTAATGTAATTGCGACTCAATGAACTTTTGCTGTAGAGACATTAATATGAATAAGTCTTGTTTTCATATAGCTCATAAATAAACTAAAAGCGGAGGCGTCAGAAGCCGATCACATCGTCAAAGACATGGAACAGAAGTATCACGTGACTGCCGAAGAACTGGACAGCACCAGGCGGAAACTCGAAAGCGCTTGGCTCAGAAATCAAAAATTAGAGCTGGAGTTGAAAGCCGCGCTGTCCAGCCGAGTGGTTGCCCAACAGCCGGTTCCTCGACAAATGTCTATGAAGAAGTTGTCTGTGATGCCGTCCGTTGAACATTTATCCGAGGAAGAAGAGGAAGAGGAAGACGAAGATGATGATGACAGTTCAGACGATGGTTCTAGTGACGCGTCGCAGGAGATCGACGAAGCCAGGAGGACGGCCAGAGAGTTGAAACTGTTGGAAGTTAAACTAAAAGCCGTTCGTGACAAGCAGACTTCAGCGCTCAAGGACCGCCGGATATATAAACAGGAGTTAGCCAAAAGGCAGAAAGAACTCAAGTCCGAGAAGAAAAAATACAAAATGTTGCAGAAGGAAGTTGACAAGATGGCAAAACTCATGAGGGACACCGATGAGGAAGAAGAAGACGAAGAAGAACTTGAAGAAGAAGAAGAGGAAGAAGTAAGTGCACCGGAAGTGCTAAATTGTACATAAATAATTATAACCTGAGGTGACCTTATTATAGATAAAAATGGTCTGTCATTGTTTTATGATAATTACATGTTAACACCAACAAAGGATAATTTAACTATAGGTGTACTTAAACATAAATTATAATTATTCGAAAAAGTTCAATTAAGTAGCATATATATTTATTATATGTGTTTTCCTTCAACTTATTTATCCAATACTAAACTTAAAGTTTATATATATCATAATTTATTTATCAATGCCGTTATGTCAATACCTCTAAGAAATCCTGAGATAACTGATAACGAAAAGTAATCTAATACCAATAGTGAATTACTTAATTACTAATTATTCCAATGAAAAAAAATGCCAATAAAAAATATAATGTAAAACTTTTGATTGTTATCTTTAAAACATAAACCAATAATTTAAATAACCAAATAATGTAAATACGAATAAACATGCTATATTAGCTACTGAACATGTAACAATAATAATAATATGAGATATGCTTTCAGGAAAGCGAATCGTCCGAGAGCGAAGAGAGCGACGACGAACCGCAGAGTGAGGGCGAAGCCCCCGCGTCGGCCACACCCGAACAGAAGAAGGACAACCTATGCCGCCGGTCCAAATACTACGAGGGGCGGTTGACGTCGCTAAAAAAAGGAAACTACTTGCTCAAGGCCAACGTGGAACGGCTGCAGGACGACGTCAACAAACAAAAGGAGATGTCGCTGGTGTTGCAAGAAGACTTGAATTCGGTGTTAGCTGAACTCGGATAAAAAAATAACACTGTGTTTACCATTGCTGTCGACACGCGTATATTATAATCATTATTATTATTATTGACAGCGATTTCGTGTCGTTAAAATAATATATAATATTAATACAATAATTTAACCATTCGTGAAAACGGAAAGTTTTAATATATTGTTATTATTATAATATTATGGCATAATACCTATAAAACGTGGTTTTATACCGTTGATATGAATTCATTAATAATTGTTGTGATGTTTTATCGAAATAAATATTATTTATTATGATTCGTGTGAGTTTTCAGTTGCGAATTGCGCTGCAAAACTGATTTCGAGTGACTCTCCGTAAATGCAATTCTTTGTAGGCTTGTAGTCGACTATAAATTATAATATATAATATTGTAGTAGGTATTATACATTAGATAATCTAAAAAATATCTATATATAAGATAACAGATAATTCATTGAATTTTCATCTAGATAAGATAATAGAAAAAAATTAAATATTTATCTAGATACCTGATAGATAAAAGATAACGAAATTCATCTAGATGAAAACAGATAATTTAAAACTTGAATTTGTAAAATAGCATTTTTAATATAAATAAAATAATCTATATAGTTAAAATGTGTACACTTATAATATACATGATTTAAATACGATTACTTGCTGGTATTTACAGAGAATGAACTAAAATATAATCTAAAATAGGTAGGTATATTACAAAAATGCTCGTAATAAATATTATACATAAAAAATAAAATATTAACGAATAAATAGGCTTTAAGCAATTATAGTGCAAAAATTAACACTTTCCCTACAAAAAAAAATTTTATACCTACATATAAATAAAATTGAAAATCTTGTCACATTAGTACTTAAACAAGATAAAAAGATACAAATTTTTTTTTGATAAGTTATTTATATTATGCAAACATTGACCATAAATATCGACTTCTTGTGCTTCACCAGCAAATTAAAAAATTCTCATTTCTATGAGTGATTTTCTTATTTTGTTGTAATTCAAAAACTTATAACTTTTGGTATTCGACATTTTTTACCAGATGTTTATTTTTTATAATTTTCTGTACATGAAAAAATGTCAACATATTTTGACTTGTTTTAAGCTATTTATAGACATTTGAAATTTGAATTTTTTTAGATTTTTTTCATGAATGACAATAAACTATTTTTTGTTAGGTTGAAATGCTTGAAAATTAAAAAAAATGGTTCCTCAAAGATTATAATATAAGTTGAGAAAATATCCTCAAGGACCATAGGTTCGGTTTTTTGAAAAAAGTATTTAAAGTTTACATTTTGACAAAAATCATCAAAATATCGAAAAACTGCAAATTATTTTATAATTAAAAAAATTATTGAATTTTAAATTCTTGTACCTCAGGGTTAAAAATTTAAAACAAGGGTTTTCAAAAATAGTTCATACTGCAACCAAAAAACTTAAAAAATATATAAATAGGTACATTTCTTTTTGACAGACATTTTAAGTTCAAATTAGGTAGACATTACATATTGAAACGAAGAATAACGATTTTAGTTATTTTGTTGTAATTTAAAATTACTATTCATGGTTACTTGTAACTTTTAGAGTATATTATTATATTTTATATTCACAATGTAATTTTAAAATGCAATTATTTTGGAAAAAATGAATTAACACACTATAGTACTATAATGCCAAATAGAAAAATAAATTACAATATATTGCAATAGGTAAGTAAGTCAAAATCCAGAAAAAAATTAAGTGTAAATATAGGTACCTAAACCTATATTGTTTTTAAATAGCATTACATTTTTAATTGCTATAATAACATTTAGATGCGACAATAATATTGATATTTTATATTTTATATCACAATTGACGCGAACTTCTTGTTAATCATCAATCATAATATTGTAATTAAAAAAAAAGTTTCTATCTACTGTACTTAACTGTCAATTGACAAGCTCGACTATCTGAAATATGTATACAAGTAAATTGTATAGCGTTTGAGGGATACAATGTATAAACGGAGGGGCTGAGTATCTAATGAGTATAATATTAGTATAACTTTCCCATCAAACACGAATATTAGAAAAATAGATACTGCTAAAGAAAATCTGAGCAATTTCACTGCCAAAAATGGTGATGACAGACACTTAAATAAAAAAATTATATAAAAAATAGAAACACACATCATAGAAAAATTAATACATTTGTCGTTCTTCTTAGAATCTAAAATAAGGAATAACGAATTAATGAATTTTTACCCAAAATCGGTTTTTGACAAATTCTATTTTGTTTTTTAGTGTAACTCAAAAAATAATAGCCATCATTTGTCAAGCTCACGATATTTTCAAATTATTTTTAGTATACCTAAAATCCCGAAATGTAATTTAAGATTATTGTATGATTTTCTACCTTTAACAAAAAAAAAAGTTCACTGGAAAGTCCAATTCATTTTGTAAGAGCGTTTCAAGTTAAAATGTTTATTAAGTACATATTGGATATTCGCCCATAAATTAATAATTTTACATCTAACGATTTTCTTATTTTGTTGCAATTTGACACTGCCCTAGCGCTTGCGTTCTCTCCTTAACCTCTGTTAACTCTAGTGTAAGATAAAGAATATTGAGGTTAATATTTTATATGATATAACACGGTTGCTCACTGTTATACGCGTCCGGATTTCCGGCACATGATTCGTGGATCAAATTCCTTACCATGCGTATTTTTTTCATTTTTTTATTCAATTCTCGATATCTATTCAAAGACCGTACACAGCACTTGTGGTCTAGTTAAATTTATAAACAAATAATCGTATAGATAATTTAAATGTTTACCAAATATTGTTTTATTACTTTCCATATATGATAGAATTTTTAAAATATTTTGATTCTTTTTGAATTATTTATAGAAATTTTCAAAATTCAACATTAGATTCTAAGCTGAACGATGAATGTATTAATTTTACAATGGTGTGTCTATTTGCGTCTTTACACATGATAAATAGTCGAAACAATGCTTCGATTTACAGCTTCATAATTTTCAAAATATTAGGACTTTTCTTGAGCTATTTATATAGACATAAGCGAATTTTTTGCTCTGTCTAAATACGCGAATGTAATTCAACTACATTGTTAGTGAAAATTAAAAAAAAGTTGAGCGTAAATCCGAAACTGGCCCCAATAAATACCATGTAAATTCCACGTATTGAATCGAGTGGAGCGGTGCCGCTCGCTATCTAGGCTAAATCGCATCCTGGAACATCAATTGAAAATTTCTGCAGGTGTTTTCGCGTGATCGGATTCCCCGATAGTGCTCTCATCGCTCGGAAATTGGAAAAAGAAGATCATCAATTTAACCTTGGATCAGTTACCAGAACAACAGCCGGTGTGTTTATTGGTGCAAAGCAATCCTTCAGCTGAATGGCACGTTCGGTTCTCCTCCTACGACCAGTTCGACGCATGATTCGAGTATAGTAGCTCGTTAGCGTCGTTTTATGTCAAGAAGTCGCAAGCAGGATGTCGAAACCAGGTTATTGAACCTATCTTTTTTATGTGTAAGTACTGATTGTGTTGATAGTAGGCCGGTAATATTAGCAACAACAATATAGACGTTATAGTCTTACATCTTGCGATAATCGGATTGTTAAAACAATAGAGTTGATAGATAGGTTATGACGAAATTACAATAAATTAACGTATGATATAAAATCGTATTCAGTAATGACAACTTTTTTACAATATTTTTTCATTTTTTAAAAAAAATCTAGATTTACGGAATTATACGATTTTTGGACAAAGGTGATCCACAAATTACGAATATTTTATCAATAGAGATTAGAGGTGTTAGTATAATTAATTTTAGCATCAGATGCCCTGATCCCTAATTTTTCAGTCACCACACACCGCTGCAGTTCCCCATAATGTTCTGCATCATTCACATAGGTAATTGTATACTTTTATCAACTGAGCTATTAATAATTGGCGAAACCTTAAAATCTTAAAAGTTTTGTGTTGTAAATTCTTCAAAATTATATGTTTATTAAGACTAGAAAATTTGCTACCTATTTTATCCTAATTATGTGATTT
Source organism: Nasonovia ribisnigri (assembly GCA_027563435.1). Taxonomy (NCBI): domain Eukaryota; kingdom Metazoa; phylum Arthropoda; class Insecta; order Hemiptera; family Aphididae; genus Nasonovia; species Nasonovia ribisnigri. The sequence continues at coordinate 186,255 of JANEHU010000673.1, read as the reverse complement.
TGTTGAAGTTGCAGAGGGTGCACATTATTTCATAACATTTTTTTAAAAACACAAAAATAGGCCACGCGGGGCCTCGGCGGGCATGGGAAATTCGAAACGTCCGCGGGGAGAACAATATAGAACGATAAAAAGTTTACATCGACCATGTAGCAATAGTCACACGACCGTGTGCAGACTCAAAATCTAACACATTATATAATTGACTAACCAAATATTACAGTTTAGAAAATTATGACTTTTTATTCACTCGATCTACATTATGTTATTAAACTTATTATTTTAATGCATGCGACAGACGGCTATAAAAGCGCCATAACAATTGGCTCGACCGGTGGACGACCGTGTGAACCGTTGTCTGGAAATTCCCGAGAGTCCTCAGGGGATAACGCCTCACCCACCGTAGTCTCCATCAACGCGGCACCATCCAAACGACTATTAAAGCTTTGCACCACACGAGGTATAGTTTGGCCTGAGTCAACTTATTCTATTAAATTTTTACACTAGTGAATATATGTGAGTGTTAATACGTATAATAAAAGCGCAGGGGATCGCGGTACAGATTTTTTCTTACCCTGGGAAATATGAATAAATAAGCGGCCCGGAAAAACCTTTATTTATTTTTGAAAACAAAAACACCTTTTTCAGTACCCACCTCTATAAGTACTAAAAATATTAGTATATAAGTTACAATTTCTATTTGGCCTTGAATTATAAACTATTGAGTAACAAAATATGATGCAGTAGCTAGGTACAAATACCTGTAGAGCTTATAACTTAAAAGTCATTAATTTAAAAGAACCCACACAATTTCATGGTTAAAAACAGCAGTCTGAAATGCAATACATATCGTCAAACAGTAATCGAGTTTGAGTAGTTCTCAACCTTTTTATATCCACTTAACACCTACACAGTTTGAAAATGTTCATGTACCACTCGACCAAATAACCTTTTTTTTTTGGGTAACAAAAATGTATACGTTGTTTTACATGCATGGGATTTTATTTTTATAGGACTATGACAGTTTAAGCATTTAATGCACAAAAAGAAAATGAAATACCTATGTACAATTATTATTTATATTATTATTACAAACCAAATAGTATTTAATATAAATATTGATTCATTCCATTTTTTTTTTATTAAAGGAGATTTTCTTCACATGCCATCTAAGTCCTATGAGCTTTTCGAGTACCACTAGTTGTACGTGTACCTACCACATGTTGAGAAACGCTGTAACAAGTAAATTGATATTATGCTGATATCAAAGAGTTTATTTTTAAAAAAATTGACGATCATTATAGCTAGAACATTGTGAATGTTTACTTTTACTTTTCATGTGCTAGATAATTTCGTTAGAATCTATATTATTGGATTTTAGACTCTGAACGGAGCGATAAATGTATTGGTTTTACAACGATGTTTGTTTTTTTTTTTTGTCTGTTTCGCATGATCTATAATCGAAATATAAAATATGAAAACCATATTTTCCCCCATATCGTTTTTGTTTTCACTATATAGTGACTCTTTAGGTACAACACAGAACCGCTAAAAATGCGTAAAATAAAATTCCTATACTGACACTTGCTCAGATTAGTGCGCGGGTGTGGGCGCTCGTGCTCGTATCAACATTTTTCGACATCAAGTATCTACAATAACAGCAACAACAACAACAACAACAACACCCACAGCAAAGACCAGGGCAGCAGCTACACACTGTAGCCGTGTATACGCGTGGCCACCTTGTGTGTGTGTGTGTGTGTGTGTGTATGATGAGAGACGCACAAATGCTGTGTATAGGACTCGACCTAGCTGAACGCACAAAGGTCGCGGCGGCAGTGGCGACAGTGGCGGCGCGCGTGTTTTTATTGCTGGGAGCACTTGACTAACCACTTTCCCACAGTGTAAACAAAACCCACAGCCGAACAACGGAATATAATAACACCCACACACACACGCACACGCACACTTATGTTATACGTATAAATGTGGGTAAGCCAGCGCGGCGTGTGTACAGTGTGCGCCGTTCAGGCCGCCATCCTCCCTCGGGACGTTCCTCGGCGGCGGTCTCGAGTTCTGTGCCAGATGTTGCGAGTGTATGATAATAATATATACGAGACGGGTCCACCACTTGCGGCGGCGGATGACTGTGAAATAATAATGACAAGTAAAAGTAATAAATGCACACACGCGCGCCTAAAAATAAGACGAGATATTATTGTAATGCGTGCGAAATCGACTCGGCGCGATATCATATTTATAACGCACATCGATTGCTGGGACGCCCCCCCCCCCCACCCCTACGCAGTCTTCAAACGCCTGTCGGTCGATATAATAGTACAACGTGTTAAATCACTGCCGCCGCCGCTCATTATTGTACATTATGATGACGTACGCACCCTGTCGGACTTTCGCGTTATTATTGTTTAGCACTTAAAATCGGTTTCGCAGCGGCGGCAGTATGTTTGCGACGGAAGAACAACGGCGGGTTAATAACTATCCAGTCGCGCCCTCAGTGGCTGCATGTTTTCGGAATTTAAAAAAATGCACTGGTTGCCCTCAACATGAAATAGGGCCTCCTCCACGGGTCAAAGTGGGAGGAATTTTATCAATATTGGGTAGTTTTTTTGAAATATTTAATTTGATACATTATGTAATATATGCCATTTGCTATCGTTGAAAATATTGTAGCTATTTATTTTTTTGTTACATGTATTTTATTTTCATTATTTAACACTAATACTATAACAGCCTCTTCAACTAAAACAACGTCGCGCCGTGGGGGATAAATAAAATGTTACACCAGCAGGTGTGGTATTCTGGTCAATTGTCATGTATATAATATTATGTTGAGGGCAACTTGTACCTACATTGGGTTGAGCCATCGAGGGCGTGGTAAGGTTAGGACGTTAGGGATACCTCTACGAATCATAAGCGAAACGCAACAGAATGAGCATGCCTCAGGGCCTAGATGGTTACAGAGGTAACATTGAATAGAGTCCATCCTACTACTTTTATATGTTTCAATGGAGTTAAATTTATCATCTCAGTATCTTTGAATTTAGTTTGTATAGATAAGATATCGAAACTATCTATATAGTTTTAAAAATTACGTTGAAGATGATGTTGCACAGGTTCCCACCAAAATTTGGGGTGATTTTACATCAAGCACTAATCGGACTATTCGGACTACTAATAGTTGTAAAAGTTTTCACGAAAAATTAAATGCATTTTTTCCCTCAGGATATTCAAATATTTTTATTCTTGTTGAAATTCTTCTGAGTATACAGTCAGATACACGCATAAAATTACAAAGCAAAGCAAAAACCCATAAAAAAAAAAAAAATTGGAAAGGAATAATGTTTACGCAATAATGTTTAATTTATCAAATGAATAAATTTGCAGATTTGACTTTTTAAAATCAGTATGATTTGATAGCTCCTATACCTATATACATTAACGACTGGTTACACTGCTGCAAAGTGCACTCAAATTTAACAGCTCATTAAAATATAATGGAGCCTATCACGGGCCCACAAATATAGCTATAACAAATAAAAAATATTTGATGTTTAATGGACGGCTGCTGAGTATTCAAGGATCTGTTAAACTTTAATGACCATGTTATGTAGGTCGACGAAGCGTAACAGTTTGTGTGCTATATTTATATAGCTGTCACTCAACCTATATAATATAACAAGGAGATCTACCACGAGATAAAAAATTAAAAATCGAGTAAGTAAGTAAGTAAGTACCTATAGGTTCTAGCTTTGTTTTCTTTCTTCAATACTCACTGCTCGTAATTGTGTCATGTTTTTTTAATTGTGGACGGCAATATGCTCCTTTTTACACCAGAAGTCGGTACGTGAAAACGCCTGTTGAACCTTGCGATAGGTTCCTACGCCGTTCCCCTTCTTGGGCATAATTCACGAGTACTTCTTCAAGACTTTTCCTGCTATATGAAATAGCACGCTCGAATTATATAATATAATATTTTTAATTGATGATATCGTGTGGAAAAATGGTGTGCTAACCAATAGGGGACTGCAGCCCTCCCCAAAATGCATAAGAATATATAAATGCATTCAGTGTTCTGCAGTGAACTGAAAATTGTAATTTGCTACAATAACGAAGGTTGCTGAAAAAGTCTAAAATTATATAATATATACCTACCTATAAAATCACTGAAGGGGTGCCGTCCAAAGGGGGGCATAGATGGCCTTTCAGCTTTCTCCATGTGTGTACCAAGATATTTTAGATGCCAGTGGTCGTTTGAGCAAGTGTAATAATTTTGACTAAAAATGAATATTCTGTTTGGGCGAGTGAAATTATTTTTACCCATGTGTACCACTGACCGATACGCACTTTGATGTACATATATACCTATTTTATTTTATTAATCAATGACTTTACATATATTATTACAGTATTAGTATACCAATACTGTGTTTTTAAGGTTAAAGTTTATTATTAATTATGTATATTGTATATGATTTTTATTTTTTAATTTGACAATATACGTTGCTATACACTGTGTAGTATACAATATCTATATAGATTTATTTACCTATAAATATATTTATTACACTCGCCCAAACAGATCACATTTTGGAACTATACACCCATTTTAGAGTCCGTGTTAGCATTAATATACTTATATACTTACGTATTGGTATAAAGATCAGCGAATAACAAAAATGTACAGTTAAAATAAATTACGAGGTTAATAATAAAGTAAGGCTGTGTTTAGATATTATCTCAGACGTATGTGTTATCAATGAAAATATTATCAATCTATTATTCAAAAAAATTCACCATCCCCCGAACCAAGGACCATAGCAGCCGCTGGCATTAGCACCATACCAACCCCTAGTCATCAATCCTAGTAGAGCATTCCCTATACGTAACAATTTATCAGTTTCTCCCATCTCTCTGCCCACGCGAAATACTGACCTACGTAAACTGAGAAAAACAAAATATACCTGATGCGTTTGTTCAAAGCAGCTCGGAAGGGATGCGCGATAATGACGATGATAATATGAATTTTATGTAATAAAATATAAACGGATACCTATTATATAGCCCCCGATAAACAATATATAATAAAAATGAAAATGGGGTTGCGTTCGGTTGGCCTGGGTAAGGAAGGCAAACGGCAAGTGGTTGATTGGCAGTCTTTACCGTATATATATTTTGTCTATATCGTACTATTTTTCGGCGCAAGGGGCGTATATGTTATATTTTTACTTAACATTGTATTTGATAATAAATTGTCCCGATTGCACGATACGCCCACGATAACCTCCGTTTATTATTGCTACTATATTATGTTTACTCACATTATGTTAATTTGCACAATTGCACCGAAATCTTTTATTCGTGTTTCTATAAATTAAACGAAGGAATAAGAATTTAAACGTTTGTTTGGATGTTAAATTTTAATTATATCTTTATTGTTCGAGTTCAAATATGGTCATTGCAAAAAAACAGTTTATATACATATGTATGCATACATAGACATTTTTAGTTTCGATTTTTTAATTTTTTCTATAAATGACACGAAATTGTATTAGTTGGGTCAAAAAGTTTGAAATTGTAATACGAGGCTCCTATTATATTGTTACAATGGCAGTTGAAAAATATTAAAAATACATAGTCACAGTTTTTTTTTTTATAAGCAATTAAAGGTTGAATTTTTACAAAATACGTTAAAATCACGAAAATTAGTACCTATACTATTTTAATATTCTTCTACTAATGTCAATAAACTGTTATTCATTGGGTCAAAAAGCTTGAAAATGAAGTACGAAGATCTCCATTAATTCATATAATAGCAGTTGACAAATATTAAAAATACATAATATACGATTTTTTTACAGGGATTTAAAGTTCAAATTTTATGAAATTCATTATAGTCTTGACAATTTGCAAATTATTTTGTAGTCAGATATTGAGATATTCATACAAACATTTCTTTGTATACCTAAGATATGAAAATGTAATATTAGGTTCCTCATAAGTAGTTTTAATAGCAGCATAGAAATAATAAAGATTCATAGGTTGAATTATTTTATAAGATAACCGAATATTGATTTTTTTTTTTATATAATATCGAATTATATACGACTTTGGATAGAGGAATTAATAATTATGCACTTTGTAATATTATAAAACAATAAAAACAACTCCATACCAATAGAAACTATAAAATATAGTTAAACATATTTTGTTTTTTAGTGCTTCAAACTGACGTTAAAGATATTTTATAAAAAAGATAACAGTTTTTGAAATTATCAGTGTCTTATGTTAAATGTATCACCCGGTAAATACTTATATCGCGTGGAGGGGGGCTGTAAAAATTGTTATGTATACATAATATACAAACGCTGTCAAGCCGAAAACTACTTGAGCAGCAGGTAGTGCGCGTACATATATAGCAGCTGCTGTGTACACGCAAAAACGGCAGACTTAAAGTTTTAATTAACGCTTCGGGTGGTGTACAGCCGAAACAGTAGAGTTGTGAAAACTAGCGGGCAACGGTGACATCATAATTTATGGACGGCAAAGACTGAATGGTATATTTGGTCGCATAGCGTTCGTTTTGCTCGATATTACAATGTTAAAATATATAATATTATGTGTATACAATATTATATGTATATAGAGGTACACACCACGGTTTGTACAATCGTGGCGTAAGAATACGCGTTAAAACATTGCAAAACAAACTGGGAAACGAATTAAAACCACCACCGCCTCGTCGGGACGAACACACTTATACCTCCCTTTTGATGTTTTTATGCTATTATTATTATCATCGTCATCGTCATCATCATCGTCATCATCATTATTATTACTATACTTGTTCGCATCTTCTACTGCATCTCTGACTTTAATTTTTCTGCTTCTTCGCCGCTGGTCCAGGTATTCTAAAATAATACAAGGTGAAATAGTTATCGTCAACGCTCAGAGTTTCCTTGAGATCAAGTTTATGTTTTCTAAAATATATAGTAACTAATATATAAATACTTGTTTTTTTATGTCTAATCTATTTAGAAAATGTTGTATACTCAAACGTGTCGTTTATTTTAGATTCTGAGCGGAGCGATGAATGTATTGATTTTACAATGATGTGTGTTTTTTTTTTTATTTTTTTTTTTTATTTTTGTGTCTGTCATCACGTTTTAGGACAGTAAAAATGCTTCAATAGTACCTTTTCTGATAGGAAAGTGAATCTAGTTGGTACTTTGGGGGGTCAAAAGTTAAAATTTCCCAGTAGTTTTCATGAGTGCCTGGAAAAACAAATGAAAAATTAAGGGAAAAACGGGAATTTTTACGGAAAACCAATTTTCGACAAAATCAATTTTAGTTTTTGGTATAACTCTAAAAGAAATGACCGTAGAGACATGAAATTTTGACCGAATGTTTATATATGCATTTTCTGCACACACCTGACTTATTTTGAGCTATTTACGGACATTTTCAGTTTCCAATTTTTTTAGTTTTTTTTTCTATAAATGTCAATAAAATTTTATTTGTTGGGTAAAAAATCTTGAAAATTTAATAGTAGGCTTCTAATATATAGTTTCAAAGGCAGATGAAAAATATTGAAAATCCGTAGTCACAATTTTTATTTATATGTAATCAAAGTTCAAATTTTGACAAAATACGTAAAAATGGCGAAAATTTGCAATTTATTTTGAATTAGAAATTCATAAAAATTTTTCTTTTTAAATCTAAGATTTGAAAATGTAATACAAGATTCCTCATAAGTTTGCCTAATTTTATCAATAAAAAAAAGTTTATAAGCAAGTCATAATAAATTTTTATGAGCATTTTAAGTTCAAATTTGTACAAGATTCGATATTCACTCGATTTCTCATGTAGCGATTTTCTTATTTTGTTGCAATTCAAAAACAAATAACTGTAGATGCATGAAAATTTCACTGAATGTTTATATAAGCTATTTCTATACACCATCTAATTTTGAATATATTTTGACTGTTTTTCAGCTTTTTACGGACGATTTCAGTTTTCAAATTTTTTAGTTTTTTTTTCTATTAATATCAATAAAATTTTATTTGTTGGGCCAAAAATAATGAAAATTTAATACAAGGCTCCTGATATATTATTACAATAACAATTGAAAAATATTAAAAATACATAGGCACACATTTTTTTTATAATCATTTAAAGTTCGAATTTTGACAAAATTTATCAAAATCTCGAAAATTATCAATCATTGTAATTAAACAATTATAAAATGTTCAGTTTTCTTAACTAAGGATTGAAAATTTAAAATAAAGATTCTAATAAATAGTACATACTGTATTCAAAAAATCTAAAAAATATTTAAACACAGTTATTTTTTATAGACATTTTAAGTTCAAATTTGGACGGAATTACATAATAAAATCAATTTTAACGAGTAAAAGTATATATTATAATATTTTTATAGCATCACTGATAATTTTAGGTTAATAATTAAATAATATGAATAATATTAATTCAACTATTAGCAGCTACCGTAAAATAACAATATCAATATAATTTAAAATATCCTAGACTGATATACCGTTTCCGCTCAGAATCGTTTTTCGTATACAATGATATTATATCATTGAATTCAAATTTAATACCATCCATTATAGTACAGTGATCTACTTGTAGCCTACTGTACAGCGGAGCGACATCCACTTGACCCCTTTTTTTATTTTTATTTTTGTGTCTGTCATTACCTTTTAGGGCAGTAAAAATGCTTCGAATTTCTTCAATAGTACCTTTTCTGATAGGAAAGTGAATCTAGTTGGTACTTTGGGGGGTCAAAAGTAAACATTTTCCAGTAGTTTTAAAAAGTACCGTGAAAAACAAATGGAAAATTAAGGAAAAAACGGGAATTTTTACGCAACATTGATTTTCGATTAAATCGATTTTGGTTTTTGGTGTAAGTCTAAAAAAAATGACGGTAAATACATGAAATTTTTACTGAATGTTTATATAAGCAGTTTCTATATACCATACCGTTTTCAAAATATTTTGACTTATTTTGAGCTGTTTACAGACATTTTAAATTTCCAATCTTTTTGGTTTTTTTTTTTTAAAAAATCAATAACATTTTTTTTATTCGTTAAAAATTCTTGAAAATTTAATAGAATACTCCTAATATATTATTTCAAAGGTAGATGAAAAATATTAAAAATCTGTAGTCATAATTTTTTTTATTAAGCATTTAAAGTTGAAATTTTGACAAATTACGTAAAAATGACGAAAATTTGCAAATTATTTGGAGTTAGAAATTCATAAAAATTTTTCTTTTTGAATCTAAGGTTTTAAATTTTAACACAAGATTTAACGTAAGTTTTTCTACTTTTATCAAAAATAAAATATCTAAAAGCAATTAAAAATAATTTTTATGAGTGTTTTAAGTTCATAATTTTACAACATAGGATATTCACTCGATTTCTCATGTAGCGTTTTTCTTATTTGGTTGTAATTCAAAAACGAATTATTGTAGATGCATGAAAATTTCACTAAATGTTTATATTCTCATTTTCTATACACCATTCAATTTTGAAAATATTTTGATTTGTTTTGAGCTGTTTACAGACATTTTTAGTTTTCAATTTTTTAGTTTTTTTTTTTATAATTGTCAATAAAATTTTATTTGGTGGGCCAAAAAGTCTGAAAATTTAATACAAGCTTTTTATATATTGTAACTATATTAGTTGAAAAATTTTAAAAATACATAGGCACGATTTTTTTTTATAAGCATTTAAAGTTCGAATTTTGACAAAATTTGTCAAAATCTCGAAATTATAAATCATTGTAATTAAAAAATTATAAAATGTTCAGTTTTTATAACTAAGTGTTGAAAATTTAAACAAAAATTCTCATAAATAAATCATACTGTAACCAAAAAATCTAAAAAATATATCAACACATTTATTTTTTACAGACATTTTAATTTCAAATTTAGACAAAATTTCATATTTAAACCAAGAATAATGATTTTAGTTATTTTGATATAATTTAAAAATATTATTTGTTGGTATATGAAACTTTTAGAATATATTGTTATATTTTATATACACGCAATGGCATTTTAAAATATAATTTTTTTGAGAAAAATGAATTTAACCAACTATAGTAAATACTAATGCCTATAATACTAAAATTAATTAGTTTATTCACAATAATATCATCAAATACATTTAGACTTAGTAAGATATTATAGACTGACTGACCGTCTTCCCTCAGAATCGTTTTTCTTATTCAATGATATTATATCATTGGATTAAATTATTAAAATCTAACACAATCCATTACAGTGACTCACTTGTAACCTACTGTACAGCAGAGCGACATACTCTTACCCGCCTTTTTAGATTCTAAGCGGAGCGATGAATGTATTTTTTATATAATATTACTCGTATGTCACAGGTCATTGATAAATATTGAAACTAATAAGTGAAACACTAATAATTATTGATATTATTATATTATTTAATTGTCATCCACATTTTAGATTATGAACAGTAGTTTTTTTCTTTTGTTAGAATAAATACAATATAAAGATCACCCTAGTTAGTTATAACTCACATACTAACATTTATATTGATTACTATGTTCAATATTTAGTAAATACTGTATTGAAATAGCTTATACCTACTAAATGCTAATGTTTGTAATATTTGTTTAAATAGGCTTATTGATGTAGAATTTTTTTCAAAAGGTTTTTTTATTTAATATTTCTCTTCTGTATAAGGATAATTAAATTAGTTGAAATAATGAAATATTATTTTATTATGTTAAAAAATACAGATACTGAAAGATTTAATTAAAAATAGAAGGTGTTTTTTGAATATAATGTTGAATGAAAGAAATCATGCTTTATTTTTAATATTAGGTAAAAAAATAAAATAAATAAATTCTTTCGTTTTATATTCATTGTTAAGTTTATTGAACGATATTGTTAAAATGAATAGTATACTATAATTGATGATTGTTAGTTATTTTAAATGTTTAAAGTAAATATCAAATGCGATCCAGAGAGACGAGAGTTATAGTTTAAAATAACGATTTCCTTTCCATTTCTTACATCATCATTTAATTCATTTAAATATATACGAGCGTATCTGTTCGCATTGTTTATTATTTTATTGTTCAGCTTTAGTCGTGATGGCATTGTTTATACTAAACTGTTTACTTGTTATAATTAAAAGAACAAAATAAAAAATGCATAGGCGTGTTGACATAATAATATTTTTTAAATAGATTTTTATTTAGGATCGATATAATAAACTATTCTGGATTTAGTATGAGTATAAACAAGTTATTTACTACTTTAGTTGGCAATTTCGTTCAATATATTATGTACTTTATTCTTCGTTGAATTTTGACTTTTAAGTAGACCTGTGGTTTTTGCCTTTGATTTAATAAGCCTCGCAGAAGCACAATTGAACACTTGATTAATAATGAGTATCACATATAACACGCAAAGGACTGTTTAACACACAGTTTAATTTCCTCGTTTGATCTTCTTTCTTTAAAGGTTAAGTGTCATCAACTAATCCATATCGTTGTTTTCCACTACTCGTTGCACAAAAGAGAATGGCATGTATGCAAATGGGCATTTTATATTATCTCTAAAGAATAAAAAAAATGCTAGAAACCACGTTTGCATTTAGTTCCCCTAACGATGAAGTGGTAAATTAAAAGATATAATTTTAAGTAAACTTAAGGAAGTACATTTATATTTTATATAGTAGGTACATATAATACACACCTATATAAAAATTGTAATATACCTACGTTAAATAAACATTTGGTCGTACACAGCAAGGCAAAATACTGAAATACTTGTTACAATAAAACCCTTGAATTTATTTTACACTAGCTGAATTACCCAGCGTTGCCCGGAAAAAAGTTGTGATTGTTCAACTTCTTTTGGGTGTAACTCACTGTGGAAACATTGTCTTTTTAAGTGTAAATTATATTATATTTAAATTCATAGCCATCCCGACTGGCGTTGTCCGTGAGATTTGCTTGTGATTATGCGAGCAGTACCTATATGTTATCAGGTAGGCAATCAACCTGTGGTGCGTACGTAAGTTTATAATTCAACTCTAAAGTATTAAAGTTATACCAAGTTTGTCGTTTTTACTTAATTTAACCTATTGAGGATTAATACAATCGATTGATACAAAATCCTAACCTATAACTTAACCGTACTAAAATAGGATGAATAAAAAACATTTGTGCGTGTATAGATAAAGAAGAAAAATAAAAAGGTAAAATAAGAAAAAAAAACAATGTAAAAAATTGCAAAAAATTGGTCCACCGAAACTTTGGTTTGAACTCGAGACTTTCTGTACTAAAATACACATCGGCTTTGAGAACCTCCCCGTGTTGGACCTCTTATTTACCTTTTTTTCAAGATAAAATGTAGCCGTCTTCCCAAAGGTCTAATCTCTGAACCAAATTTCATCGCAATCGGATGAACGGTTTAGGAATGCATAAAGAACAGACGGACAAACGTTAATTTTTATATATTATATAGAAATAGATATAAATATATGGATAAATTTAATGCTTTGTTTCTTTAGTTTTGATAAATGTATTATTGTTCTATTCATAATATGTATATATACTTATATAATACGAATCTGAGTATATCTACACTACATATTATATTAAACTTAAAACCATTGATAGTATAAATTATAATGACGTATAGGTTAATAACATTTAGTTTTGAAAACACTGTCAACCTAATGCACATCCAATTTAATGGTTCAAAGGTCCGATAGTGATTGGCCATTCATAAATTAAATTAAATTAAATTGGTATGAATGTTTAATGACTTATCAACTAGTTTAAACAATCAATTATTTCATATTTGTTTTTTAAATTTCAATAGTTATTAGAAGAATATAGGTAATACTAAATACATATTATAGAAATATCATCTCTTAATTAATAATTTACAACATTTATATATTTTGGTCTTCGTAGACTAAAACACCGACTGCAGATAGCATATTATTCGCACAATATAAGTAGTAATTACCTACCTATAAAAATATACTGCGTAAACTATACATATTTGTCACATATCGGCTATCTCAAATATTTTATAATGATATAAAAATAAATAACAACATACCATTGCGTATTATTTACCAATATCATAATGTCAAACGGCATACACTATTACAAAATATAGTTAATCGAGTTTTTATAAGATTTATTTAAGTTTTAAATAAAAAACGTAATGTAATTTATTAACTATTTTTCAAATTTTCAGTAAAAATATTTTATTTAATGCTATTTTAATCATTTTCAAATTAAATATGACGAAATTTTACATATTTTTATTTGTATGTAACGACTCGATTATTAAAACAAATAACTAATTAACCTACCAATACATTTAGATTTATTTGTTTTATCGATGTATTTCGTATCAACCAAGTTAAATTTTTTAAATAGGTACTTGAAGTATATTCTAACTGTACCTTTGACTTTTTTCCAAACATTTAATTTTTATTAAACATTTTGATGACTTTACCGGTGTCAACCGCAATGCCCATAAGAACATTTTCATAATTAAAAAGAATCAAAAATTATTAGTGAAACGCTACTACAGAAGATCGACTAACCGGTTTAGCACTATTTAGTGTGCATTTAGAAATACTATTTTCGATCACAAAGAAGTTACCAATCATTTAACAAACGAAAAAAAATTAAAATTTATGATTTATACAATAAAATTGAATTGAATTGAATATTATATTATACTAGCTGATCCCGAACACCTCGTCACTATATGACATTATTTAGAACCTCCTCCCTGACAATGTCTTCTGAGTACTGTCTTGGTATTGAATATCTGTGATAATATACTTTGGAAGTATACTAATTTAATTTATATGAATCTTATTTCCTTCATAAGTTTAAATATAAATAATATAACTAACCTATAAATATTAAATATATACGTATCATAAAAATGTATTAACCATGTTTTTTTTCAAATCTTTACATCGAAGTTTACCCAGGTCCTAGGTATACGTATTATCTCGTCTGGCAAAGTATCGTTTGTATGACTATTAATATCGAAGCGATATATTTTTATATTTTATTAGTAATAAGGACAGACGACAGTGTAAGCGAAACAGTCGATAGTGTATTAGTGTCTACCTATAATATATAGGTGGTGTGTCATCAATTCCTTGAGAAATCTCAAAATTAATTTATAACTCTTTTGAAATCTTGATTATTTTTGGTCAAACCGAGCTGGAAAACGTTTTTCAATTGCAGCTAGTTAATATATTGTGATTCGTTTCATATTGCTTTTGAACTTATAAAGACACCCTCCTCTGCCCCCAAAACCACCTCCGATAGCACCCAATTCTTGTATTGCATTTTATTTACACATAGACTCTTCAGTCTTCACCATATCGTTTCTTGTACACTCGATTAAAAGATGGATTAAAAGTGTATAGTATGTACCTTTACGTTTTAATAATATCATCCTTGAACACAAGCTCAGTTTTTGGAGGATGTTTGTTCAATATTTGTTAACAAGTATATTGTATACCTGCTGTTTGGATTTCGACAAAAAATAAATAAATAACGTAACAATATTATCGTCGCTATTATTATACGCGTAAGTATTTTATAAAATTTACATAATATTCATTCTGTATACACAAGAAAGTTAATGAAAACTCGTTTTGAGTTTGGATTATTTAGTTTTCACGGAGTTATAAATTTACGTAGTTATTCATTGTCTACATGCGAGCATATTATAAAATATACACTCGGTTAGCGAAAAATGACGCATTCACTCGCGGCCGCCCAACGTTCATGCATTGTACAATAACAGAGTATCCAATGTTTCATAATATTCGCGCCGTGGCAATGAGCCTAAAACCTTCTTCACAAGCGCAGTAGCTTATGAGGTTAGGCGAAAGGACGCCCAACGTGAGGGACAGCATAATATATTATTAATATAAAATATATTGTTTGTATAAAAGGGTCGTAATTACAACAAAACGGATCTGTACAGGTACAGCAATAATAAAATATATTAGATGACCACACGACGCCTTCACACTATATAGGTTCGTGTAACACTGCAAATTATAATGTTATGCGATTAGGATATGATGGCATTATTATTTATTACGACAGCGCCGTGAATAACGGTAATTAATAATTATTATGATGTGACGTAATACAATAATTTAAGATGGGTGATTATATATATTATTTATGATCAACGGTTTTGGCATAACTCTAAAAAAAAGACCTGTGGAAATTGTAAAATAATTTTTAAGTTTTCAAAGATATTTTGTAGATAATGTTTGCTTTTTAGATGAGATCATAAGTTGGTTGGACTGCAGGGTGACGACGTTCGTGCTCGTGTTCATAATGTCCGTCTAGCATGTTTATGACTAACAATTACAATTTTTGCTCGTCACTAAACGCTAAACAACTGTAGTTTATAACTATTCTAACTTTGGTTTCTTTAAATTCAATTTAAAACTGTAAAAATATTTTTTTTGTATATATAGGTATTCGTTTCATGTACCGGTTTTTTTCTTTTACGCACATATAATAATTTAACTATCTTCAAAAAATGCAAGTCCAGTTCGAGGTTTTTCAGTTACAATAAGAGGAATTATGTATGGTTCTAAAAAAAGCGACTTCTTGTTTTAAACGCACGTTTATATGGATAGCATAATACTATAGGTATAGCCGTACAAGTGTAAGTATAGGCAACTATGTTATAAGGAGGTATACTAGTCAGTGAAGATCGTGTAATGAGTAAAATACGTATCATAACCATTTTTTGCCTTTTGGACACAATAATAATCCACGATACCGTTTCACTACGTGTAGTCAGTCTGTCGTGTCTTGTGGCTTTTATCACTTTTTCTGATTGGCCGTTATGTAATCATGGACAACTTAAAGTATAGTCGCTATCCAAATTGAAGCAAATTATAACTGGAAGAACAATATTGATATTTTATTAGATTTTTATCATAAACAGTATATACCTTGGTTGTTAAATTAATACAATAATATAAATTTAATATTATACCACATATTACATCAAACAAAACTTGATAGTATCGTTCACTATAGCCATATACGACCTACCAGGAAATTTCAGAGTTGGACTGAGCTCAACTTTGGGACACGACACGATATGCGGCAGACGACGTGGCTGCAGTAAACCCGTTTTGAGATATAATTTTTTCTCATCAAATTTACACAATTTGATCAGGTAACTCGGTAATCTCTACACTACAAAATGAGTTATTATATAATATTTTATATAGTACACTGTCTTCGTGGACTACACGGAACACGGTGTTAGTGGAATATCGTCTTTATTGTTATAATAATAGTTATCACGTGGGGTATATAGGTAGGTAGTATATAGTTGTACCTATATAACGTGTCTATGTATTTGCCGTTATCGTTGAAGACGAGACCCTTTGAAATTGCCACGGCTAAGGGACAAGACAAATTTGTGTAACACCCCGTGCAACCGCGGCGGTGGCGACGAGTGACGCGGCGCAGCAATATAATATACTGCTGCACCGACGCAAAGAGCCAAAGAAGGGTGGTGGCGGGAGCGATGGTGGCGGTGGCGGCGGTGGAGGTGGTGGTGGTTTAGATAAACATACGCGCGCGGACGGATGCCCGCCGAGAGGAACCCGACAGAGACTCGAGAGTATAGACAGAGTAATACATAGAAGAGGGAATAGACGAGGAAAAGGACGACAACGTATAGTGATGGTAGTATAGTTGTAGTGGTAGTTGTAGTAGTTGTAGTAGTATATAGCGACTGTACGACGACGACGACGACGACGACGATGGTTACGGCGGCGGCTGAGGAGGAGAACACGAAAAGCAGGACGAAGCGGCATAAACAAATAAGACGAACGAATAATTCATAATTCCTAAATAAACACGTAAAAACGAAAACAATATGGCCGCTCCTTTGGATCGCTTGATGACGGTTCTCCGTTATTTTGTTTTAATATTTGAGCTGCAGACGTATACACAAACATAAATATAACACGCACGCACGCCACACAAGCTGTGGTGCATATATTGTAACGAACGGCGGCGGTGGTTATACACTTATACACATATATTATGCGCGGCGGCATACAGACACAGTCTTACAAACTTTTATTTAGCTTTTTATTATGTTATTCGAACTATCGCGTGGCCGTATAGCGCGACTAGAAATTTCCTGAGGGGATGATATGTATTTTTTATTTTGTACCTCAATTCTCAAACGACATACTATATAATAATATAATATGTTAAAAATGTTATTATTGTTAAATATTATTATTATAATTATCCAATATTTACACATTTTATAACCGAATTATCGCGATTTATAGCTTGTGCCACTAATATATTATAATAATATGTATAGGTAGGTAGGTACTCTGCAAATACGGTTCAGACCCACCAGAGGGACCCCTTCTATTATAGTCGTGTTACCTATTACCGCGTAGTATTTGTTCAGTCGAGGTTCGAGGCAATATATAATATCTTAATTTATTAATAGGTATATTATAATATATATTATATACTGCACTCGTTGGCTTAAATAAATCTAAGCAAATGAAAATATAAGTAAAAACAAAACACTATTATACAATTCAGGTCGTGTTTAGGTGAATACACCTACTGCTCTCATATTTCTAAATCAAGTACATAAATAAATAAAAATTAGATAAAAACAAAAAGCAAATAATTATAAAATTCAGGTCATGCAGGTGAAAATGCCGCGGTAAGTCTGAAATATTGACTATCAAAAATTATATAGGTGTAATATATAAATAGCTAAAACGCCGCAAATCGTCGAAAAATGCATGGATTCTAGAACTCGGAAATAATACGCCGTAAAATCATTAGGCCAAGCAAAAACGCCGTAAGTATTGTTGAAGATACGAAATTTTATCTGTCTGCGTAGTACAACAACAAGACGTTTTGTCTTAGTAACGTTTGGACTGGGTTTGCCTCCGATATGGTTGGTATTTTTTAAAAGAATTTATAAATTTGTTTTTTAAATTCACCTTAACGAATAATTGTAAATTATTATAAAAAATAATAATATGCTTTTAAATATAATATTGTATCAAATGATTATGTATTGTATAATTTATAAATATTGTATTACATCAGAAAATTGTTATACTTACGGGTTGTGGCATTCTTGCTTATGAACCAAGTATATATACCTACTAATTATAGATTATACCATTACTAAGTGTTTACATATCAACGTAAAAAGTAAGATGTGTTGTTGAAAATCAATTAGACCATATTTATTATTGTTTTATTGCATTTGTCAGATAATATTAAATAAGAAAACATAATAATACATCCACACTTGGATAATTGAAATATACAAGGTATAGTAACTAGTGTTACGATTTAAAAAAAAATGCAAAACACATAAATACATACATGTTTTTTGCAAAAAGTTCTGCGGTCACTTGCAACTTGAAGGGATCCGTGCAAGAACGAGATGTAACTCCATTTTTCAAAACTTTTCAAGAAACATAAAAAACATCAGAAGCTACCTAGTTTTTCAACAAAAAAAAAAACCAAATAGCTCCAAATACGTTATATTTCCTATATGCTGGTTGTTGGATTTGTCTCGTTCTTGTACAGATAAACTCGTAATTTTTTACTTTATTAAATTAAATTAAAACCTAATTATGGCGAAAAATGAAGCTGTCCTGTTCTTGCACGAACCTCTCGCTTCAATTACGCCATTTTAACTTATAATGGCAGCAGTATGGGTATAGACGGTGAGTTTATTAAAATATACTCAATATATTATACAATAAGGGATGATCAGTGTGTGTTATGTATACAATTTTACAAGCGATGTAAAAAAATAATGCCATAATATGTCGACGTTATCGAGTTGATTTTATAATACATTATATACTGTGCGCAGTTATCATTAATAGGTATGTATAATATTTCTCCCTACTCGACACAGTCTTCGAAATATCACCAAAGTCCCTCAGAAATCCTTTCTTTCGCGAAAGAACGCTTTCAATAACATAACGTCTAAAGCTTTCTATTGAGCTACAATCTAGGAGACTTGTCTTATACGCTGACACGTCTATTATTAGCATCGTCCGTTAGGACTCATACCGTAATATGAATCGTTGTCGAGTATTGCATGAATGGTAGACTTAAAAATCGTCTTCGGTGTAGTTGTCGAGCCTGCAATTATTATAAAAAACTGTTCGTTTGTATACGTTTTGAAGTCGCTGCAGTTCTTATACCCAACAATTTACCAAAGTCTTGATTTTTGTTTGTTTATTATTATTATTTTTACGCAAACTTTTTACGCTGACGTTGTTTCACAGTATATATAGTTTATATTTAACTCTACAACCTATAGTCAAATTCACAAAGACACAATACTTGTATGATCGTGTGAGTACAAACAATTATAAAATCGTTCAAATTTCTAATCCAAGCATATGATTTACCAATCTACAAACAAAATATAAAATATAAAATATATTAATATAGACGAGGATTGTAAACTGTTATGCATAACTATTATTATTTGTATTGCAACAATAATTGTAAACCAAATACATATAAATCAAAGCAATAGAAACTCTTTAATATTATTTGGTAATCATAATCAATGTAACTATTATTGATAAATTAGTTTTAAATAATATTTGTAATAAAATAAGGATCCTACTTCAAAAAATATTACAATCAACCTATAATAAATCGGTACATTAAAATAAATACCTACATAGTATTTACAATACATATGTTACATTGTTACAACACGGGTTATTTGAATAAAAAAATGTAAAATACAAGTCACACCCATATGTATAAGTATATAACCTTCAACAATTTTCTTATCTACCTCATGTTTACTCCTTGAAGTTAATATATTATCATTTTTTGTATACAGTGTATACCATTATATTCTAATTTTTATTTTTTCCAAATAGTAGGGAACTATTGATACTCTTAATAATCTGATAGGTATTGGTACTTACTTAAAAATTCTATTAAGTTGAGAAACCCCTTGTACTTAAACCACAACTTGACTATATTTAACACAGTGTACATCAAAATTGATTATGAAGATAGAAGAAGTATTAAATAATTGATATTCATATAAAGTTGTTTTATTAAAAAAAAATAATTTTGTACGCGTTCAAATAAAATTTAAATAAATTAATGATAAAATAATCATTTTTATAATTGTATTATCATATTAATGTATGATATAAATGATTGCAAGTTATAATAGTGTATTATATTGCATATAGTACATACATTTAATCAACAATTCTTATATAGTAACATGCACAAGTACCTATAGTGTCTGCCATCTGAGATATTTAAATACTACACTTCAACTAGTTATAAAAAAAAAAAAATTTTATTTTATTTTCCTTCTCTTATTTTATACCTACATGTTTTTTTGTACGTAAATGTTATTTAAAAATTAATGCACACAACATTTGGGCTTATACTTAATAATATAACAAAATACGCTTATATAAAACCTTTGCACAATTAAATTAATTTTTAAAGAATTAATTTGTTGAATATATAGTTTGATTAATCTATGCTGAATTAGCTTTTCTCATAAAAATAATAATTACAATAATAACAATATAAATTAAAATAACGTTAAGTGGTAGATTTTTTTTCCATGACAGCAAAAATCTAAATCAATTATTAAATAAGATTTGAAATCAGCACCGTTAATGCAAATAATAAACTGATTGATTCTGTTCATTGAAATATTGTTGGCCAGAGTTGTTGAATTTTAAGACATTTTAATCCCTGGTGATTTTGTCGTATTAAAGACGCATTTTTAAGTTTGAAATGTATTTAAACGTTATTTAATTAAAAACTATATTTTCTTGTTAAGATTTTCTTGTTTAACATTCATAATTTCAATTACGCGTATTTATTAATAAAACGGAACATTTTAAATGAATTTATAAAAATACACAATAGCAAAATTTAATTTGAAAATGTATTTGTATAGTTCGTATGGAATTTCATACTATTGAATTTAATTTCGAAAAAAAATGAATCGTGAATAATATTTTCTAAGAATTATAATTATAATTATAATTATAATTATTTTATGAATTTAATTTACTTTGTTTATACAAAATAACAGACCTCTAAAATCAAGAAACATAACATTTAAATCAAGGTTAAACTTACAATTTAAGATTCTGGGTATATGGTGAGAAGGATATTGGTTTTATAATTATGTTTTTTTCTAGAAACACTATATTTTTTAAATTTTTTTTAAAGTGTTTTTTAAATTTATTATAGGCCTACTAATCACTATTGACTGTATATTGTACCTACACATTTAGTTCTTAAAGATTTAATATTTATCATTTTATCAGAATTCTAAGTTAATTTTCTGTAAAATGCTATAACTATTGCATATTCATTATTATCAATCTAAACACATTATAAAATCCTTATAGTTGTTGATAGAATTAAGAATGTTTAATAGTTAAGAGGACGTTACACCCGTATGCGTTGTACAACATATAAAAAACTGTTTTCACGAAACAACTGTGTTCCTTCTGTATTTACAGTAGAATTACCAACACTTCACAATGCATAGGGAAGAACTTTATCTGTGTCGAAGTTTTTTTTATTTTTTTTGATACCACTTACCAATAAATTTTAATAATTAAATGAAAATACCAACAAAAAAAAATCTAATGTTTTCAAACTGATAACTGTATTTATGTTATCCAAATAATAGCGTCTTCTTAATAGTTATAACATCCATATTTCTTCCAATTTAAATTCTATACCTTGAATTATGATTTCATCTTGACTGAAATATTAGGTACTTATTTTGAATTAAATCTTACTTTTTATCACGTTTTATAGAATTATATTTCCATATTAATATTAATTAATCAAATCACGTTTAATATTTGTATTCATTGCTATTGTGGTTTAGCATAAGCATAATATTATACGTACTAAATAAAATACATTTAGTTTTCAATTCAAATTATGTTGATTACTGATTTATTAAATAGCATGTGCAGAATATTATTATGTGATGCGTTTTATTTTTGCCATTAATAACATTATATGTTTGATGTTTGTAAACAATACTCAATTCTTTATGAAATATTTCAAAATAATAATAAACTATCCAAAACATTTTACAATCCGCATTATGTTCTATATATATGTACCTACCTATATATTTTTACTCCATCACTTCTTCTTTTACCAATTGTGGAAAGTCAGGGTGGGCATTTTTATGGTTACGATATACGTAGTGATTTACTCGGTATTTATAATGTATAATGAAAATATGGATAAAAGTAATTTAATATTGAATGTTATTATCATTGAACCCACTATTTAAAAAAAAAAACATAAGAAATTATTTTCTGCAATTTTGTGTGACCTGATTAGATAATTATTATCTTTGTTATTATTATATTTTGAATGTTATTTTACAGCATAGGTATATGCATTAAGACTACCAAACACTTTTTTGTATCATATTAAATAAATAGTATGGAATACAAAACTAATAGAGCATTTTTTTATCTAGTTTACATTTTTTAAATTTTTTTACTATTGGGAATTTTCCAAAAAATGTATGTGTCTGAAAGAACCCATAAAAACTTTCAAGAAAATACAATGAATATGCCATCATAAAGTTGTTAATTTGTGGTTTAAGAGAATGACAAAATAAAAATATTGTAAATTGTGAGAATGTGTTAAATTTGGTTTTTTTTTACCAAGAATGTGTCAGTAACATTTAGTGACGTAATTCATCAGATTCATTATCATTGAACTTATATACAGTGCATGAGCATGAGTACCTACCTATACCTAATGGTTAAATTGTAGGTTATATTATATAATTTATACCTATTATTAATTGTTATAATATTATTATTATTATTATTACTATGTTAAATAAGGTAAAAATTAGCTTAATATTATTCTACATATACATTAATTAAAAAAACAAGTATCTAACAACTAGGTAATGCAGGTCTGGCCATTATTTCAATCTGCTAAATTATGAAAATACTTATAATAGTATACATAAATAACATAAACAATCTTTAGGAATAGAAAAACGACGGGTCTATTTATGTCAATAATTTTCTTTGCTCATTAGAATTGTTTTTTGTATACAAATGATTTGAATGATTTATCTTAAATTCAAAATTGTACCGATTCATGACCAAGTACATTTGAAACCTTTTTTTACTATACAACAGAAGCGAGCTATCAGTGTTTTTCTTTTTCTTTTTATCACTAAAACTTGAGTTAAAAAATCAAGTTTATCAAAAATTTAAAAAAAAAGCGGTCAAGTGGATGTCACTCTGCTGTACAGTAGGTTACAAGTGGGTCACTGTTTAATGGATGGTATTAAATTTAAATTCAATGATATAATGTATTCATATGTATACGAAAAACCATTCCGAGCTGAGATGGTTTTTCTGTGTGAATATTATATTTATATTGCTATTACTTATAAATTATAATTAATACGGTAGCCGATAAGTTGAATTAATACCTATTGTACAATTACAACAAAATAATTAAAATCGTTATTCTTGGTTAGACTCTAACTTTAAACTCTAAATCGTTTATTTAATATGAAATTTCGTCCAACTTGAACATAAAATAACTATAAAAAAAATAGTATTTTTATATTATTTTGATTTTTTGGTTATACATTTTTAACTAGAAAATCATTTTTAAATTTTAAATTTAAATTTAATTAAATTTAATGAAAGTGTTACTAATGGGTGGCTGCTTTCCTCAAAAATGTCACGCATTATGTACAAATATTATTAAGGATTATGATGTATCATTCTTTTTTTTTTAATAATTTGTATATAACAAATCTTTTTTCTCATCTACTTATTGTGCCTAGTGGTATAGATTGTAGATTACATTTAAAAAAAAAATAAAAAAAAAAAATTTTAAATTTGATAAATGTTGTCAAAAAATCGAACTTTAAATGTTAACCGATACTAAAAATGTTTAACATTTTTCAACTACTATTGTAACAAGATATCAGGAGCCTTGTATTAATTTTTCACGCTTTTTGACCCTACAAGTATAGAATTCTATTGACATTTATAGAAAATAAAACTAAAAAACTTGGAAATTGAAAACGTTCGTACACAGCTCGAAACGAGTCAAAATGTTTTGAGAATTTTATCAAGTATAGGAATTGATAAAAAAACATAAGATTCAAATTTCAAGTGTCTACGGTTATTCGTTTTTGAATTACAACAAAATAAGATACACGAGAAATCGACTGAATATCCAGGGTAATACAAATTTGAACTTCAAACGCTCATAAAAATTTAATTAGAATTTCTTATAGACTTATTCTAACAGATTTATTTTGATAAAGGTAGATAAATTATAAATAATGTTAAATTAGATTTAAAAAGAACAATTTTTATGAATTTCTATTTTCTAACTCAAAATAATTTGCACATTTTCGTGATTTTTACGTATTTTGTCAAAAATATCCAAAAAACAATAATTTATTTTCTAAGACAAGCATTAATTATATTAAAATGATATATTTTCAAGTATAATCAATACTAAAATCTCAATAATCTTATACCAACTAAATAATATTACCCTTTTACATGCAAGCTTTTTTAATATTTTATAATGTATTATTCTATAATATATATATGTTGTACATGTATATATCTAAAACCAAATCACAAAGAATTTATACTTTCTAAAAACATCCTTCTGATTTGAATCTTGTTATTTTAAACGAAAAAACGTTTTTTTTTCAAATTTCAAACTAAAATATTATTTGTTTAACATCTCCAAATAAAAAATATTGAAAACTACCAAAGATAAAATACACAAAATATTTATTTCTTTAAATGTTATAGTAGGTCAATGCATTAAAAACAAAAACCTTAGAAGCAACAGTTATGAAAATGCAGAGGTAGCATCATTTTACTATTTCTTGTGTATGCGATAAACAAAAACACATCGGTATACATATTTTATCTTATTCCAAAACAAACAAATATTGTAAAAATATGAATTTCTAACATCCATTATTTATTTGAGTACATACACTTTTTTTGTTAGAGAAGTAAACTATTTTATAATTGATTTCTTATAATGTTATATTATTATAATGACGTTTAATAATAAATTGGTAATTAGTATTTTACTAAATTTACCTATAGTTATTAAGTTTCAATTTGGTGAACATATTAGTTATTAACTTTTTACTTCAATGAAATTATTAAAATGTACAGACTATTTACAATAATTGCATTTTTTGATTGTTCCAATTATTTTATAGCTTCATAAAAAAATTAGGTTAAACAAATTTTTATTCTTGTGTTTGATTTGATCACGATTTAAAATATAAGTGTGGTAAAACATGTTATACATTATAAAATAATATGCGGCTTATGTGCATAAATAATTTAAGTAAAAATTTACAAATTTCAAAAATATTATAAATTTAATCAAAACTACTATTTGTTTGCTTATAGGCCATCTCTGCAGTTAATATTATTTATAATAAATTTAAAAAAAAACATATAATAAGTAAGTAATAAATAATAATAAATAAATAATATACATAGGTAAATTGAATATTATAAAATGTTTTGAAAAAGTAAAAGTATATTAGTCGAGATACTATTACAGAGAAAGAGAATACGTTTTACCATTTAAGTTGTCCAAACTCTATGATAACTAAATGTCTAATTTATACCTAACATGTACATTACTAAAAAATTTGGGGGTATAGGATAAGAAAGTATTTACATAAAATAGGTACATACAAAATTTCCAAAACTATATTCGTAGCTTTGTAATTTGTATAGTGTTACTCTGTTAAAAATTATGTTAAAAAGCAAAATATATTGAATAGGTATCTATTTTATTACCGATTGTTAATATTTTAAAGAAATCAAATTACAATTTGGTTGGAGAAAAAAGTTGTGAGGAATTCAATAAAAATAAACTGCTAAATACTTTGTTTGCTATTAAATTATTTTTAATTTTATTAAACAAAAAAACTTTTATCTCAAACAAACAAAGTCAAACTATATACATATTATTTATATACCTGTATGAGATACGAAAAACACGCCTTGCTAAAGAATTTTTATGTTTTTAAAATCTCTTTAATTTAGCCACTTGGCATTCTGCAGTTGATCTGTAGATTAATATACTATCAAACATGATATATAAGCGTGTCGCCGTTGACCGTCGCGAACACTGCTTACGTGCAGTATACTTACA
The DNA here is from genome assembly GCA_027563435.1 of Nasonovia ribisnigri. Classification (NCBI taxonomy): domain Eukaryota; kingdom Metazoa; phylum Arthropoda; class Insecta; order Hemiptera; family Aphididae; genus Nasonovia; species Nasonovia ribisnigri. Next base: position 159,879 of record JANEHU010000673.1, on the reverse strand, counting down.
TCACTATTTATAATAAATATCAGTGACGAATCAACGATTTTGGATTGGGGGATTTACATTCAGTAATTTTAAGTTTGAATTTAAAAAATAACGAAATTTTCTTTTAATGGTTTTTGTTATTTTGTTGCAATTCAAAAATTTTTTTTAACTAATTTGAAGCTAATATTATACAATGACTCTATTTAGGTATACGTTACGTTGATATATATTATTGTCTTAAGTTATGTAGAGTAATAACAATATTATAGTACCTTCATGATATCATATTATGTAGGTACATAATAAAATAATATAACAATATATAATATAATTATAACTAATGAATTAATTTAAGTACAACTTTCCATATTACTAATAGAAAGATAAATTACGTATAATATAGTTACATAAAAATGGTATAAAATATCCTTAGAAACTAATGAATCGGCTACGCTCAGAATCGTTTTTCGTATAATGGTTTATCATTGAATTCAAATTGAATACATCCATTACTTACAAATATCGAGATATTCACTCTAAATCTATTATACAGCTGAGCGAGATTCTGATTTTTTTTTAATAACTATTTTTGCTTACCGTCGAATAACTGCTAAGACGTTTTTTCGGTAAAATATCAAAGAATTTCTGAATCTGAGATTTTTACTCTCTAGATTTGTGTGTATTTCTTAAGGCCAGAGTCCTCAGTCGCATTTGTTGATCGTAGAATTAAGAATTAATAATTTAAGGGCAGTTTTCTTATGAACTTTTAAATTGTAATATACTAATGTACAATATGGTATATTCTTTGTCTCGAAACTTTATAGTAAATATACAGGGTGTAACAAGACTATATAACAAATATAGCAACGTTTGTAATGGTATTTCGTTAAATAGTCCTGTTACACCTTATTTATTACCGGTAATAATGATAATTCATGAAATAACTACATTTTCTCTAAAATTGCCATAATTTGAGACAACTATTATAGTTTCTGTACAGTTTATTAAGAATTATAATAACTATAAACATTGTCTAATTGATAATTCCTACGGGACTTATGTAAATTGTCTATAAACTATCGTAGGAAATTTTATACAGGGAGTTTTATGAATGTTTCTAATTTTTATGCAACTCTTGCATTTTTGTAAATTATAAAATCTTTGATGTGATGGAGTCTGATATCGATTGGAATTTGTAATGCGATGTTCGAAATCTGAGGTTCACTCATATAAACCAGACACATAATAGTATAAAAAAAGATAACTCTTTGGGGAGCAGCGAGTTTATAGACAATATCAAAGTAAAATAAAATTTGAATGATAATTGATTTCGTTTTCACCCTTTAATCATCACGCCATTGTCTCAAGAGCATCGTTTTAGTGTATACTCCATAGTTTCTATAAATCTTAATCATGTTCTAATATATTATGACAAACCATAAAAGTGTTTAGTAATAAGTATACATAGTAAATTAATACATAATTAGGTATATTATGGGTGGTAGGTACAAATCTGGGCCGGTTTCGGATTTTGATAACACGGCAGGACGTGGGTGACTATCTATTTATTAAATATTATATAATAATATGTATTACGAAGATAACTTTGTTTCTCTCTGATTCTCTCTCACTTTCTTTCTCTCTCTCTCTCTCTCTCTCTCTCTCTCTCTCCCTCCGTACGTTTGAACCGTTGTGCACATTTTTACCCCAATATTATAATATATCAGAAAGAACGACAGTTCGGCTCGGCTCGGTGGTGCAGGAGATAGATATATGGACGAAATACAAAGGCAGAATACTAATAATAGCAAATATACCTATATAAAACTAATACAACTAAATACACACACGCACACACACACACACACACACACACACACACACACACACACACACACAACTACACAAGTATGAACATACATTTGTACACATTATTAGATATATATGTAATATTATATATTAGAGGAAATTACACAAAATTAGGTTTCGACGATGACGGTGTTGTGGGGTGGGTGGGTGGTGGAGGAGCGAGGGGCAAAAATAAAAAAGCTCGTCATTTAAGCGTACCATATATATATATATATATATATTGCACACACACACACACTTATACACACTATATATATTACATACATAATATTATATATATATTATATTACATATAAATATATATGATGTGCATATACACGCATACACACATTACAAATATATGCCCCTCGTGTATGTGTGTGTGTGTTTATTACGGCATAAAGTTGGTGTTTGCGAGATCGTGTGTGCGCGGGTGTGCACGCCGCGTGTGTACACTATGTGTGTACATGTAATGTTTGTTTGTTTATTTTTCGTGTACAGAACCGAGGAATTTCGCGGTGGTGAGCGGTGTCGATCGTCGGCGGGCGATGGGGGGACTCGCTCGACGGCGCGTCTGGGGCGAGGAGCTTTCGTCCGTGGGGGGGAGGGGGGTTCGGCGTGTAGCGTGGAGCAGTCGGCGGCGGTGGTGGCGGCGGCCGAGCGAGAGGGTACCCCAAACACAACTCATATTTAAATAAACAAACCCTCCACCGCCTCGCCGCGCGGTGCAGACCAATTGTACGCTGGGGCCCCGGCACATGACCCCACCCACCCGCAGTCGCCTTCCCGCCGTCGCCTCCGCGGCCCGCGTCTCGACCGCCCTCCGCCGCGCCCGTCAACTGTGTCATCAACAATTCCATTTTCAAAGTGTTTACTTTGGACTAATGTTCCTCCGGTAGTGGTGCCTCGCCGCCGCCAGTGTTGTGAGCGTGTGTGTGTGTATATATATGTGTGTGTGTGTGGGCGTGTGTGTGTTTGTGTGTGAGTGCGTGTGCGTGTGCGTATGCGTGTAGACTAGTGTGTTGTTAATGTCGGTAAGAAGACAGAGCCGGTCGGTCGTGTGTATTGGTGGTGCGCTCACAGTAATAATAATATTATAAATCTTCTCGCGTCTTTCACACTCACTAACCATCGCACGGAGCCCGCGGACCTCGCTTCGAGCCGAGCACGCGTCACGTTTTTATTTTCACCCACGACCTTATTAAATTAAATTATATTAAATACTATAATAGTATAAGAATACTACTATAGACGTAGGCCACGCGGGTACCTATACCATATTATTATATAGTAAATGTAATTTTTATCAACTCGCCTGCTTCAGTCGTAATGCACATAATATAACATACTTAATACATATCATTGTCATACATATATTCACTTCATATAAATAAATATTATCATATAAGAAATATTTTTTCTAGTACTCGTTTTTATTAACCGTTTATTTCAATCAATAATATAATATTGTAGTCGCAGGATACACGGCGACTGTCCCAACAGCAATAATTATTGTTACGCGTACGCCTCGCGCGCATGTGACCCGCACGCTTGCACCGGTTCGCGCGCGCTGCCAGCACAAACACACCAATATTGTACCGATCAACACCTATACACGACCGCTACTATAAAATACACACACGCGTACCGCGGCAGTCGTAGCGTATCGCCGTGTCGTTGCATTACACCGGTGTGTGTACCGTCACTCGAAGCGGCGACGGTAGTTCCGACACGTTTTCCGCAACACCTCTAATACGACACGCCGGTTGTCGGCCGCCACGACGCGTCCACTGCACCACCGCCATCGACGCCGACGGCGCCGCCGCCACCACCGGCACTCGGCGCCCGGAGTGTACCTACGCCAAAATTTCGAACCCTCCGGTAAGTGCGAACTCCAATAATAGTAACAACAGGTTTATACCAAAATAATATGTTATACCGTGCGTAAGATCTACATATAACTTTATTTAGGTACTATTGTCAGTTACACTATCACCATGTGACCGTGTGGCCTATATGATGCAGTGGTCAGAATTTTCTTGTTATTCACCAAACTAAATAATATCGTTTAGATAAAACGATTCCAATAGTCATTAATAATCACATTAATATAACCACCGAACCTAAGGTGGAGTATTTTTAACTATTAGCGGTATATTGTGGTATAACGGGTTAACCACGCATGGTTTTCCTCGGAATACGGAGACAGTATATAACAAAATAGTAGGTACCTACCTTAAAGTCTTTATATACGATTGCGGTTACCTATAAACTATAAGTATCTAATTTACTCGTGGTATGGTTATTTTTGGCTTTTTTGATTTTCTCTACTATCTTTGGTAGTATAATATTATTAGTACGAATTTTGTTCTAGCTTATCCAAGCAAAAACCTTTTCTTTAACGACATAATATCTTAAAAAAGCGGCCGTTAATGTTTTCCGCGTATTTTATATTATTAACTGATCTGTATGGGTACAATTTAATACAATGATGTTTAACAGTGGTTTTGCTGTTCGCTTGTTCCTCATCAACGGCATCGGGAATCGCTTATTATTTTTAGAGGAAATTCCACTAACGAATTTGAATAAATTGTTTACCTTCTCACGTTTATGTGTAGTACCTACATAGAAATTTAAAACCTTAGTTGACTAACCCTGCATGAGAGAATAATTGATTATTGCTATTGAGAACCAGAATTTATCAGTTTTTTTTTGTACACGAGTATACATATATTATATGATAATACATTATTTTATGTCATAAGAACACTTTTACATTTTTGTTTTACCCAATCGCTTGTGCAATGGTTATTTTAAAACATAATTTGATTTATACGTTTTATTCGATCAAATAGAGAAATTGTCTTGAAATCGATTTTTTGATTTAAATATTCCATGCGATTAATCTATATAATTAAGGTTTAGGTTAGATACATATATCGGTTTAACTGATAGTTCTAACCTTGACATTGTGTTAATAAACGTTTGCAAATTAGTAAAGACGATGATGAAATATTTCTCACTCAAGTTCTCCTGATAAATATAGGTACGTTTTATAGCTGTATTGTATTGTATAATATATTAATATATGTAATACACTAAAACCTTATACATGTGTGTATATAAAATACCATATTGTTTTACTTCATTATGTAGGTACTATCTACTTATAAAGATAATTAATTTGCAAAAGTATTTATAAATTGTATATCGACGTTTTATTGATGACTTATTTTTGTAATTTTACACTTATCAATTTGATTCGAATTATAATGTATAATACATAATTAATAACTATATACGGTATCGTCGAGTATATCTTGGTACTCAGGTATACCTACTCGGTTAATTGTTTTTATTTTTTAAAGTAAATACATTTATGTATTTATCTTAACACAATATAAATATATATATATACCTATGTATAAATGCATACTCATACATCATACTTAGAACTATATTATTAATGTATTTGATATTTTACATGTCATAATTATAAATATTTGATGGACACGTCTCAAGGCTTATCTCATTTAACTGAAACCGAAAATTTAATAATTTAACCGTGTGATATCTAGTGAATTTAATCTATTTCAGTTGTTCAGGATTCAGATTAACCTACGTGCGAATGGACATTTTGGGCAGGTCGTGTTATCTGCTGACCCTTACAGTTTTCTTACAAATTCTTAAGTTCTACATTTTCAGAGCTTTAAAGGTACCATCGGCTTAGAATTATATAGTGTGTACTGTAGGAACATGTGATATCCAGCAAGTCACTATTAATCATTATCCTTTTTGAAATGGTCCGATGAGACATGTGTATTTTATAGAAGCTACTCGATAAAAACGTACTTATAAAAGTATAAAAAATATTATTAGAGAACAGATGTAGGTACATTAATGTTTAATCATACAATTTTATACTAAAACGATTGTTGGTTCCTATATATTATACACATTAATTAAAATTAAACTATATGGACAGGTAACCGATAAAAATATAATATAAGATGTGTGGTTGTGTGACGTTTTGAATTTTACTGCATAATACATTGTATAGGTCCCTCCATATATGCTTTCGTTTCTCATTTATTAAATTTTTGAATTTCACATACCTAATGATTAAATTGTACCTACCTATTGTAGAAATTGTATAATCTAGATCACGCGAACGCACGTATTTTCGAGTGTCTTCAATGTCATGTAAACGAATGTGCTCTTAGTGATAAGATAATGAACAAATAATAATATTGAATGTTGATAACGAAACCGAAAGTGTAACATACTTATACAGAGTAGTCACATTATAATTTAAAATAATAATAATATATTATAATTATTATTATTATTATTATACCCATATTGAATATTCTATTCATTTTGGATATCATGAAATATGTAGGCATTGGAATTCGTTTAACTTTGATACTAAATGCAGTTGTTGCCTAACTTATATTTTTGATACAATAATAATTACTGTTTTATATTTTAAAAACCAATGGTGATGATTGGTGTTAGACCTTCCTACTAATTACGTTTTTATTTCATGTTAATTATTAATGTATTATTCATGTATATTATATTATATTAAACGTTTGCAATTGCAATTTTAATAATTTTCTTAAAATATCGACAGTTTGACAATCCTTGCAAGAATTAAATTAATTTATATCATCATGTATCTAACCTACTGTATTGAAGGCAGGAGCATTTTATAACTACTACCCCAACTATAAATGGTAGCGTAGACTATAAATTCATAATTATTTTAGAATAATATAAACTAAACATTGAAAATAGAAAAATCTTTAATGCAATGTGTTTGTTGATTAGTTGTGCTATTTTATTGTAAATGTACATTGAAAAAAAATTTATAAATAAAATATTTATCGTGCCTATAGTATTAGAATTTCAATTTTAATAAGAATATCCATATTATATATAAATATGTGATATATTTGTATGTAACACGTACACCACCGCTACATACACTCAACACACGTATACATATTTATATATTTATGACTACACTGCAAATATGTGTCTCCTTATTTTAATTTTTATTATTTAATTTTATATTTTATATTTAGTCTGAAAAACGTGTAAAATATAGTATTTAATTGTACGAAACACAGATTATGATATACAGTTTAATCATTATAATATTAACTTTAATTGTTATCTTAATTTTTTAATTAATTTTCAATACATTTCTTAAAATCTACATTATATGACATATTATTATAGATAACAAATAACTACATACGTAATCTTCTAGCGAAAAATATAAGTTGTTTCCACGACCTCTAAACCCAAATACTGGGTACTGATTTAAATTCGGTACCTAATGGACCTTATCATTTAAAATTATATATTATATTTATTTATTTGTGTATCAAACACATAAAAACAAATTTAATTTACACAAATTATACAATTAAACTAAGAAATAAAATGCAAATTTTAGAAAGCAAATTCTTCTTTCCTTTAAACATTTTTCGAGTAAATTTGCTTCTTCGCGTTTGAAAATCTTTTAAAGTTTCATACTTTTTTTTGCGTTTAAAATAATATAAATTTATAGTTTTTATAACGGTAAAATATTTAAGTACCTAAATACATAATACTATCATTATTTTGTTTGATAGAATTTACAAAATATTAGTTATTTTATTTTATAGATTTATATTTTAATTATTAAATAATTTGTTTGTAATATAGGACACACTAATTTTATGTAATCAAAAATGAAAATGTATCTCATTCAGGTAAAATAATTTTTTAATTATATGATTGAACGTTGACATTACCGATGTGTTTTGGGAAATCCTTATTACCTACTACAGTGAAAATTCCGTATTACAAAGTATCATCATAGGTGAAAAAATAAATAAATCATAAAATAGTAAAATTTGTTAAATAAAATTAAAGATATTTGTATCTAATATGTTTTGGTTCTCAAAATTATATTTTTAAACAGAACATTTTGTTAAACGAAAGTTTGTTATAATATGGAAGTTTCAATGTATCATAAAAGTATTTAATTATCAACTATAGGCTTCTAATTTTAAAGGTATTCATTTTTCCAAATAGATCAAAAATAAAATAAGGAATAATCTTAATATGTAGTTTAGTGTATATATATATATATATATATCATAGTGTATATAATGTTTATTTTATGTATGTGTTTATAACTTTATTACCTACTTTTCAAATTAATAATATAATTTAAACTTATTTTGATGGCGTAAAACAAACGTATGTCTTATTCCAAAGGTTGAAAAAACCTATGCCTTGTATCCTGAAATCTTAAACATTATATGCAACAAATTATTAATTTTGTTAGTATACCTACCCACCTACAATATTTTATAGGATAACTTAGATATTTTACACAAATATAGGTACGTATCCGTGTTTGTGAACTATAATATTAACTATAAACATCTACAATTTCCCCAACAATATAATATATACATTTATATATTTACTGTTAATACTATGTAATATCATAATTATTTATATGAAAATTAACAATATATTATGTTAAAATTGTTTTAAAGAATATTAACGTAATAACGTAAAATATATTATTTGTTCGTTTAGATATATCCACTACTTCTATCTGATTTCTTTTTTAAAGATTAGTTATAGATACCTAGTGTTTCTTTTAAACTGTGTCTATATCTAAATAAAAATTATTGTTTATAATTTATCAAATTTAATTTTTCTATGTTACCCATTGGCCATTGCCCATTTTAATTTCAAAAGTATTTACCATAGAAGTAAAAAAAATGTTTTAAAGAAACATGTGCTCTTGACATTATATGAACTTTATAACTTAAATATTATTGTTTATACTATTTTTTGTTTATTTTATCCAGGGTAAAAATAACTTGTATAAAAAATATTTTACTTGTGAACTAGACGTTTATGTGGTATTTGTATATCAAACTCATAATTACAAAGATAACATATTTTTCTTGCATAGTCTTTTTTTAGTTATAATAAAAACAAATATCTCTTGAGCAGACGAAATTTAAAAATAATAACATATTTAGTTCAAAACTGTATTGACTAATTTAAATGTCACAAAATATTATAAGACAACTTAACAATTTGTATTAATGTTATGAGAACAAAATTAAGTACTGTAAAAGTAGTTAGTAGGTACCTATCCTACCTATATGTACAACAGTCAACAAGTATAACACTAATATGGCAATATGCCATAATAGGCAATTGATATAAATTGTTACGAATTGTACTATTATAATTTAACGTCTGTACGTTTGATGTAACTATCTTGTTGATATTATATTACATTTTATTATAAAGTAAATATTTTATTATTTTTATATGATCATAAACTTATTTACATCGCATTAAGTGCAACAAAAAATATTAACTGAAATTACTTTAGTCACTACTCTGCAGCAGGCACCTATTAATTATTGTAAATGTGTTTCGTTGCTATGTTTAGTAATTAATTCAATAATAATTTATTAAATATAACCTATGACCTATGTGTGGCTATGTAAAATGATTATTTTAATGCGAATCAGTCAATATATGTCTCTAAACAGTATAGTATTTGCAGACTCTTCTTTGTATAATCATGTAAAATAACATAAGAAAATCTATAATGGCTCCTGCTGTCGAAGCTTGAAATGAATAATAATATTAAAAAAAAAAAATCATAAAAAGCTAATAAGTGCAGCGGGCTGGAGTGTGACAGCGGTTTTGGAAGTTTGTCCATAGTCATCCCAATTCGGCCCTCGGACAGGATAGTGTATTATTACAGAATTATATTTGAATGCAATGATTGCATTCGATAAAAACGATTCTGAGCAGAGTATCATTGTAAAAACCCTAGAAACATAGTTATCCAGTTACGTTAGGCATAGGTATCTATAATGCATAAATATAACTAAGATACTATATTCTGTTGAAATCGAAGCACTCCTTCTGGTAAAAATTTTATTTACAGGATATGTGAAAAAAAAATTAAAAAAAAATATCATTGTAAAACCATTAAATCAATAATTTAAAAACTATAAGAAAATTCGTTTACAATTTCGTTTATAATATAATAAGACATAAATCTTAATATCATTAGGTACACGAGTATTGAAGTATTTAAGTACTTAATTACCATATACTTATGTACGTATAATACTTATATAATAGAATTACTTTACTTATTATTAATTACTTACCTATTGTACTTATCATAAAATTATATAATTTATATAAGTATATAGATATTGATTACCTGTATAGGTATTAATAAAATAAACATAAATTCGTATTAATATAATCTCCCTGTACAATGTATTTATATTATTATACTTTAAGTGTATATATAGCCATAGCACATAGAGGTGCTATATAGGTAGGCATTTGTCAATATGTGTTCTGGTATTCACAAACGTATATTTTATAATAGGTAATAATAATAATCTAAAGTATTTAATTATAATTCGTCATTATACAAGTGTTTCACGTTTCACTGTCCGATTTTTTCCCCTATTATAAATGTAATGATTAATAAAATTTGCATTACGGTCATTAAAAATAAAATTGAATTACCGTGTTCACGTTTTCCTGCGTAACTATGTACTCGTATTATTGGGGTGATCCAGACTTTTGGTTAAAGTTTGTGTACATTGCTTTAATAGTTCATAGTTACAAAACAGTTCGACACGAAAGGTATAATAATATGTTATAATATAATATATTAATAACACTTGTTTGAAAATATCAAAATTATTTTGTCATAGCTAATACACAATACACACACACACGCCCGCACGCACTATATTATACAGCATTCAACCTTTATAAATCTTTACATATTATGTGTAGTTAGTATATATTATACAAAAAAAATTGTAACATTATTCGAACCACAAAAATTATTTAAAAAACTATTACTTATAATACTTTAACACCAGTTACCACCTATAAAACTAATAATAATAAACATTATACCTACTGCCTAAAATGCGTTTATGTTCTCTTATCGAATGTATTCATCAGAATATTATGTTGACGATTGTTATTTACATATCGAATAACCATCGGCGTACCTATGCGTTTATATATATACATATATACATCACACACCTGTGGGATATGCCGGTGGAGAGACCTGGAGTCAACGATTCGAGTATACATATATTATTATATCCTATCTAAAAACATATTATTCATTGTTTTTTTTTCCAAATATGTATTTTTTTTTGTTTTTCGCCAATGGCGTTAGGAATTTTTAACCACAGAATTATTAATGAAAACACAACGCGCCGCCGGTATATATAGTGATCGTTACTTTTGATTATTGTTTTACAAATAGGTTCGGCGATTTCGGTACGCGATCGAATGTTTTCGAATAAATTGTTTATGAAAAAACATAAATAATTACATTATTTATTATTATTTCATGTGGTCGAGCGTGTGTTATTTTTTATTATTATTATTTTTTATTCACAAATGCATCAACGGCACATTTGTCAACAGCGTCTGTCTTTTATCGCATATTGAAAAATATTAAACAATAACAATTATTCCCGACGTGGGGGAGGGATAGAGGGGGGAAACACGGCACACACGGCCACTGTGTAAATCGTTATCGTGAATAGATTAAATAACAATTTATTACGTTTGTCGTATGTAGTAGTAAAAATAATAATAGTAATAATAAAATAAAATAAAACCCCACGTCTATATTATTATAGCAACTGTAAATGGGATACTGCACTGGTGTTGTTATGAATTATTGTTACTATAATAATAATTAATATTGATGGAAAGTCATATGGTATTTTAATAAAAGGCACATAGTATTAATTTCATTTTGTACTTTTTCCTTCATAGTTAGTTATTAAAAACGTATAGGTAACAAACATAATATAATAGTTTATAGTATTAAAAAAACTAAGAAATAAATGCACAATACATTTCTGTATTATATCAGATGCTACAATAGATATTTAAATTTATTTTTCCAGAATAGCCGAGTAGTCCTACAAGTGTTGGACCAATCGGACGGCATCTTGGAAACTGCAGCTTGGTATCGGTAAGTTTCGATATTATATTTTTCTACGGACAGACAAAATCACACAGATACCACAAATCTTAAAAATTTTTAAAAATTTTTTATTGAAAAAAAAAGATTTTATCTTTCTGAAGTCAGGTAGTATCTCTCTTATCTCTCTCTCTCTCTCTCTCTTTCTTTCTCTTTGTCTGTCTCTTTCACACACACATGCATACTCTCTTGAATAAGTTTAAATAAGACGAGACAGCACCAACCAAGCAAATGTATTTAATCCGCTTTAAAGCGATACGTATTTCAACAACCTAAAAATGCTCAATAAATTGTTTGTTTCCACTAAATATTAGTATTGGATTAAATATGCAACATAAACAATAAATATTAACAGTTCTAAAGGAAAACAACTTAACGTTACCATATCTTATCTGTAATAGGGCGGGGTAAACTTGACAACTGATTGATGACAACCCAAACCTTTTTATTGTGTAATATTTATAAAACTTTAATGAAATCATACCATTTATTTCACCACCTAGCACTTAGCCATGACACGCGTATATTATACATTAAACAGTTTGAGAAAAAAACAAGTGACCGGATTTTAACATATTTATTCATTTCAATGTAACTTACAAACATGTAAACTATTATAACTCAAGTATGTGGTAAACTTGCGGATTTTAGAATCATTTACCTCGAGAGCAATCCTAATAATTCAATCATTATAAAAATATAATCATTATAATTAAAAAAAAAATCAAATATATTTATGTATAATATGAAGTATTTCGATAAATATTGAATTAATTTTATTGTGTAACAAAATATTATCATTAATCATTAATATATTTACTATTTGTCTTAAATCTTAATAAAATATGAATTTTTTTTGTTTTGTTAATATTTCATTGCAATTTAGATTCTGATCGAAGCGATGAATAATAGATATTATATTACAATGGTTTTACGATTTAGTATTTTTTTGTGTCTGAAGGTTACTGACACATTTTATACCAGAAACAATGCTTTAATGTACAATATTTTGGGTGGTTTTTAGTAACTAATTAAATCTAGTATGAACTAAAGATATCAAAATTAAAAATTTCTCAATACTGATACCTATAGGTATCAATAATAATCAATAAAATATTATTTTTCAAAAATTGAAAATCGGGGAGCTATATTACACCTAAATGTCTCTATTATATTCAATATTGAACTGAAGACTCAAATATATTGTATAGTGGCATACCGGAGGAGATGGTAATAGGGGCATCCCCCTCATGATAGGTTTTTTTAGCATAAGTCATAATATATTTTAATTTTGCTTTGCTTTTGGAATCCAAAAAAATGTGGATTTTAAATAGTTTTAAGGTATTTAATAATCTCCCCCCCCCAAGGTACCACCACCGAAAATATCTCATGGGTACTCCACTATACAATTCCTCTCTACGGCGTTAAATCCCAATTTTTTTTTTCAAATTTAATCTTGAAATATAAAATAATCATAACCCAGAATTATTCTAAATGCTGGGGCTCGGTAGGATGTAAATATCGTTTTAATAATAATTATTGACTAATTTAATGACTAGGTACTACATATCATGTATGATTATTTGAAAACAAAGTACCTATTCTTCTTGTCATTAAGCAATAACGTTTAAGTGCGTATACATGTATTTTGTATAAAATACTTCACATTTTCACAACATTGATACGGAGTATATGAATTTAGATATATTTATAAACCGTAATTAATATTCTCAATAATAATTATGTGACAAGTATACTTACGTTTCATTATCAATCCTCTGTACCTACTTAAAATTGTCCGATAAAAATCCTTGCCATTGAATATACCTAGGTATTAACCAACGGAAGCATCTTTTTCAGAGCATATTATTATATTAACATCGATTAATTTTACATTTACACTCGCACTACGACCAATATAATACTATGGTTCTGGTCATTCTGGGTTGGCACTTTATATGCAGTTTTCACTCACACATTATTATAATTGCCGATGAAATCTGTAGTTGTTCACGTCCGATGACTGCGATGACCCGGGCGACGCATATTACTGACGCCGTACGTATAATTGTTGCAGATGAACCGCGGGGGCCAACCCCATTCACCGGAACAGCCAAGCCACACCACAACCGCAGTGGACATCATGAAGAACGAAGAGCCGACCATACCGAGTCATCACCAGCAGCGGAACATGCTGGCCGAGGCGATAGCGTCGCTGCCACCTGTGCCACAGAACTTGTCGGCCATCGCCCTGTTCCATCAGCTTCCCATATTGTACCAGCAACACTACCAGCACATGTTGCAGTCTCGCATCCTGCCCTACCTACAAGAATCGCTGAGGTCACAGAGCTCCGTCAACTTTGTGGATAAACCACAGATGCCGACGGTAATAGTCAATATTATGTTATTATTAACTGACCCATACACACTAAATTCGTTTAATGTTTTAACACGATATTGATAATTTTGAAGTTAAACAATTTAAAAGCCATCTCATACCCGTACCATACTGCAAGCCTTCCTGCAGTCCATCACTCTTCGTCTTGGCTCTGTAACTAGTGGCGGACTGGGAGAAGAAAACAGCCTGGGAAAATCATAACTTTAGAGGCCCTCAGTACACTAACGGCCCTTATTTATATATAATATAGATATTTTTTTTATAAACACAATTTAGCTTTTAAATTTTTAAATATTTTAATTAATCGATATAAAACATAATAAAATAACTGTTGTAAATTTGTTATGTACTCAAGTAATTGTTATGTATATAATTTAAACTACAATCAATTTGATTTTAATAAGAAAGTTTATTATTTAATAAATCACTTTAAGTTTTGAACATATTAATGATATCACCATTATCAATACTAAATAAAACATTTTTTTCGACTGCCATCATCATAAATGCGTCAAATTTTTTTTCGCCCATTGAATTTCTCAGACGAGTTTTAATTATTTTAGTAGGGAAAATGATCTTTCGCATGCTACCTATTATTATGTTTACTAATATTACTTACTTATTAAATATAATTGAATTTATAATTTCACAAAAATAATATTAATAAATATATATTTTATACGAGCAGCGGCCCACCGGGAAATTTCCCGGTATCCCGGTCGTCCAGTCCACCACTGCCTGTAACCAATGTCTACCGACGTAAAGACTTAAAAATTGAAACTGCTGCAGTTGATCTGATCAGCTAACCAACATGTACTATAGCTGGTGGCTGGTTAATGGTTTCACTATTAAAACTCCAACACCATCCAAACTCGCTAATCTCATAATCTCACATCTATCATCACATATTCACACCATGTTAGTATGTTAACTCAAAAGGAGCTAGAACTGTGACCTCCTAAATTAGTATTGTGGAAAATATTTATGTATATTAGAATTATGTATATAAATAATAATAATTGATAGATCATAGTGATTTTAGGCTTTTTTACTTGTATATTATTATTATTATATTATTATTCTGTACATGATTATAGGAGTAATAGACTACGTATAGGAAACATGCTTACAGTTATAACTACAATAATGATTATAATTTGTATTCTATATTCCCATGAAAAGTTTGTTAAACATGTTGACCATCAGTTTCCAGATATAAAATATTTTTCATTCCTCAGTTAGAATTTCTTTAAGACTTTATTGATGCATGTATACCAATTTATCCTGCACTTGGTCATAACGTATTGAGTGCATCATACGCATATATAATACTATTTAAGATAATTAAAATAATATATTTTTTTTTTAATACGATTACTAATCCTATATGTACTACCTATAATAAAACCTTTTAGTTAGTTTAATAAAATAAAACTTAATACCTAGTTAATTAATAGTATCTATAATGCTGTAATAATACCTATTATATACAATACAATTTTAGATTCTGAGCAGAGCGATAAGTGTGTTGATTTTATACAATTTTTTTTGTCTATATACACGATAAGTAGTCGAAATAATACTACGATTTTCTACTTCAGTATCTTGTTCGATGGGAAAGTGAATCTAAATCAACAATTTTTACAACATTGGATATTCACTCGATTTTTCACGTAGCGATTACCTTATTTTGTTGTTATTCAAAAATTGAATAACTGTAGATACTTGAAATTTAAAGTGAGTGTTTATATATTAGCATTTCCTATACACCATACAATGTTCAAAATATTTTGACTCGTTTCTAGCTGTTTACAGACGTTTTCAATTTTTATAGTTTTTTTTTTCTATGAATGTCAATAAAACCTTAAATTTGGGTCAAATTTACTATTTAAAAATGATTTTGTATCATAAAGATATAAAATGTTCAACTTTTATAGCTAAGGTTAGGTTATTTTAAATAAGGGTCCACATAACTATAGGTTATTCTGTAATCAAAAAATATAAAAACGCAGTTTTTTTTATACTTATGTTTATTTTTATGTTCAAATTTGGACGAAATTACATATTAAGTTAGGTACCATGAATAACGATTTTAGTTATTTTGTTGTAATTTAAAAATATTATCCGTGGGTATAGGTACTTGAAATTTCTTAAGTATATTATTAATATACATAGGTACTTACAAATATTGAAATATCATAATATCCAAATAATATTAACTCAACTTACCAGTTAGGTACCGTATTAATAATTACATTATAAATATTATATAAAATATCCTATAGGCTGACAAACCGTTTCCGTTCAGAATTATATTTCGTATAGATACAATGATATTATAATATCATTAAAACTTAACACCATCCGTTACAGTGAACCACTTGTAACCTACTGTACAGAAGAACGACACCCACTTACCCTTTTTTTTTTCTTTAAATTAAATGTTTGTTATACAATATTCAAATTATAAATAATTAAAGAAAAGTAGTATAAAAACGAATTTAATTGAACACATTCTACAATAATTATATAATTATATTAGAACTTATTGGTGGAGATAAAACGTTTCATAAATAATTCATAATATTCTACGCATATACTAAAATAATTGATGTTTAACTATTTATTTCTAACGTTGTATTTGTTAGTTATTGGTCCTACATAATTGCGTTGGATTTAAATCTTACTGACAATAATTTACACACTGGAACATTAAATATAGCATTTTCACGTTTTGGTGATTTTTAACCTTTTATATTTGTATTTAATAAATAATTATAAATTTTCAGTGGAGTGATGCATGTATTGGTTTTATACAATTATGTGCGTTACGTTTTATATTGCTTTATTTTTGTGTCACCTTTGTGAGCAGTACAAATTCGTTGACGCAATTATCTTTATAAGAGTTTGAAGTTTAAATGATGAAAAAAAATCGTCAAAATTACTAAAATATTATTATTATTATTATTATTATTAGGTATTATTATAAAACATTTTTCAATTATAATCTTAAAAACTTGAAAATCTATAATTCAAAGTTCCTTGTATCCTATGGCTTATGGAAATTATTTTTATAGAAACTTATGTTAAAAATACATACGCATAATTGTTTATAGACATTTCCAATTCAAATTTCGATGAAATTGGATACTTAAATCAGAAATAATAATTATGGTTAATTTGTTGTAATATTAAAACATATTATTATATGTTGATTTTAAACTTTTCATCACTCTGTGTACATTATTATTTACTATACAATATGCATAATGACATTTTCAAAATATTTAGATTTATTTTAGCTATTTTCACCGTTTTATTGTACGTCTGTATAATTTGTTTTCGACAAAAAATAGTTCAAACTATATACCGTATTACCTATAGAAAAATAAATTACCAATATAGTAATATAAATATTTAGTAAGACATCCTTATGAATATAGGCTGACTGACAATGATACATCATTGAATTTAAATGTAATACCTACATATAGGTACATATTATATTACAATTAACCGTCTATTGGTACATCATACACTCAACATCTACATATAATTTACAGAAGAGCGACTTACCTGATTTTTAAAGATGTGCCTCGTCACATTTAAAATCTAATTATCCAAAAATAGATTTTAAACTTTTTTATACTACTTTTTAGTGCCACACGTTTTATTATAACATTTTAAACTCTTGTGCGATGATTAGAGCCCAAAAGTTCTGCAGGCATTATTGCCATAAAAACTAAAAACTATCTGTTTTGTTCGTCCGTATAATTTTACTGCTGGCCTAGTATCTCACATTTCTAGCGAAATCATATTATAGTTTATTATCAACTATTAATTTTCAATGTCATCACTTAAATGTTGACGACCAAAAAGACGTAACCACATTTCCTTCACTAATGATAATGGCTGAGCTCAACGTCTGTGTCCTGTGCCAAGAGGCAACAATATAACATCCTTAAAATGGTTTAATTGACGATACGATATGTAGGTATTATAAGAATTTAGTTATATAATATTATATTTATATATTATCTTATATCAAAAACCAGCTTTTAAGAGTTACCATTGTTCTAAATAATCTATTTGGGCAGTGCTATGTTAACTTTAATTGGCGACCCAGGGCAATATATTTGACATTCCTATTAAACTATGTATTCAAATATTTTCCAACCTTTATAATGTTGTAACTTTTGCTTTCCTAGAGGATAGGGCACTTGCCTTATTTACCACGCCCTTGGCACGGTTCTGTATATTTGGGTGTAATCGTATAAGAGAGTATAGGAATATGAATGTATGATGGATAATATTTTACACAGTTAACATTGTATTATTTAATATTTATTAATTGAGGATATTTTTTACATCTGATTATGTATCTTCCACGAAGTTCCGCCAATAAATTAGAACATTTTGAATATCACCCCAACATTGTATACACTGTATATTATATTATTTATTGTATATATAGGTACCTAGCTATAATTACATATTAAAAAATATCTGTAATTATAAACTGCACGCAATAAATTATCTACATAGTATATTATTATGATGACCCACTCTGTTTTAATTAATTGCTATTAATAAATATAATATAGTCCTAAAATCGTATTTCGTACTTACTGCGCCGCTTTTGCCAACAAACACCACATAAATCGTTGACACACATTTATAGCCCATATATTATATATAGATTATATTATGTAGGGTAGGATACGTAGGTAAAATATAATAATTATTGTTACAACATGACGCATATAAGTAATAATAATAATGATAATAATTTGTTCGCTGCAGGTGCCGGCTATCAGTCTGTTCGACCAACCCCCTGAACAGAACGTCGCGGCCGCGGCCGCGGTGGCGGCTGCGGACATTGCGGCCGGTTGTAACGAGAAACCCCCTTACTCGTACATAGCGCTCATCGCCATGGCCATCACGTCCACACCCAACCAGCGGATGACGCTTAGCGAGATATACAACTATATTACGGACAAGTTCCCGTATTACCGGCGCAACAGACAGGGCTGGCAGAACTCCATCAGACACAATCTAAGCCTGAACGACTGTTTCATCAAGATCCCGAGAGGCCGGACCGGCATGGACGACAACATGGGTGGCGGCAAGGGCAGCTACTGGACGCTGGACCCGGTGGCCGCGGCCGACATGTTCGAGCGAGGCAACTACAGACGGAGACGGATGCGCCGGCACAGGCCGTACCAGCAGCAAAGCCACCACCAGACGGTAAGTCTCATCGATCGTTACAAACGATCACAACGTAAATCTATATTATCTAAAGGAGCTGGCATGGAGATGTAGGGGGGGGGGGGGGTAATCGAAAGGGGTGGTGTGTCCATAGTTGACTTTAGTGGGTACTTAATCAATATAACTATGACAGATAGTTACAAATATACGACAGTGAATGCGCCCTTATCGGGTTATTGGTGCTACAAGGTGGATCTAGTAGACCATAACCTCTGAACAATTTCAAGTTCACTACGCCACTGAATTTATCTATATTTAATATAATTTATCAACTCTATCTCCAAGTACCGTGTAGTACCTAATTAATTTCGTATAATATAAAATAAAGTTCCTTTTTTATGTTTGGAAAGATTTCGGAAACTACTGGTTCGATTTACATTCTGTTTTTTATAATTTATCTAAATTTTTGACTACAAACATATGCATATGGTTGTTAGTATAATATCATATACTTACAACCATATGTAACCAACAAAGTCTTTCTTCTTACGGCTAATCTTTGAAATATTTTAAGTACCTATAAGTCCTACCTAATGTCTAAGGGAGGGGCTTCAGCCCCCATAGCCCCCCCCTTGTATCCACGCCTGAGTATATGTAATTTTGCAATTTAGGTGGCTCACACATGCGTTTCGTTTCTACTCACGAAAATCGGATATTTTTTTGTTGTTTATATATGGCTGCCATTTGTTAGATAGGTACTTAAAAAAAATTAAAAATCAAAATTTGATATAGACAGCCGACCCGCCATGTAACATGGGTTTTTTTTAATAAAATAAAATTATATTAACTTATAGATGTGTTTTTAGGCTAGGTACACCTTATATTTTTCTAACCAATTTTCATAACGTTTTTTTTGTGTTTCCGTAAAAACGAAAATCAACAATAAAAACAAAAATAAAAATCAATTAAATTCATAACAAAATGTAGCATATTACTAGATAGTTCTCCACTACACTGTACCCAAAACAATTTCTATGATTCCTCAATTTTCCTTGTAGAGGAAAAATATCTAGTAGCTTGCTGCTTTATTTATTTTAATTTATTGTTTGTCATTCAAATGTACAACAAAAGGCGATGTCCGTGTAATACTAGATTATTATTCCATCAATTTTGATGAAAGTTTAAGAAATTGTTCTTAGACAGAAATAGTTAAGACTGTTTAGAGAGTAGGTAGTTTGAACCACGTTTGAAAATATATCGACCCAGTGCTATATCCCATATTCCCATCCAGTATCCACTACAAGTGAATTGTCTATCTCAGTTGAATTAGTTTGTAAAGCGAGGAACACCTATGTAACTATTTGCTTGTCTATTTTTAATCCATTTTAATTAGTGGGTTTATATGAACCTGATTTGTTCAGTTATACAAAAACAGTAAACTTAATCATAATTCATAAAATAAATCCACAATCACATTATTATATTACCATTTTCTATTTCATACGGGTTTTAACGTGGATCACTAAAAAATCAAAATTCAGTTTAATACAATACAATACAGTCCTTATCAATTATTATTTAACTTGGAAAATTATAGGTAGGTATATTTGAAAACGTACTAACATAACCTTACACGGTGTACCTAAATAACACTTATTAAGAATATTATAATTTGCGTCTAATGGTTTGTCTTTTTTTTTTTTTTATAATGTGTTCTTCTCGCAGAACCAACAGGACATCAAGTCTCTACTGCAGCAACAGCAACAGCCGCTGGCCAGTCCTCATCACCACCACCACTTCTCGTTGTACCCCGAGTTCCAGTTGACCGGCAGGAACGCCGTGGCCGTGGCCACCGCGGCCGAGTCGCTGGCGGACAACCAGCACGCAGTCTCTGCCGCCGCGGACACGGTGTCCTCGCACAACCTGGCGTTCCACATCGAGAACCTGATACAGAAGAAGCACCGCGGTGCCGAGATGTCTCAGGAAGAGATCGTGTCGTCCAGCGGCGTGCACAACAACAACAACGATCTGCTGCAGTACACGGCCGGCGACGACCACCAACACCACCACCACCGCCACCAGCTACCACTGACGCAGCACGCGGTCGAGTCCAAGCCCAAATTGATTATCATCAACGACGACGACGACAGCAACATCAGTGGTGGCAGTGGCGGCAGACGATGCTAAGACGCCGCAGCCGTCACGCACACGTGCACACAATCAATTATCATAATATTTTAACGCATCAAATTGCGTACCTACGTAATATTTTATTGCGACGTAATGTATGAGAGCATTGCACACGCATACACGACATAAAGTCGTGTGCCCACGTTCGTGCATGTGTATACGGTAAAGTATGCCTACGCATATGAGGTACACTTATACTTACCGGTTATCGAGTATATAATAATATGCATGCAGTGCGTAAAAGAGGTGCCTACCTACCTATTCGAAGGACTGTGCGTGTGCATGTGAGTGTACGACATGTGTTTTCACGGCGCGATAGAAACGTGGTGTCGTCCGAACGAGAGTATTAATTTCGTTTTCGAAAATATATGAAACTTGTACATACCTATTATCTAACTACATTATATGATTATTATTATTATTATTATTATAACTACTGTGCTACGAAAATCGTTTGCTGGATTTTTTTTTTGACAATTATTTTCTTTACAACACGGCAAAAATATGTTTGTAGTGCCTGCTGGCTGCTTTGTAGGTACCTACTACCTACCACAAGATAATTATCCTACGTGGGTATACATACACAAGGACAGATCCAGTGGGGAATCGTTGAGGGCAAGTGCACCCTCCCCCCCTTCCCGTTCACCAAAAAATGTATTATAAAATTTTTCATTAATTATTAAAAATTAGCATCGTAAAAATGTTATTAATTTAAGTGCCCCCTCTGTAATTTAAGTACACAGATTATGTATCCACCCTTGCATTTACATGATATAATATACAGTTGAGTAACTCGAATTCCAGGGGGAATAAAAATAGTTTCAACTTGTATAGGTATCTCGAACAACTTACAAACACTTCAGGTGGCAAGAAAATAGAGCTATCGAGGTTTTTTAATTTTAATAATAATAATATAATATACAATTCGTACAGATTTATACACAGTAAATATAATATGTGATAAAGGGAGAAGAAAAACATAAACAGAAAATATATGATTCAGAAGCTAAATTTACGATGGTAAAAAATTCAAAAAATTAATAACTGACTTAAATTTGTGCAAATTCATTAAAATATACAATAATCTTTGTTTACATTCAAACTTTGTTTAAAATAAATAAATTCTGTTAGTATATATTATATTTACATAAATATGAACACAAATACAGAATATATGTGCATAAACACATTTACAAATTCATTTTTTCAAGTACAGATTCCTATTTCCTTGTTCGTACCAAGTATGATGTTAGTCAATGACAAACGATGATTAAACACAAATATTATTGGTACATGGTGTTTTAAAAATGTCTTTAAATACTATTTAATACTTTCAATTTGTATCATGCATCATTTTTCTAAATTAATTGATAGCAAATATAACAAATATCGCCCAAAGAAATGAATTATTTTTCAACGTAAATTGTCAAATAAATTGAGTGCCGCAGATATTCTGCAATAATTTATAATCCACGAGAAAAATGAATTATAATTAAAAGTTATACCTATGTGGTTCATATTAAAAAACACCTGTATTTGTTGCATTTGTCTTACACGTGCGTAACATACCAAATTTCATTATAACCTTTGTTAGTTTTTATATTACTGTGAATTTAGCAATTATCCAACTTAAAGGTAACAAACTAACAACATTATTTGGGTTCTTTTGATACTGTAAATTTAAACAAGTGTAAACGTGTGTAGGTAAAATACAACAATTAAAAAATGCTTAAAACAAAATATATAAATGTTGTTACTTAAGTTTGATAATATCTAAATAATAAATATTCACTAACATTAAAACTAACAAAATTAAGCATGAACTGCTGAATGTAAATCTGCAATGTTACAAACTTGTTTGAGGGTGACAACAAATTTATGAAGGGTGTCCTATTAACATTTAAATAATATATTTTTCTTAATAAGCTAACTTTAAAATTAGAAGTTATTGTATATAGAAAAATACATTGATAAATAAAAGGAATTAAAATAACATAGGGTAATATAGGGTTTACCAAAATACCAAATGATAAAATTAAACAACATAGATGGTTTGTAATAGGATAATTTGATGAACAATTGAATATTTTGGAAGACTTTTTTAATTTTTTTTTTTTTTAATTATTGACACTAACACTAACACCAGAATAAATAATCAATAATCAAATCTAAACTCTTTGTAAGATGGATCGAATGATTGTACCCTAATGAAACCATCCTCTCCTCCTGTACTGAAACTTTCACCATCTGGATGGAATGCTAATGAATTTATTGGACCGAAATGACCTTTCACTCTTGCAAATTCTTCTTCAAAAATGACATGAAAGAATCTGGCATCAAATTTTCCTGCTTGTGCTGCTGTAGTTGTTACATCCATAGCATCTTGACCACCGCCCAATACCACCTTCAAAAAAGCACAAATAATATTGTTAAATTTCAATGTAAAACATAACAAATTTTATCAAATATAAACTAACGTGATCATATATAGGTGAAAGTGAAGCACTGTTGACAGGACGTTCAGTCACATAGACTTTGTGGACTGACAAATCGTCAACATCAAATAGCTTTGACGTTTTGTCTTTTGATGCAGTAACGAACATAGTACCTTGTCGGTTTTTTTGCATGTCATTGATTGATCCTTGATGGTCTTTTACAGTTTCTATGCTTTTTCCAGTCTAAAATAAACATTAATATTATGTCAGGCAATTTTTAATAACTCAAAAAACTCAAGACTTCAATTTTTTCTTGTGCTTTAAAGTAAAAAAAGTTATAACAGTTGTATAAATTTGAAAAATAAATATGTTGAATATATTAATATTCCCCTTGAAATTTGAATTATCAAAACACGACTGTATAGTAGAATACATTGAAACCTGTATATAATGTACACAGTCACAGAACCAAAAAAGTGTTCAAACAGGTTGTAGTAAAACTGTAGTCCCACTCACATACATATCGAAAATATATTACTTTTATGGAAAAAAAGCTGATAATATATATAAATACATATATATAGGTACATACATACATACAGTTAATATTACAAGCATGATACATATACATTATACAATTATAAACATAGCAATTAATGTTATTGTTATCAGTGATATAGGAGTATGTAATCAATCATAATTCATGCCTTGATATTACAACTGGCGACACAGCTGCCTGTAATATTGTATGATATACGGATGCAAATGATACAATTAAAAATGAGTTTCAACTAAGATTGTTATCCATTATGGAGGTATCAGGGAGAAATATTACTGTCTGTCTGTAATAGAAAAGTCAGTTTTACAGGTTAAAATCATTGGAATATCTATGTGTTTGCCGGGACTTTATCATTTGTCATTGAGAGTTGTCCAATATATACGGATGTAAGTTAAGTAAGGTTTCACTGTATCCATAATATCTATTTCCTATAGACTTTACATACTCTCAAATCCCATTGAGTAATAGCACCATCTTCGTGCCCAGTGATGATTGTATGGTCCAATGTACCCCAAATTAAAGAAGTCACTTTGGAATCTGGCACAGTCATTCTCAAAATTGGGGCGCTGCTTTCTATAACATAATGATTGAATATATATTATGTTAATTTAATAAATACATTTAAATTAGTTAAATACAGTATTAAGATATTACAGTTAAGTTTAGTACTATTTTTTTTTAATATTACAACCAATATATTTAAATGATCTACAAAGTACAAATTATTATAAAATTACTTTGAACATATTAAAATAAAAAATAACTGTAATTTTTTTCAAACAGTATAAATTCTTTATTGTATGAATCATAAACTTATTTACTTTTTGTATATTCAGTTTATGCTAAAAAAATATTCACAATAAGCAGGACTTTTCTAGTGATCGTACTTAACATTGTGCTATTTGTTATAAATTATAAACCATGTAAATCTAAAATAATTCATTTTTATATTGATTTATCTTTACTTTATTTATATTGTACATGTTACTAAGTGTAACTTATACCTAATTGTTTTATAATGTTATACGTCATATAAATTAATAATTATTACATTAGTTAGAGTAATTCTTTAAATTCCCAACTTAATATTAAAAATAATAATTTTTTAGTTTACTTGTTATAATTAAGATGGTCATATGTTATAATTGGTAATAGTAACTTACTAAAAGATTCGTCATCTCGAGCATCAACTATAAATATTTCACAATCTTGTTTCATAGCCTGATCTGTTGAGTAGCTGGCAAGATCAGCCGAGTAACTGAAAGAACATGTACGCACAGCTGAATTACTACTAATATTACCAATCTCCACACCTGTAAATACATTTTAAAATTATTTAACTACTTTTAAGCTATTAAATGAAAGTTCCAATATTATTACCAGTAGTAACATCCCAAAGCCTTAAGGTGTTATCAGCAGCACCAGACAAAAATTTTGTTGTTTTCCAATCTATGTCAATACACCACACAGCTCCAGTATGGCCAATGTACGTACCAAGGCGCTCTCCGTTCAAAGAATACCAAACGTTTGGTGTTACATCCTTAGCAGACGAGAACAATAAATCACCCTCTCTATTGTATTTAATTTGAGTAATGGCACGCTCGTGCCCTTGCAACATTAGAGGTTTCTGTATAACAAAATAAAAATTATAAAGAAAAATATTTAAAATAAATGTCTCTTTAAAGACAATATGAGTAAAAGCAATGAGCGCCGAACAGTAACTTACCATGGTGAACCGGTAAAGTGATTTTTTATAATTATATTAAAATATTTATAACTGTAAAGCCGGGTCACAGGTACGTCGTCTGTCGTTCGTACTTCGTGTAATCGTGAAGTGTCCAAAAATTGAGCTCGTCCCATCTTTGAAAATTTCCCGGTAGATTATGGTTAGTAAATGATAACACGATTACAACGGCCAATCAGAATACGATAAGGGCACACGACACGAAAGACGACGTAGCTGCAAATTGCAATTGTGAACAATGTGTAGCCGGCTTAAACATTGCCACATTGGAAGTTCAAAGACGTGCACACGTGTTATATAGTATATACGTATTGACTGTTGAAGAAAACTGAAAAACCAAAGCTTGGAAAGAGTTATAACTCATAACCGGAAAATCACGTGATAGCGCGTGACAGCCGCGCGTCCGACTTAAAGGAGTGAATAAAACAGTTTCACCAACTATACATAAGACTACTAATTAATAATTATATGGTTTGAGACACGCTGACACTGGTCTTATGTGTATACATAATTTATAGTAATAATATATTGATTAATATATTTATACATATTTAACCAATGATATATATATATAAATGAGTATGGTCGTGTGGAAGAGATGCGTGATCACTTCGTGACCCACACCTCCCCAAAACTCACCCGTCATCAAATCACCACAAATTAGTGTAATACAATATTTGTTCATCCTAATCACCATGATCTCGTTCATAGTTTTAATTATTTTATTGCTAACTTATATTTTAGTGAAATGTGCCTGTGTAAGTACTGAGCAATAATGTCGGAAGTTTTTTTTTGTCACAGTTACCGTGGTTTATATACAGAAACACAGATGTGCATTTGCATTTTCATTAAAGTAGATAAGTCGGGGATATTTTATATTATATTATTAAACTTGATTTTCAATTCCCAACGGATTGTTAAGATCGAATTAACTCTTTAGTATACAATTAAATGGTAAATACATTATTAATTTATCGTGCATTGGCATGTGTTAGTGTGCAACGCGTAATTGGAATATAATCAACACTCAACAAGTAACTTAGCTAAAGACTCCTACATCGACTAGTCACTAAATTGCTACACAGTCCACAGTTGCAACGGAGACTTTAATAATCGATAAATAAAATGTGTGAATGCAACAAGCGCCATGCCGTCATCCATGACAATATTAAATCTCATTATTCATTAAATTTGCACTTTGCAGATATGAGCCCGATCGAAATCAGGCAATTTTAAAAATTATATTTCTAGACTCCTTTGAATGCTCCCCTCCACGGAAATCTTTAGTAAAAGGCGAAAGATTTTTTCGATTTGAAGGGGAACCGGAGTTGGATAGAGATTAGATTCTCAGAGGTATAAGTATACTTTACGTGCTACACGACATTATGAGAAACCTTAAAACAAGCGTTACCAAAACACAGAATATTGGCTTTAAGTAAAGCTGTAATTTAAGCATAGATAACTTGCTTTTATTATGAACATATATTAAATATTCGAATATAAGTTGTATATTACTACTGATGGGAAAATCATTGCATTTTTTAAAGAAAATATTCATCTCTCTAAAGACGATGTGTTTTCACGCCATCTACCGGGTGTAAAGTTAACTATTGTATCTACTACAAAGTACAAGGCGTCTGTTGTAATGTTGTTTTTATCCGCTTCAATAGAAACATTCAAACCGCTGACGTATAATAAATATACGTCCGTGATTCAAACATACCTACTAAATAAATATTAAATAAGAGAACTGAAAAGTATCTGCCTTTAATCCATTGTATTTGATCTACCTGCTCTTAAGTCTTGAACTCTCAAACTTCTCTCAAATAATATAATATATTCATGACTGCATGATATTCTATACTATATTTTTATTTTTCTGTAGTCATTAAAAGTTGTACATAGGCGATATGTTATAGGCACATAATCAACTAGCCATATAATATAAGACACTAAAATTATTAATATGTTATGTAGCCTGATGTAGGTACCTATTGAATATTTATATTATAGGAATTATTTATTTTTATAATTTACTTGTAAATTGTAAATCATTGATATAAATATAATATTGTAATTAATGTAATTTAAATTTATGTGTGAAATCAACAAACAAATAATTAAAAATAATAATAAGCCATAAGACAATATAGGTAATGAGAAACTATTTGAGAAAATCAAATTAAACAAAAATAAATTTTATAATATGTATAATCAAATATCTAAAGGTATATTAATATTAACCTGTGGCCCAGGCATGTCAACTGGTTTTTTTAAGACCCGTAAATAGCAATATTAATGAACAATAATTGAAAAAAAAAACTATACAATTTTTCTTTCATGTCGCAATTACCTATGTTAGTGAGATCCTAGAGGGATACATTATGTTACTTTTCTATCTTATCGTCTAATAAACTGTAATTGAAGAAGTATTGTATAGTATTGTAAGTAATGAATTAAATTAAAAATTTGTATAAAATGTTTTTTTTATATATTTTTATGTACCAGTGTCCAGTTAACCTATCGTTTTAGTTTTTAAATATCTTTATAAAAAAAAAATACTATTAATATGAAGAAAAATATATTTATTGTACTATTATAATATAATATTTAACTATCTGAGAACCAAAATAATATGTTACATTCCATAGTGGAATTTCTATTTACCTAGGCAACTATTTAAAAATTTTAATAGATAATTAATTTGTATTTTAATATCTGTATTATACAGACTGTATAATATATATTTTTAAGTTATAATAAAACATTATGTAGGACAGTATCTACTACATAGGCGCAATTAGAGGGGGTTCAGCCACCACCCATAATATCTGTAGCACATCCAGCTTTTTAGTTATGTTTAGTTTCAAATATTAATTACCAGGGTTTGTGCTGCTGATACAATTTCATATTTATCTCAACACATATTTTATTCTTATCTGTTTATTACCAATTAATTTCAAGTTGTAATTTAGTTTATTTAAAATGTTTATTAGAAATTATAAAGATTTAAAAAAAATTGTCTATGCTTTTCAAGTAGTAAAATAAATGTATAAAATAATATACTCATTTTTTTTATCATTATGTAAGATTATGATAATAAATATATATTATATCATATTCATGGTCAAAAATAAATGTATAAATAATAATAATAATAATAATAATAATTTTATACAATATATAAATTTGTTTTTATCGATATGGTTGGATACATAATTCTTGGTATTATTATCAGCCATTGGTTTTTAAATAACATGAATTTTGTATAATTTCTCCTTATATTTTTCTTTGTACTTTTTGTGTCTTGTGCAGGGCCGGATCGGTATGTATCCGCCCATCGAGATTTTCACTTTTAAGCTGCCCATTTACATTTTAACTGGCCCAAAATTACGTCTAAAATTGTTACGAGCTTATAGGTGGCTAATTGCATCATAAACATGTATTTATATTTACCCACACTCACACTACCGGCCCTAACTTTAAGCGGCCCACCGAGATTTTCTCAATAGCTCACCTAACCAATCTGGCCCTGGTCATATGTGTAGAGTTTTATTATAATATAAATCTTAATAACAGTACTGTTATTAAAATAAAAAAAAAGTAGTTACTATAGAATAGCAAAAAAAGTTTAGTTTATTAATTCACAAATTCACAAATTCACAATATATGATAGTTTTTCAAATAAATAACATACATAATACATAATTAAACATAACTCAGTAATAAAAAAATTATTATATTATAATATATTAAATATGAATACACTGATCAGCAAATAGGTATTTATCATAAAATTTATAAACAACCACAAAGGTTTTAACAAATTAATAGTGAATGGTATCTCAAACATAATTTAGTAACTTTCATTCTCGATCCGTTACTGGTCATACTTCATATCCGTTGAAATGAAACCTACAAAAATAGTAATATTTAACTTGTTCAGTTATAAATTTTTTTTTTTTTTTTGGTTGATTAATTCAGCCATAAATAAAAGTCTTACGGAATCTGCTTACTTTTAAATTTAAATATTTAATTTTTTTTCATTATTGAATAGTTTGATATTTAGCTTTGGTGAAATTATTTTTTGCTTTCTTCAAAGTTGCAAAATTTTGGGTAATTACATCACCTACAAAATGTTTCTGCGGCTTTCGTTTCAGAGTATCTGAAATCAAACAATATTAATCATATGTGATAAATGATAATTATAAATAATAAACTAATTTTATTATTTGCTTTAATATTATAGTGAACCTATTATAAAACTTTAAGGTAAGAATAGTTTCTAGATTGTACGGCGTCTCGTAGGATTTTATTGATATTTAGCAAGTTGTGATTATTTTTAACTGTAATATATGTATTACATAGTTATAAACTTTTAACTAGCTTCAAAATTAAATATCAATAAAAGCCTATGCAATACCATAGATAATATTTATTAGGTAGGTTACCTTTAAGTTTGACAATAAGACAATTCATTCTTATAATATTTTTAAGTTTTTATTACCAACCATCAATTTGAGAAATTTCCATTTCAATGTTTGATGTTGAAGTAGCTGGCTTGCAAATTTGGTATGTCAGTAACTCAGGCATCTTACAAGAGGAACTTTTTTTTGCTTGTAATAACACTACAAGAATACTGAACTGTTTGTATATTGCTTGACTCAGCTAGGAGCTATGAGGAAAGCTGCTTCATCGGAGATAAACCTGTAAACTCTGATGATTCTAAGAGCCGCAGATCTTTGAGGCCTTCGAATAATTGTCCTGCTCTTGGCCGCAGTGTTGACTGCGCTTGTCCAAACTGGAGAGGCATACAAGAGTTAGCTCTCGACCACTGAGCTGAGTAGTCTCCCTCTTCCATTGGTTGGGACCGCTAATGTTGGGCATCAGTCTGGCTAAAGCCATAGCTGAGGTAGATGCCTCCTTTGTTATGGTTTTGACATGTTTCCTGTAGGACAGTCAGTTTCGATAATGAAGCCAAGGTACCTGATTAGGTTGGTCATCCATCTAGACCAATAGTTCCCAAACTTTTATGACCACTGCATCCTTAGGAAAATGTTTTGTGTTTTTGTGGAACTCAAATGCCTGTAAAATTAATATTTTATAGCAATATTATACTTGTAACAATTTTTTAGGTTAACTTTTTTTCCAAGTTTGATATAAAATAATTGTCTCAATATCCACATATATCTGGTAGAACCCTTGAGATTGTCCCATCAAACTGTTAGGTTGTACAGAACACATTTCGGGAATCGCTGGTCTAGACTGAGCCGAGGAGGGGTGTACCTACTACTTATCTAACCTACCTTCTGGTTAACATGACTGCCTCCGTCTAGTGGTGAGCTAGCTGTAAGCCATGACTCATCAGTCATCTTCTATCTGCCTACGCCTGTAAAGACTGGGTACTTAAACGTTGAACTACATTTTTGAGTTTTATTTTGAAACATTAACTTAAAAATCAAAATATACATTAACATAATATGTTGATTTAAAAAATAATTTTGAATGTTTGTCAAACATTATAAGAACTGAATATGGTTTTAAAATTTTCAATTAAGTCCTAGTTTTGGAACCATTTTTGTCGAAATGGAGTGAACAAAGTTATCCAGAAGGCTTAAAATCTTCTTCAATGGAACCACAAACTATAAGTCACAAAAATTCTTTAGATTTATCTTTTGAAAGTCTAAACAATCAATACAAATAGAAATCAAATAAAAAAAAACAAACATTTTAAGTGATTAGTAGTCACAATTGTATGTACCGGGTGATCCAATTAAGTGTCTACATTTATTATTTCAAAAAGTTTCATGTATTTTGAAAATATTTTTTATATACTTGTACATCATTTCATAACAACATTTCGGATTTATATTTTTACTATTTTTTATTTTTTTATTGTTATATTTTTTGAAAGACACCATACATATTTAATTCCATGTTCTGAAGATGAATATTATTCGGAGTATTTCAATCTATAAAAATCAAATTTTTGAAGAAGTAGTTCATCAGTTGTAAGTATTTACGTTTTAGCTGAGCGGAGTATTGGACCGGAACCATTATTTATCATGGTCGTACCACTTTAAATCGTTCATCTATAGTTGTACAATCTACATTTTAATGATAACTAATGTGTAATGACAAATAAACTAAATGTCCGAAATTTGATTTTGATAATTTGAAAAACATCATTCAAATAATATTCTGCTTCGGAACATGGAATATAAAATGTAACGAATGCTCATCTGCTTCAACTTCTCAGACTCAAGATCCAAACACCACATACCAGTGTACCATACCACTTAAGTGAAGCTCCACAACTGGATCTCCAATCAAACACAAACATAATCAATTTCCTAAAGTAAATCAATTTATACAACCTAATTTAAGCTTTAATAAAATTGTAAACCATACATAAAAAAAAAATGCAATTTAATAACAAATGGCCTAGCAGCTGATGTTTTTATGTTCAATAAAAGAAAAGAAAAAAAAACTTAACAAATATAACGACAAAAAATAGTGAAAAATTTCATTTTTTTCAGAACTCTTGTTTTTAAATGACTCCAAATTGTGTAAAATAAGTTGAAACTTATCGAAATAATAAGTGTAGACGCTTAAACAAATCACCTGGTATATAAAATATTAAAATAATGCAATGTTTTAGAAAACATTGGAGACTTACGAGTATAAAAAGTTGCTTGGGGTTTTATATCCAAAAGTAATTTTGTAGGTAATATTTCAAAAAAGAGTTAAAATAACTATTCGAAAATCCGACAGTTGGAAAAATGGAGGCTTACAAAAATCAACACGGCTTTATAATTTTTAAAAGTACTAAATTATCACTTGTCTTATCGGTTGTTACCATAGATAATATATATTATCTATGGTTATTACCAGTCTTCATGATTATTTCCATGGACTGATAGAATGGACTGGAAACCACGATTTAACTATTTAAGATTTATCTTTAATCGTGCTAAAAACCCATTAATTATAAACTATAATGTACGACGCGTTCCACTCGACATTGGCTTCAATGCTAGCCGATCATATAACCATATAACTGAGAGATCTAATCCACCTTGGGTAGTAGCATATTATTGTTAAATGATAGTAGTAGGCCTGTGCGGGGGAAATGAGGATTGGATCCGCACCGGACAATTCCATAGATATATAGAACAACTAGTTAGAAACTATGTTAAATAGACTAGACAGTTAAATTAGTTTTTATTATGATATTACATATTGTTTTATAAGTATTAGCTCTATCGCTTAGCTTTAAGATAGATATTTTTTTTTATTTTGTGATTGTATAGGTATGCACTATGCACGTGATGATGTATTATAACTTTATCGCTTACCTGTTACCTACGTGCTATTTGTCTAATTAAATTTAATAACTTATCTTAGGCCTTAGCATATTCTATATGTCTACAATTTTTGTATTGAATTTCACATACGCTAGACAGTAGACTATTCGTAGATAAGGTAGGTACAGAATTTACTGCGTAGTAAAATGCCAGTACCCACGAATCTACTTACTTACACATCATAATATTGTGATGTATTTGTGCCTTTGCTAATACCTATTTTTTTTTTTAAGTAGGTGCCCATTATCATCTAGAAAATATAATTATAAAATTAAGTTGAAAGTATTTTATAGTAATTTACTCATTTCTAAATTAGAAGTTGTGCAACATGCGTTGTCTTTGACAGTTATCTACAGGTATACAATCATTTTTAAATATCGTCTGTGTTAAATTATTAGAACCGGGGAACTTGCTCTGCTGACTGCTGTATGCATGTATATAGTACTCAATACGTATATTATAGATTTCGAGTGTATCTATAAGTGTAGTTAAGTACTTCATCCAACGTCATTCAGTAGGTTAAGTACCTATAGAAAACAATTTTGAGCCAAAGAGATAGGGTGCATCAAAATGTATTATTAAATTCTGAGAATACTTTATTTTATATTCTTAAATATTAGTATTTAGTATACATGTTCTTAATTCGATACCTAAGTTTAGATCTACTTGAAATGAGTGAATATCGATGTAGAGTAGAATCGTGTAAAATGTAAATAGGTTCATCGTTCATGGGTAGTGTAGATAGTTGAAAATTAGTCTTGTGCATAGAAAATATACCTATCTAATACCTAATAAACACTTTCAAGTCTTTTAAGATAAATAGTTTTTTAGTCATAATAAAATTGATTAAAACTAAAATTGGTATAAAAAAAATAAAATGTTTGTTAAAAAAGTTGTAGTACCCATTTAGGTATCTATATTTTGATATTTTGTAAATTGCTTAATTAAGTGGTGAGCGCAACAGTCATAGACCTATAAACCATGAACAATATTATCTATAGGTACATCCGTGCTATAAACTAAGGGCAAGGTGGTGTTGTAAGGCGAGTTTACTCAGTTTACAGGTCTATGGCAATAGTGGCCTAATCCTGCAGTAGTGCAGTGTCATCTTGTGTTCACCAAAGTTTGAATGGAAGTTATAAAGCCGTCGCGTTTCAAGGATTTTTCACAGGGGGGGGATACAGATTATAATACAGACATATTCAATGTACACAAATATATTCATATTATTATATACATATTGTATTGTGTACAAAATTAGGTCTCGGTGGGGGGGAGGAATATGACCCCATACACTCTCCCAACCCGCGCGTAGATACACCACTGCTATGTACAATATACTATAATATACTAGAGTACCTTCATTAATGATAATTATAAATATTAAATAAACCTTCTGGCTACTATATAATATCTCTATCAATGTATCCACTCTCCACTCAGTCGTTTTTCGAATACAATGGTTATAACTTATAACTTATTATCATTGAATTCAAATACATTTCACACAACCATAACAGTGACCTAAACAATGACAAGATATACATAAATACTAGTACACTGGGTACACTATACTACTATACCTACACGCAGAGCGACGTCCCCGGAATTCTTTTTAATCTGTTGTGCTACAGTAATTCTAATAGTTATTAAGAAATTTTATTTTAGTTTGTATAATTATGTGAATATAGTAGATTGTAGGTATAAATAATTATTAATAAATACTGAGATTGTATAAATGTATAATTTTAATAATATACTTTCAAAGCACTGACAATTACCTCCTCCTCAAATTTGGATTCATTTGCTATCATGACTCTTTGAGTGCTTTAAAATCAACCTTAAATCCCTAATCTAAGAATAAACTAGTGCATTATATCCAGGAACTGATATCAACAACCAATAAAATATTCAATTTCATGTGGGTGGTGGGTCCCTTCTCACTTCGGCATTCCTGGCGACTAAACAGCAAACAAACTCGAAAATGAAGCTACACTTCCTCACAATGCCTTAAAACTAAATCTAACCACATCCTCAGAGTCACTCGACACCTTTAACATCAAAATTCTATATACATTCCAAAAAAACTGGACCAACGTTCCTCTCTCAAATAAATTAAGGAACATCAAGCCTTTCATCAAAAAATGAAATTTTTCCTGTAGGCTAAAAAGAAGAGACGAGGTCATTATATAACCCAAGCCAGAATAGGCCACATACACCTCTCCCATTCTTTCCTCATGACCAAGAAACCTGCTCCAGTATGCAACACATGCAACGAGTACCTATCGATCGACCATATTATCACTAGATGCCCAAAATAAGCCGAAGAACGGAACATTTTCAAAAACACAACATCCCTCCGACTTGCTCTCAGCGAAAAAAACGAAGCAATTTACACATTTTTCCATTATACATACACTTAAATCATAAATTGTAAATATCTGTAAATATACTTTATTTCTGTTCACATTTATTACAATTGTAGGTTAATAACCTTAAGATGTTGAAGCCTTTATTTTAAATAAAATAATAATAATAATAATATACCTATTATACTGCAGTAATGCGTATAAAATATTAAAATGTGAAATGTTTATCTGTGATAGGCAATAGCCGATAAGTAGCCAAGTAGGTATCTAGTACCTTTTTATATCGTATATAAAATTACTAATACAAAATGCATTATTTTATTGATTATATTGATATTATTTTCATGATTTAATCGTATATAGATAGGTATACCCAGGTAACTATATTATTGTTATAGTAATGTAGTTTGTAATTTTGTAGGTAGTCATACTGTATGCAAATAATCAAAATAACTCAAGACAGGTAATGTCACTAATGGGTGGCTTCTTCCCTCAAAAACTTCACACGTAACTACTCTGCACAAATTTTTTAAATTATTGGGAAAAACTTATAAAATGCGACGGGAAAATACTGTGAATAAATCCACCCACCTCCTTTTCACGGAATTGTTTTTTATTAACAGTGACTTACATAAATATAAATTACCTACATACTTAATGAGTATGTATATCTACTATCTAGTACGTTGTACGTACCTAATGACAAGTTACACTCAATACATATCTAATTATACAGCAGAAACTAGTTCTTACATTTTTTATGTTAAAGTACCTATAATTATTATAGCATGTGCAATTTATTTTGAAAACTATTTAGAAATTAGAATGAATTCATTTTATTTTAGTATGACGTTTTCAGTATAACGTAAAATGTAGAAAAAAGATTTTCTAAATAATTATACATTATGTTATTAGTTTTGAGGATATAAAACATACCTAATATTTAAGTAAATTTACTAAACAAGTTTAACATAATATACAAAACGAATATTATCATAAATTATTATTACCTATTACACGCCTTATATCTAGTTAATTAATGCCAACAAAATCAAATATAGGTTGGCACTTGTTAATTACCTTTTATATATTAAATGAGCATACTATGCGTACTTTCCTGCAAAGATCGAAAAACCAGATAAATTATGTTTTTTTTTTTTATTCAACCCTCGACTTAAATATGTTTATTTTTTTAATCACATGAATATATATCAGTGTAGGTAACACACACGATAATTTATTCAGAATTTAAGATTTTTTATGTAGTACCAATGTCAATATAAGATATTGAGATATCATTGAGATTTAAAAACAATATGTTTAACATAGGAAATAGAAAAAAAAATAGCTTAGTTGAATTAAAATTAGACAAAACCGAATTAAACATTTATTTTTCAATAATATAAACATTAAACCTGATTGCTAATCTAATATACTATGTTTAACTTAATTTATAACCCCAACAAAAACACTCCGCCATACTTCGTATAACGATTTACGCCGTGTAAAAAAAAGTATAAAAGTTTAGTAAAGTAACTATAGTTATAGTAAGTATAAAAAAAATGGCTTTTAAAGTTGTGATATAATTTAATAGGTAGGTATAGCTAAATATTTGAACTATAGATGTCATTTATGTTAAAATAATCTGCTAAAACATTGTACCTAGCTTGGTGATTTTAAAACACTGAAATACTGAAACACTGAATACTTGATTACACTTCCTATTTCAATGATAGTATAGATTATATTATTATTTTGTATTCATTTGCTATAGTATTTTTAAATTTTTAACTTAAGTCGCTAAGCTAAGTTTAATTGTTCAGCAGATTATTTTAACATAAATGATATCTATAGTTTAAAGACTTCGCTAAACTGTTAACAGATTTAAAATTGATATGTTCAGCTCACCAAATATTGACTCATTTAAATCGTATTGTAATTATTTAATTCTTAACGCTTAAACAAACTATATGTTATTTTTATAATTTTTATTCATTGTCTTTTATCTCAACCAATTTCTATAGACATTTTACTTATATGTCTATGATTACTATTAATACTACGTATTATTATTGTTATTATCATTATCAATGCTGTTCTTCTTGTCATACATTATCATAATAATTGTAATATTATTGTTTATTGTAACAGGGCCTTGCCCGTTTAATACTTAATAAATAAATAAATAAATAAATAATTATTCTACCCGACTTAAATTTAAGACTAATGTCATTGATCCCAAAATGAGAACAATTTTTGGACAGCAATGTCTTAAATACAAGTTTATACAATTTTTTTGTGATCATGATTTAAATAATAAATATAAGCAATTTCAAAAATTTCAAAAATGTATAAAAACTATATTAGTACTTTACTTTAGTAAGTTTGTTTTCATTAATTTAATGAAGTTAATCTGTTATCTAATCCTATTATAGTTAAATGTTGTATCTAACTTATTATTATTTATGGAAGTCTCATCTCTAGCACAGCCATTGGCTTTTGAAGTGATCCATGAATTGTTAAACTTAAGCGTATGCTAATATTATTACATTGTAATGTCTGTTTGATTGAATAATAAACTTAATATTGTTATAGATGTAGATTATGTTTGAAGCAAATATTTTAAATAATTATTGTTTATTAACTTTTCGTAATTTTACTAATTATAAGTAGTGACTATTTACAGACCTATAGTTTTCATCTTTTCGCAGAGGTACCTAATTCATTAAAATATTCGCTCGACAAAGGGCCGTCTGCAGTAGACAGCTATAATACAGCACATCACACACATCCAGCACCTATTGCGGCTTCTACTCGGTTGTTCACTTGTAAATACATCGATTTGTTATATTTAATATTCTTCGTTGTATACTTATAAATATTATTTGTACTTAAATCGGTCGTGCATATATTATATATTTATATACCTATAATGTACGGTCGACGAGTGGTCCACGCGCGTTTCACACCTGCAATATTGTACAGTACCACTCGTTTCCGGTTTCGTGAAACGAGTTCGTAAAGTTGTGGCACTCGTGTCAGATGTGGTTTTTATTTTCGTACCAAGCATTTACTACTATTATTATTATTATTAATATCAATTAAATCGATGGGCGATGTCGCGCCGCCGGGAAGCCACCGATACCATCGCTGCTGCTGCCCGCGGAGGGAGAGCGACGCGGCGGCAGTCGCGAACAGCTGATCATACGCACGCGCCGCAGCCGCCGCTCCGCGCTCGTGCGACGGTGGGCAGTCAGTCGTCGTCGCGCCGTATTGACGTTTGTGTTTGCGACCGCGACCCGTTCGAAGCCGCGGTTGGTCATTACAATACATTAGATTGCAATAATAATTTTTAAAATGTTTTAAATAGTACCTGCTACCGTTTATTTTTTTTACTCGTGGGCCGCCACACAATTTTATACACTCGAATTGTTTACATATTTTATTTTATTGGATACGGTTGCGTTTATCTTTATTTGTTATTGTCGTTTTTAAATTATTCGAATTTTTTACCTAGAAATATCAACGACAACTGTTCATTACACAATATATTATACCGACGGGAATTATTTGTTGTTCACGTATTATAGTTAGATAGGCGTTTACATATTATTATCATAGTTCGACGGCCGGCTGTTATGTGCAACCCGCTATGAGTTCGCCAAAGTCGTCGGACAGGAAATCGGGTAGGAAACAGTCGTTTTCGCACCAACGGTCCTCCAACGAGGACATCTATCAGCAGGACGAGTACGACACTCCGGTAAGCGAGTTATTGCTGTTATAGTGTTATTATCATTATTATGTCAACAACGGTTTCTTAATTCCTGTAAATTGTAATAATAATATACTTCTGTAAATAACGCGGGTATTAACACCTTTAGGTAGTTAAATAGTCGATATAGCTTTAGTTAATAGTTAAGTATATATAAGAGTTAAAAGTGTGCGATGATTTTCGACGTGCTTGCAAACACTGAAAACTGCAAAACATATTCTGTTTATATATTGCACTCGCGACGGTCGATAATCATGACGCGCCACAAAGTTCTCTATATTTAGGTGTAGATAAAGCGTTGATAACTTATCAATTTTATTATTGTTATATTATGACGTTCTGTAGGAATTGTTGCATTTAGGGGCCCATAGCTGACAATTCCGATTCTTATCGAAATAATATTTCAACGAATAGAGTTGTAATATTAATAATAATAATATGTATTATCAACTATCATTATGGATCAAGTATTGTAGGTAAAATGTATAAGCAGATGTTTGAAAACGTGAACATTAATAATAATATTATGCTGTGTTTATTAATACAGTATGCACTATGCCATTGTACCTACGTAAGCTACGTAA
Source organism: Nasonovia ribisnigri (assembly GCA_027563435.1). Taxonomy (NCBI): domain Eukaryota; kingdom Metazoa; phylum Arthropoda; class Insecta; order Hemiptera; family Aphididae; genus Nasonovia; species Nasonovia ribisnigri. The sequence continues at coordinate 119,336 of JANEHU010000673.1, read as the reverse complement.
AATGGTTTATATACTTAATGTCTATACACTGACTATTGAGGTATCGACAATAGACATCGTTCTGCGAACAAATTTTCACCTGAATACATAATTTAAATACCTATATCGGCTATATCATATAATATTATGAATGTTAAATAAAGTTTTAAATGTTTTCATTGTAAATGTCTATTTATAGTCGGGCTAATTTGGAAATTGTTAGATTTGTAAAAACAAGGAAAGTTTGTTAATTAATTATGCTGAAAATATAAAAATAAAATATCTGAGATATTGAAAACTTTTATCATCAATCTGATAAAATGGAGTCTGACGATTTAAATTTACAGAGTAATAAAATGTTGGTATAAACTATACTATCGGCTATATTATGATGAACAATTCGTCAATGCAGATATGTAACTTGTATTACAGTGTATAATACCGAGTATAACACACATTCAGTTTCATAACATATTGGTTAGTATTCAAAAACAATTACTAATGGAACATTTATTAATTTGAGTAAATAAAAAATTGGTTTTTATCTAGTGTTGTGCCTTTGTACATCCTAGTCTTAATTCATTGTGTAAATTAAAAAATTATGTAAGTTTTATTGATTTATAGTTTTATCATATTTTATGTTGCATTGAAAAAGTTGCGAATTGGTATATAAAACTAGGAAATTCGTCTTTTGGTTAAAACTTGTCATTGTCTTAACAATGACTAATATTGTATTATTTTTTAATAAAATATTGTTATCAATTATAAAATCTATATCATAATGTATCGTAATAATATATTAACTGAAAAATATTCATACTGAAATGAGGCCTTATTATTATTGTGGCAGACTAAATAGAGTGCGCTGTATGCCCATATGTCATCACGTCATATAGAGTTTGAGATTAATAGAGGGGTGCCCAGCAAGTCATTTTACATAATATGGTATGCACCCTGTGTATCGTGTATGACTCATTTGTTTTGGTGTTTACTATAGACACCATTACAAATTCCCATTATTTTAGACGTCAATAATAACAGTGCATAAAGCCGGGTCCACACTAGGACGAACATTGTTGTCGAACATGTTCGTTGAGAATGTTTCCTGACTCGACGAACCAAAGCTACTGTGCTTTAAAATGTTCGACAACAGTGTTCGTTCAACTTATACAAAGATTTCCCGCCTTTAAATTGGCAAGACTTCCTACTCGTATTATTTATTTTCATATTAGTAGGTTGCTACATCTATTGCGGTGTGAACGTGTAATTACCAGTTTTCTAAATATTTATTAGTTATAATTTTTTTTCAATATGAGTGACGAAGATATAATTATTGCAAGTGCAGCGTTTGTTTTTACATCGTTAGTTTCTCAAGTAAAAAAAAAAAAATCTTTTCATAAAAGACGTTGGTGGCAACGTACAATATTTGAAAGTAGATGTCGTTACAATGGAAATGATTTACTAAATGATTTAAGACTGGAACATCCTGGATTCAAAAACTTTATAAGAATGTCACCAACAGATTTTGAATCATTGCTTGAAGTTATTGGTCCTCAAATTGGAAAGGATATAACTCATCTAAGGGAAACTATATCACCAAACGTGCGGCTGGCAGTAACATTACGTTTTTTGGCTACTGGTGATTCGTATACAAGTTTAATGTATCTTTTTAAAATTTCCAAACAATTAATATCTAATATAGTACCAGAAGTGTGTGAAGCTATAGTTGAAGCGCTAAAATTATATGTTCAGGTAAATATTAAATACTTAAATTATAAAATTAGTTATATTGATATCATAATATCAATAATATTATAATGCCAATAATATATTATGTAGATAAAATATAATATGTAAAATATAAAGGTAGGTACAAACAGTTTTATTATAATAAGTAAAAAAAAACAAAAATTTTTAAATAATTGCTGAAACTTTATTGATAACAAAAAATAATAATTCTAATCACTTCTGGACATGAGTACTTATATTATTCATACATTATATTACCTATATAATAATAAATAATAAGAAAAATTAACATATATTAATTATTAATCAAAATAAAATTGAATCCGACCTAGGATACAGCACTTGGTTATCTTTCTGTATATAGCGTCTTATATAACTTTTAAAATTAATTAATATTATAATATGGTGAAGCGTTTTCTTGTAGTGTATTTAAAGAATTATTTTCATGTGTTGGTGTAAATGGTACGCTGGAGGAGGGTAATGGACTGAAATTATTATTTGGAGTGAAAGATGGAGCAGAATATAAAGGAGAAAGTGTATGTGTATTACCTGAAGATGTACCAATAGAATGTAAAGGAATAAAAGAACTACTTGTAGAAGGACCGGGAAAATGTATAGGATAGTCAGGTTGAGTATTTTGTTGTAGCATTAACATATCCGATTCGTGAAGAATACAGTTAATTTTATGTTCAGTATTTAGGCGAATAAAATCTGCATAAGACCTAAGTTTGTTAGCGACATGTTCCCCATATGTAGTCGCGTTGTCCCTCACTTTATTTTTTTCAGCATACGATTTCAGTATAGAATAAACCTCATCTACCCTTGGATCCTCATCTGTTTTAATTTTTTTTTTTTTTGTTTTGGCGATGAAAATCTTTTTGGTCGTTCTGTAATTTTCCCATCACCATCAACACCATCTACCACGATGAAGTCATCTTCCAAGACATCTTCATTATCTGTTCCTTCCTAAACAATAATACCTATTTTTGTAAATATTCGTAAAATAAGATGCGTATCCAGGGGAGGGGCTAAGGGGTTATAAGAGTTATAGCCCATTGGCATGTTCATTTTTGCCTATATGATAATATTATTTTAAAAAAAACCTATAGCCCAGACCCCCCCTCATATGAAATTCCTGGCTACGCCACAGGCCACACGGTGTTATAAAAGACAAATTTAGCCATTAGGTGACCAAAAGTGCTATTTTTAAAATTAAAAGCCACAATTAAGCTCTGTAAAATATATAATTTAATAATATTATTTGTAGATGCCTAATTCATCAAACGCATGGGAATTAATAGCAAATGACTATAATGAATTATGGAATTTTCCGCAATGTGTAGGTGCTATTGACGGTAAACACATCGTAATGCAAGCACCTTTTAATAGTGGCACTGAATACTTCAATTACAAGGGGACATTTAGTGTTGTTCTACTTGCTGCAGTGGACGCACATTATTGTTTTATTTTTGCAAGTGTTGGGTGTCAAGGTAGGATATCAGACGGAGGCGTATTTAATAATTCCGTGTTGGCAAAAAAAATTTACGATGAATCTTTAAACCTACCATCGCCAAAAGCACTTCCAGGACAGCAAGAAAAATCTCCGTATGTTTTTGTATGCGATGATGCTTTTCCATTGAAGGAAAATTTAATGAAACCTTTTCCCGGGACTCATTTACGAGGTTCACCACAGCGAGCTTTTAATTATCGTTTATCAAGGGCACGACGTGTCGTTGAAAATACTTTTGGCATAATGGCTTCAGTTTTTCGAGTCTTAAGGAAACCGTCATTACTACAACCCGAAAAAATAAATACTATTGTTTTAGCGTGCGTCCATTTGCATAATTTTTTAAGACGGAGTGAGTCGTCAAAAAATTTATATTGTCCACCAGATATTTTTGACACCGAAGACATTGAAAACCGAACTTTAAAAAAAGGAACATGGAGGAGTGATTTGTCGGAAACCACGTCATTTTTACCATTGAAGAAATGTGGGCGAAAATCAGCAGCAGCTGTACACGAAACTCGTGAACGATTTGCTCATTATTTTGCAACTACAGGGCGTGTTTATTGGCAAGATGAATTTGAATAAATTGTATTTAGTTACTTACTTCTATACTTAGTTTTTTATTTTAACTACTGTAGTATTGTCTGTTAACTATTTTACTATTAAATATTAACTAATAAAAACTACCAATTCATTGTTTTTAAAATAATTATTAAAATAATGTTATTATTACCTGTGCATCATAAGTGTCTCTAGTATTTTTTGGTTTATTTCTATCGGATAAAAAACTTAATGGCTTGTATAAATACCATGCACTTGTGTAAATATCATCGGTTCCAGCTCCAGATTTTTTACTTTTAACTTTATGTTGTTCTCGACGAAATTGGGACTGTATAGTCTTCCATTTTTTGTCGACTTCTTGCTGTGAAACACCCAAGATGTTGGCAATTTCATTGATCGAATCTGTCCTTCGGATTCGATTTCTGTACAGTTTGTGACCTGGATCCCAAAGATTCTCGCTTTGCTGTACTAAATCTATAAGTTTCATAATTTGGTCTTGATTCCAGTCTTTTTCGGTAGACATTTTGAATTAATAGATTATAATCTGATTACAACACAACACGGTGGTCACACAGTGGTGAAGTACGAGTTACGACTGAATTGGTAATTAAATGCACCCAAATTCAAAATAAACATTATAAACATAGATTTATTATTAAAATAATTTAAAGGATCATTCTTCAGTTTTGGATTTCCCTGTACGAATAAAATATGTGAAAGTGGCACGGTATTGGGCTACATTTAATAATGTGTAAATATAGTTAGTATACAATTATTCTGCAGCAATAATATAAATATTTTATTTATTTATTATTATTAATTACTAAATACTTAAACTTCGAATTTACAATACATCAGTCATCAATACGTAAAGAAAATACGTACTATTTGAAATTTTGTACTTATAGTTTATACCTACACAATTAATTCGATATAATTGGATAAGAAGTAATATTTACCAATACTCTATAGGTAAGTAGGTACCTATACTTGATCAATAACCAGTCATTCTATGGACTTTTTAAATTACAATTATTTATTCAAAAATACTTATAAATTTAAAGATAAAATATTCATTTTATGTATAAATATAAAAATAAAATATATAATATAATATAATATAATATTATAATATTATAATATATTATTATTATATAATATTATATTATTTTTATGTATAAATTATAATTTATAACAAATTTGTTGCGGAACACGTCCACACTGATTACGGTGTTGGCAAACATTTTCTTTGATGTTCGTTCAAATACCGCCTGTTGAGCGAACATTTTAGAGTTGTTCGCGCACACATACGAAACACGTACAGACTAGGTGAAACATTCTCAACGAACATGTTCGACAACAATGTTCGTCCTAGTGTGGACCCGGCTTAATATGCACATCTCAAATCATACATAATATGTATATACATAGCTCATAACAGTTAGGTATTGGAATACAGAAATAATTATATAGTACAATAAAATGTATTATCCTCCATTTACTCCAGCACTCGTGAATAATAAAAGTCTACTTTATTAACTAAAATAAATATTATACCTCGTATTATTCATTTTTAATATCAGTCGAAATTAAAGTAAATAGATTTTATTTATAGGTACCTTAAATTATATTTTATTAGCACAATCAATAACTAGGAAAACGTATTTTTCAAATATTTTAACAAGAAATTCATTTTATATTTTTATCTTAAGTAGTTTTTTTTAGTTTTAGATAGTTTTAAATGAGTATTTACTATGGGAACAATAATTTACAAGACATGTACTCAAAATAAGTAATAGGTAACATATTATTTTAACATCTATGATTTTGAAGTAGGTATACCTATAGTGATATTTGATTATTTTTGGAGCGTATCATATTTTGTGTTAGTGCAAATAAAAATATAATTTAAATTAATTTTAAATATAAGTTTTATTGGCCGCAAAAGTATATAAATAATAAATATATAATATAGCCTATAGGTATACTTCCTCGTATACTTCGGTACCTACATTTTAATAATTCTAAAAACACAATTTTGTTAATGGATTTTGACTTATTTATGCGTGAAAAAGGTCGTGTTAGGCCTAGGTATATTATAATGAGTATTTTAATTACCAATTGTTTTTTCATAGTGTATAATGACGTTCAGCAGACGTGAGTTCATTAAAAACAAAAATTGCAAAATAAATACATTTGTCACCGTAACCATACCAAATATTGTTTTTTTTTTTTGACGATCAGAGACATTTTTTCTAACATTGCAGATTTTTTTTTGCTTAATGACAATATTTTTTATTAGTATTTTAATTATTAATGGTTAATCAATTTGAAGTTAATTGCATAATATGTATAATATTATGTATTATAAATTATAATCTATGACATTTAACGTTATCCAAACAGTAGTTTATGTAGTTTAAATTATAGTTTCTTTCAAGGTCGTAATCACACTCTAAAGTTGTAATTTAACTTTTTTTCATTTCTGAAGTAATTTGATATCTAACTACAAAATATTTATGTGGAATTCATCATATTGAATACTGCAGTTAAGCAGATTGTTGTATGAATGTGTAAACCTTTATGAATATTATGTATTAAATATAAATAATAAATACAAATATTTTTTATGATAAGATATTAAACATTTTAATTGAAATGTCTATTTAATATTCTTAAATCTTAATAAGCAATAATAACAATTAATTGTTGTACCAATTAAAGTCCTAAAATCTTTTAAAATATATTTTAAGATAAATATGGAAGTAAAACAAGCCTTAATATCTTGTGCACGATCTTATTAATTGAAAATATAGTTCTAAAAAGTATGAAATATTGAAATTTAAAAATATTAGTACATAGTATGATATATTCAGAAGTCTTTTCAGTGTTCAGATGTCTAGACTTCTAGAGTCTAGACAACAAAGTACAGACGCGTTAAAAAGACATGTCGGTCTTGACATACGCCGGACTATACAATTTAATTACTATAGTTAGTATTAGAGAACATTTACCAGAGCTTTTTTTTTATTATGAGTTATTATAAGTAAGTAGTAATCTTAAAAAATTCAAATACATAAAACTCGTTTTAACACAATGAAATAATAATGAAAAAATCGTCTTATAAATAAACCGAGATAAACTGTACGCTTTAGTAAGATTGTAAGAATCCGGTACGTAGATTTGATATGTTTTTGCTATTAATTATTACTCGTTTGTAAGACAGAGACGCATACAGCTAATCTAAATGTTGACAAGAAAAAAATATAGGTAATAGGTACTATGCAAATTTGATGTACGTAATATTATATTATTTATTCTTACAATTTATGTTTATCATAGACCTAAAATCTAAACAATAATACATTTTATTCGTTTCCTAACCTAACCTAACCTAACCTAACCTAACCTAACCTGTGGGCTGTGATTTAATTATTGAGGTTTACCCTACGTCATTTTTTCAAAGTTACCTTTGTTATAAATTTTTTTGCTTCTGGCAAATTTTATGAATACCTACCTATGATAATATAAAAAACTTAAAAAAGTTTTCATCGCTACGCAATTCATTTAAATTTGAACATAATGTATCAATTATCACATAAAATTATCTTTCTTCATTTAATGTTTTCCAATATGAACAGTATTATTTGAATATTATTATAGTCATCATAAAATGCTGTTTTTTTTTCTTGTTTCTTCCTAAAAAATTCAAGCTTTTTGCTAAGTTCTTGGGAATATTTTAAAAAGTTACTGAACATCTCTGGAAGATCTAGTATTTATTTTTCCTGCAAAGATTCATACAATTGAACGATAGATAAATCAATATTGGAAGACTTCAATGTTTTGCTCTTAGAATCGAATCTATTCAACATTGATGAGTGAAGAAGCTCATTGAATATACACAACAAAAAAAATTACAAAAAATGTATACCCCTAAAAAACTACCGCAAATGCTCATTTTGCCCCCCTTTAATGAGCTCTTTTCAGTTTCCTATTTCCATTTTGTATTTACGGCTGCGCGTGAGTTTATTCCCCAACCTAACCTAACCTTACATATTCAAAGTAAAAAAGGGTGGTTAAGTGGATGTTACTCTGCTGTAGAGTAGATTACGAGTGGGTCACTGTATAATGGATGGTATTAAATTTGAATTCAATGATATAATATCATTGTATACGAAAAACGATTCTGAGCTGAGACGGTTTGTCAGTGTGGATATTTTATTTTATATTTATATTGTTATTTCATATTATTAATACGGTAGCCGGTAAGTTGAATTAATAATATAAAATTACAACAAAATAACTAAAATCGTTATTCTTGGTTATTTAGTATGTAATTTCGTCAAAATTTGATCATATAATAACTATAAAAAAAACTGTGTGTTTATATTTTTGAGATTTTTTAGTCACAGAATAGCCTACTTACGTGAACCTTGTTTTAAATTTTCAATCCTTAGCTATAAAAATTTAAAATGTCAACTTTTAACTATACAAAATTATTTTGAATTTTAAAAGTTAATAAATGTTGTCAAAATTCGAACTTTAAATGCTTATAAAAAAAATTGTAAAAAGAAAGTGTCCGTAAATAGCTGAAAACGAAACAAAATATTTTGAAAATATTATCAAGTAAAATAAGAAAATCGAAGCATTTTTACTGTCCTAAAAGGTGATGACAGACACAAAAATAAAAAAAAAAACACACTTGTAAAATCAATACATTCATCGCTCTGCTCAGAATCTAAAAGTTGTATGATGTTCAATGATGTATGTTCAATGTTGTATGATTTTCAAAATACAAAAAGACTAAAAATAAGACAATTTTTGAGGGATTCGTTAGCCAACCTCTTCATGGGACATGGTGTTTCTCAAGTAGGTAACTCTAATAGGCTGAAGTTCATTTAACATATTATATTATTATATCATATACAATTATCATATTACTAATATACAACAATTATAGGGGAATCACAATTTGATAAGGAAAAACAATTTGTTTCTTAAGTAAAACTCTAGATATATGCACATCTATGGCTCTTTGTACAAAAATAAAATATTATGTATAATACAATATATTATTATGACCAATGATATGACTATTTTGGGTTTTAATTATGTGTTTAGAATGTACTGAATAGTGAATATATTAAAAGTTTAACTGAAAATTTATAAAATTAATTCATATTCATATTCTATTTGATTAAATCTGGTTAAACCATAGGTCAGGTAATGTTTATATGATAAAATTTCATAACATAAAAACAGAGAGCTACTGAGTAGTGACTATTGAGTACTGAGGAACCTTGATTTGGTTATTTTCGGTTTGTTTATGGGAAAATTAAGTTTTTTTCAGTCAATTGGCAAAATGACACACCCATATGTATTTATTTGTATTTTGTATGTGCTTTCACTTACTGACGATCACGGTCTCTAACATGCAATTGACGAAGCAATTAACAATATGCCAAGGACTTGGTGGATTTTTGCTCATTGTTGTACTGGATTGTTTCTTATAACTATTATAGTGCTAAATGCTGTGTAATTGACGGTTTATTATTTTTTTTCTTGCCAAGTGCTTTTCAACTACGTTTGTCATAGTTTATTTTGACAAAATAAGAAACTTTTTTCCTGTCAGAAATATTCAAACGATGTAAAAAAATTTCTAAATAAATACTATAATGATATACAGAATTAATGCAAGTTTAAATATTATTAATATATGAATAGTAAATAAATAAATATATTTATAGGTACTTTAAATTATTATTATTTATAGCTACCTTTAATATCTATCTATAGTTGTACATTTTAGATTTTGCACAGAGCTATGATGCGTAGTATTGGTTTTAATTCTATGATGTGTTTTTTTTAATTATTTTTTTTGTGTCTGTCTTGTTTTGAAGCAGAGCATATTTTGCTTTAATCTTCAACTTTTAAAGGGTATTCTGGTATTCAATTTTATTTAATTGGTATTTTAGAGATGTAATAATATGAAAATCTGAATATTCTTCTTAATAATCGGAAAACAAAATAAAAAATAGTGTAAAATATAAATTGTCAACAAGTATTTAGTATTTTCTAGAATTTTTTAAATATTATGCCTCTTTGACCTATAAAATATAGAAATTTGAATTGTTTTACTTTTTTTTTTGGTTTTTGTTAATAAGATTTTTATTCTCGATCAAAAAGCTTGAATATAAAATATGAGAGTCCCGATGTTCCGATGTTCGTATACAAATTTATTAATATCAAAAATGCATACTATTAGTATTATTATTAGTCTCAATTTTTCTATAAATATCTTCACGAAAATTGATATTTAAATAAAAACTAATTTGTTGTCATTTTTAAAAATATTAATCGTAGAGGTTTGAAACTTTTCACCATTATGACATTTTAAAAATATTTAGGTTAGGTAATTTTAAGCTATATTTTGTACCATGAACCTATTCCACCTTTGGTATTGACTTATAGAGTACTAATCTATGAGCTACATTAAACATATTATTATACCTACTCAATGATATTTGTTTATGATTACTAATTTAAATACCTATTGAAATACAAAGATTTAATTATTATAAATAAATATAATATAACATTGACTATACTATGTGTCCCGTGAAGAACTGACCGGTCGGTGTCATATTATGATAGTATACTTAAGTTTATGAAAAATACCCTTTAAGGGGAGGACTAACTTATTTTTTTAGTTGTTAGCAATTCAACCTTTTTTTAATCAATTCGAACCTACCACACATTTGCTGACGTTTCTTCTAAAATGTTCAACTTTTTAAAGTATTTTTTTTCATTTTAAAGCTTTTTTACTGTGTTATCACCTTGCATACATAATCAAATCAGAAAAATACAAATTATTTTTATTAAATTAAAAAAGTAAAAAAGTTGCCAAAAATTATCATTTTTAAAAGGGAAGCAGGTACTCCAAATAACGGCGTATTTATTACAGTTTTTATTTTTATTTAATTATTCTATACAGAATTCTACTTTTTTATTTAATAAAAATAATTTGTACATTTCTGATTTGATTGTGTATGTAAGTTGATAACCAGTAAAATAGCTTTGAAATAAATAAAAAAAAATACAAAAAAAATTGATAGTTAATACGTCAGAAAATGTGTGGTAGGTTCGGTTTGTTTAAAAAAAAGTTTTTTTTTTAAATCTAATAACTAAAAAAATAATAAGTTAGACTCACCATTTAAAGGTTTTATTTTTCATAACTGCGTATAGCATATATCATATATGACGCTGTCCGGTCAATTCTTCACGGGACACATTTACCTTTAGAAATAACATCTTTTTCACCATTTATTTTTATCTCCTTCGCTTACAGTCGTTATAATATTGAATTCATTTATATAATGATTTACTGATTATTGAATTTTATTTTAACCTACTCAATGATGATATGTATGAACCTATACCATATAGGAGATATGAGTTCACGTTTATGGGTGGAAAGTAAGTGCTTATAATGCCATCTGTAACTAGGTACTTAAAAAAAAATATCTCACGTTAGTCTATTGCATTAGACCAAAACATTGCGTGAGAAGCTGTGTTACCTCATGTTATATTATCTAAAAATGGGTCAAATAAAGTTTTACTAACTCAATTAATGGGTAGTTAGTTTTTCTACATTTTTATTATAATCAGTGTGATTGATATAGGTAGGTGACATAAAAATACAATTTTTTGAAGAATTAAAATAATTTAACATTTCTACATATTATTTCTTAGTTTAAAAAAATATTATTTAAGTTTGCTACCAAGTAGCTGTTTTTCTGAAGGTTTTTTCAATTTCCAATTTTTTTAGTTTTTTTTTCTATAATTGTCAATACAATTTTATTTATTGGGACAAAAAGCGTAGAAAATACAAGGCTCCTGATATATTATTACAATAGCACTTGAAAAATATTAAAAATACAAAGGAACACTTTTTTTTATAATCAATTAAAGTTCGAATTTTGACAAAATGTATCAAATTTAAAATTTAAAAACAATTTTGTATCTAGTTAAAAATGTATGAAATGTTCAACTTTTATAGCTTAAGGTTGAGAATTTAAAACAAGGTTACACGTAAATATGTTATTCTGTAACCAAAAAATATAAAAACAGTTTTTTTTATAGTTATATTATGTTCAATTTGAACGAAATTTCATACTAAATAATTGATTTAGAGTTAAGAGTTAGAGTCTAACTAAGAATAACGATTTTAGATATTTTGTTGTAATTGTATAGTATTAATTCAACTTATCGGCTATATCGTATTAATATTAAGTATATTAACAATATAAATATGACATAAGATATCCATACTGACGAACCGTCTTAGCTCAGAATCATTTTTCGTATATACAATGATATTATAACATTGAATTCAAATTTAATACCATCCATTAAACAGTGACCCACTTGTAATCTTATACTGTACAGCAGATCGACATCTACTTACCCACTTTTTTTGTCGTTTGGAATTTTAAATATCTTATTGCTAATTATTTTATCGGTGTTCATAAATTTAACAAATACTAAGAGAATAGGATGATGTGTATAATAAAAAAAACATGATGCACAGAATGAAGAATCCTCCTATTGGAGGAACTTCGACATGGATTTAAATGTAGAATAGGTATATATGTAATATTTATATTGTATTGTATTATTATTTAATATATACAATTGAGTACGAAATACTAATATTTACTATTATGTTGTCAGCCACGACACTTCCGCCTTTTTATTATTTTTGTAGGACTGCCTGGTATATATTTGTGAATACAACTCCTTAGAGAATTTTTGTGATTTTGGATATTTAATTTGAATTGTTTTGCTATTCGCTTTAGCTACATCATAACTGAATTAGAGAGATGGCAAGGTCATTGCATATGGAGTGATTTGATAATAAAAAAAGGCTGAGGTTATAATTCGATGAATTTTGGATACATAATGTTTAATACATTTACAATGCTTGAACATTTTGTAGAGTACCATAGTTGGTTATATTATGTGCCAATTGTGGTTTGATCGTTTGATGAAAAATGCATTTATTTGTTAAACTACTAATTTAGTGTGATTACAAACAGTGAGTGGGATGGAGACAGAAGTTTAAGGAAAGAAGTTTGCTTGGGTAGACGTGAACACTAGGTAAAACGTTGGTCTTAGTCATACCAATATAACGGAGTACTGTTAATAAAGAAGTTCTTTAAAAAATACGAGGTAGAAAATTTTTCTGATGAAGAGTGAAGGTGCAATGACGTGTGGATTTGGATTAATTTATTTTCATACACCATTCTTTGTACCATTATTCAAGGAGGGTAATGTTCTCGAATGGGTGAGAAAGCAGTGTCGGGATCATTAGCCTATATCATGATCATCGGAAAAGTCACTAATAAGTGTAGTATAGGTAGGTATAGTTGGTTGGTCAGATATCTTCAATATTAAATAAACGAGGAGTGGTGATTGTACCTTGAAGTTTTAAAATATAAATATATTTACTACAGTGCATTTGATAACAATTATTTACATATTTTGATAGTTTTAACTAAGAAACAAATTTATAAGAACTATCAAAATATATGTATTTTTTTTAAATTTACTTTAAGTAAATAATATATCTTTAAATTTTATTTTAAAATTAGCTCTAGGATATTCTGTAGCTTGTAATAATTTTAGTACTTAATTTGACAATAAATAATATAGTTATTAGTATCGTTATTACATATAATATTTAAAGTTTAGTGTATAATATAATATGTTATAATACCTATTATTACATTTCTTATAGGTAGTTAAAAATGATTATAAATTATAGCTTATTATATAAAAATAGTTAATTTTCATTGTTAACATTAAAATAAAATAACTATGTACAATTCAACCTTTAGCAATTTTAATTAAATAATTAATAGGTACCTACGCTTTTATCTACTATTATTATTATATAAATTATAATAAGTGGATCATTTATACTACATAATTATAACATATAAGTATAGGTACAAATAATATAATATTCTTAACTTTTAAATTTAAATGTTATATAAATGATAATGATATTATTTATTTTCACATAATGAAGCACTAAAATTAGGACTAGACTACTGAGTCTCTCAGTAATTTTTTCATAATTAAATAACTAATTGAATTAAGTAATTATCTTTATTTATCATGACTGCAGACTTATAATTATTATTAAATATTATAGCCCTATGTTCTAACTACTTGATTCCTTTGAAAATCTCTAATCTAGTATCTATGATATATTTGTAATTGTCTTTTAATATTTGTTTTAATGGGCACTCTAAATATCCTCTCATAACAATAATCAACCAAAAATAACATATTCACCTACCTAACAAAATTTGATATAATCATTAAGAATCGTGGACATCTTTGACTTCTTCATGACTGTGACTGTGATAAATTTTAAATTAATTATTTTTCCTAGCCTAAAAAACGTTTTCCTAGAAAAGACAGTGTTTAGTATATCACTTTTATTCAATATACTAAACATATAATTATTTACTATAATGGAATAATGCTGTAAATCTGTGATTGTTTTTAATTATTTTTTCGAATGAACGATAATTATTTTTTAGTCTAAAATAGGTAACTACTGAATACAGTATACTTTTTGAATATATGATTCAGATTATCGGCAAAAGTGATTGTACCTTACAACGGTTGCGGCAATTTTCATATATAATTAAATTTTTGAAATTTTACTCACAATACTGTTAAGGATACCTATATTTTCACGATTTTTACGATTCACCCGAAGAACTTCTGAGTAACCTTTCAATATTGAAATAATTAGAGAGACAAACAAAATATATGTTCTTGTCGTGACAGGACGTGGAAGGAAGAAAATCGCGTTCCTCCTTGGTTTACACTAGGCTTGTAATCAATATCCAAACAACTCTTGAGTGCTTATTTCCCAACAATAGACTATGAAAAAAAACTGAAGTAAAATATTAAAAATTAATTTTAAAGAAGGGCCAAGTGTTCCACATGTAACTTATACTATAATACTATATATTATATATGTGATGAATATACGTTTTACCACTCTTATCAATGAATGTATTGATTTTACAATGATGTGTGTTTTTTTATTATTTTTATTTTTTGTGTCTGAGGACACCTTTTAGAGCAGTAAAAATGCTTCGATTTTCTTCAATAGTACCTTTTCTGATAGGAAAGTGAATCTAGTTGGTACTTCGGGGGGGTCAAAAGTTAAAATTTCCCAGTAGTTTTCATGAGCGCCTGGAAAAACAAATGAAAAATTAAGGGAAAAACGGGAATTTTTACGGAAAACCAATTTTCAAACAAAATCGATTTTGTTTTTTGGTATAACTCTAAAAGAAATGACCGTAGTACATGAAATTTTGACTGAATGTTTATATAAGCATTTTCTACACACCCTAGCATTTTCAAAATATTCTGACTTATTTTGAGCTGTAAACGGACATTTTCAGTTTCTAATTTTTTTAGTTTTTTTTTTCTATAAATGTCAATAAAATTTTATTTATTGGGTAAAAAATCTTGAAAATTTAATAGTAGGCTTTTAGTATATAGTTTCAAAGGCAGATGAAAAATATTAAAAATTCGAAGTCACTATTTTTTTTTATAGGTAATCAAAGTTCAAATTTTGACAAAATACGTAAAAATGACGAAAATGTGCAATTTATTTTGAGTTAGAAATTCATAAAAAATTTTCTTTTTAAATCTAAGGTTTGAAAATGTAATACAAGATTCCTCATAAGTTTGCCTAATTTTATCAAAGAAAAAATGTTTATAAGGAAGTCAAAATAAATTTTTATGAGCATTTTAAGTTTAAATTTTTACAAGATTAGATATTCATTCGATTTCTCATGTAGCGATTTTCTTATTTTGTTGCAATTCAAAAACGAATAACTGTAGATGCATGAAAATTTCACTGAATGTTTATATAAGCATTTTCTATACACCATCTAATTTTGAATATATTTTGAATCTTTTTGAGCTGTTTACGGACATTTTCAGTTTTCAATTTTTTTAGTTTTTTTTTCAATAAATATCAATAAAGTTTTATCTGTTGGGCCAAAAAGTGTAAAAATTTAATACAAGGCTCCTGATATATTAATACAATATCAGTTGAAAAATATTAAAAATACATAGGCACAATTTTTTTTTATAAAGCATTTAAAGTTCGAATTTTGACCAAATTCATCAAAATCTCGAAAATTATAAATCATTGTAATTAGGTAAACAATTATAAAATGGTCAGTTTTATAACTAAGGATTGAAATTTTAAAATAAAGATTCTAATAAATAGTACATACTGTAAACAAAAAATCTAAAAATATATAAACACAGTTATTTTTTACAGACATTTTAAGTTTAAATTTGGACGAAATTACATATTAAAATCAATTTTAACGAGTAAAAGTATATATTATAATATTTTTCTAGTATCACTGATAATTTAAGGTTAATAATTAAATAATATGAATAATATTAATTCAACTTAGCAGCTACCGTAAAATAACAATATCAATATAATTTAAAATATCCTAGACTGACATACCGTCTCCGCTCAGAATCGTTTTTCGTATGCAATGATATTATATCATTGAATTCAAATTTAATACCAGGTTATAGTACAGTGATCTATTTGTAGCCTACTGTACAGCGGAGCGACATCCACTTGACCCCCTTTTTAAAGCCTGTTCCTTATATTGTAAAAATAATCTAATTTCTCATAGGTATAACCATAAATATTACTACTAGGCAGTTATGATATACCAATGTATACCTACATTTTATGCATAGAAAACTAAAATAATAAGATTTATTAAACTCATTGTATAGGTCAAAAATGTTAAATATGTTACCTATAGTCCTATAAACGCTAAAATGTTTAATTCTCTTACAATTTTTAAAAATAAAATTTCAATTTGGCAACTGAAAGAACAAAATATAAATTATTAAAATAATAATTGTTAACCCGTTGTTTGTATAAAATAATTATCTAAATATTTTATTATTGTTATAATTTGAGTCTTGTAAGTTTAGTATAGTTATTATATTTTATATTATTTAATTCTACAATTTTTAATAGGTATACCTACTTTCCTCGTTATTTTAAGTTTTGATTTTGGTATTTAATTATATATTTTATTGTACTTTTTGTATACCTCCATGGGAAAAATTCAATACACAAAAATGTTTGGTGGGGCACAATATCTTCTTGAATAAATAAAATAAACTCATCTATCAAGCTTTGATAAAAATAACAAATAAAAATGTAAGCGAGGGGTGAAAATTCAAAGTATAAAATGAAACTGGTTGGATTATGCAAGACGCAACCTACAATGACATGGATTGTTTGTTTGTATAGTGGTGTAAAATATTATCCTTATAAAATTATGTGTATAGCATTAACAAATAATGAAATTTTTTTTCTGTCAAAATAGGTTGTTCGAGATGAAAGTCAGCAACGTCTTACAACTTGATTTAAATTCAAATTGCATTAAAAGAAAAATAACTGAAATTTTTAAATGTTATATTATAATCCATAATCTATATCAACATATTTTGGAACAAGTTCTTTAAAGGTTGATAGTTTAGCTTTCTAATTCGTTTATCGTGTTCAATAAGTTAATATTAAATTATATTTAAAAATGAAAATTTAGATTTAGATTTTGATCGTGGTGTCTATAATAATGTACTAAATAAAAAGCTACCTATATCATTAATAAATGTTATTGCAATCTATTGTTTGATAATCAATAATTAAATCATGAACTACTACAACTACAGTATTAGTTCATGAATTAAATATTGGTACCCTCATTATACCTAGTATATAATTATAGTATCAATGTTATTGACGTCTGATGAAAATTGAAAATTGACTTTAATCTGAGTTGACTTAAAATGAAAGAACCTGTGAAAATTATTGTTATGGCTATACTACAGCAGTGTGGTCCATAAGTCATAAACTCATACTATCAGCTTAAAGCGATAAATCACCTTGTAATGAATAATAATATATTATGTATACATATTAAACTCTTTATTTAAAGACTAAGACGAATATTTGTGAAGCGTATTTTTTTAGTTACATTTTAGCCTTCAATTTTGTTTACATATACGTACTACTATAGAAAATGTTTAAAATGCAGTGGAAAAATGCGATTTGGTCAAGGTCACAATAAATGTGTATTCATTACTTTTATATGCTCGGATTCTTGTGAAATAAACTTTATAGTGTGTAATACTATACTATTATTTATTTATATACAACATACATTTAATATATTATTATCAAATATGAGACGATGCATAACAGTTAAATAGTATTAAATCATTTTAACAAGAAGAAAATATTATGTTTTGGTTGTTTATTTCTTTTATTACAACGTAAAATTGAGTTAACTATTTAACGTTTTAAAAGTATTTTGTATAGATGTATTTTACATATTCTATAATCTTCTATAATTTTGTTTATGGATAATTATGTTAGTATATTAGTATAATCTCAACCTTCTGTTGTTGATATAACCACAGAATATGAAAATATTGGTATTTTTAATTTTTGATAATATACAGACAGTACACACACACATTTAGAGCTCATACGTAATTGTTTTTAATTACTTAATTGTTTATTATTTTAAAGTTATTACAGTATAGGGATTGGTTTTAACTAGGTATTTGTTTTAATATTTGGTTTTAAAAAAAATTTGTAATATTATTTGTACAACGTCCTAATAAAAATACTGTTTATTAATTTATTATTGAAACATTACCAATCCTTGTGTTTATTTCAATAATATTTTGCGAATTAATGCATTTTAAACATCTATTATAATATTATAGATGATAATAATAATTCAATATAATATTATCTTATAATGTTGCTCAATTTATATTATATTATTAATTATTATTATTGTTCTCGACTGTCGCCCATTGGTTAGCTGGTTCGGGTAACCGTTGAAACAAGATTAGGTAAGCCGTACTTGCGCTTATAAAGTAAAGCTCGTTTTGCAGTTTTTAAATTTCTTTTTCGAGTAATGTATCCTATTCATACACATAGGGTTCAATCAAACGGTCAACAGAAAAATGGTTCGGTTTAGCTCAATTTCTGCAGTTACCAATAACGATAAAGTTATATTTTATAATCGCCGCGTATCGGTTTGTTAAACACCGCAGCTGTGCCGTTATCACAGGGTAATTTTGCATAATAATAATAATATGCAGGCGTAATTATAAACGTCGTAGAAATTGAAATGTTACACTTTCTCTTCCGCGGTGGCTGACCGTGGCGAGTGTGACAATGCCGTCGTCTATATTTGCTCATACAATATAATAACTAATAAGACAACAATAAGCATGTTATGATGTACGTACTGCAGTAATACCTTATACATAAATACATTATAATATTATGTATGATATTATATAAAATAAATGACATATTATCTTATTAAAGTGACGCGTCTCTCCGACCGGAATACCGGATCGAGTGTATTATGGTATAATAATAATAGTATTATAAATTATAACGATACGATTTCCGCAACGCGCGGGGACGTTTAAATTTAGACTACGTTATGATATTGGCGCCACACCAAAACGCTCAGCGGAACTGCTAAACATTCGTAATATTAAACCAGATCCTGCCACGATATTTTATGATATTGTAAATTGATATAACGTTTTAAACAATTGCAATTCATCTCATACCTCGTCGTTCAAGTACTGATATACAGTAATATGATATACTGTAATATTAAAATATATTATACGAGCGGAAAAGGAGAACGATAACTCTTTTTATACGCGTTGTCACCCGCCGCATCTTGGCCCGGTTGCTGTAGTTTAAAGTAATAACAAAATCGTGTGTTGAATATTGCGGTAACGATATGATATTAATATTTTATATATGTATATTTATTTATAATATATATATTTGTAAGTTATTAGTACTGTTGCTATTGGAATCCGGAATAATGTTGAAAGCGTGCACGCGTTTTGTTTTTTCTTCGTTTTTGATGATAGTTTCCACCTAACCGCAAAAACGTGCGTAATGGACCTTTCATCTATAATATTAACTATAGAATTTAACGAAATGGAATCTGCAATCGCCTCTCAAGACGTCGTATAAGACAAATAAACACTGTATACACAATACACTTACTCATGCAATAAGATTGTATTCATATGGTTTTCAACATTTATTTTTTTTACACAGATTTCAAACCATTCGATGTATAACCTGCGTGTGCAAGTAAATAGTATATATAATATATTATATTGAC
Source organism: Nasonovia ribisnigri (assembly GCA_027563435.1). NCBI lineage: Eukaryota > Metazoa > Arthropoda > Insecta > Hemiptera > Aphididae > Nasonovia > Nasonovia ribisnigri. The sequence continues at coordinate 99,215 of JANEHU010000673.1, read as the reverse complement.
AGTCGGGATGATCACATTATTTATTACATACATATTATTAACGTTTAATATTTAATTCCAGTTACTATATTTACGACGAACGTAGGTAAACATATGCCTTACCTAATATGCCGTATTAAGGATTTTCGAGATTGTGGAATAGAGAATAATGGAAGGGAGAATTACATTTTTTGGTGGCCTAATTTACTTAATAATAACAACAATAAACGTAATAAACTAAAAATAGTAAAATTATGTTATTTTCAAACTTAATTAAAAATTTTTTTTTTAATTTTTTAATGTAAAAACTAATCTTATAAGTTCTATTATAGTTCTTCAATAACCTCATCATGAGTAACTATTTCTACTTCTGTAATCTTTTAACCAGTTTAATACCTATTAATAAATACTATTAACTAAACTTAACAAATTAATAAAATAATACATTATTTTCGAATGTTGTTCTAAGTAATTTATTAGTAGGTAGGGTAAGTACTTCCTATAGTTGTAAAAAAAAAATTTAATGGGAGATCCATTAAAATATTTCTCTCCCTCTGTAAATAAGCTCATTTTTTAATATATAACACATGATTTTAATTTATTAATTATTAACTAAACAGATAAACTATAGGAATAAGACATACTTTTCTAAAGTATTTTCCATTTTGGTACAGTTTTTTCTTAATAATTTCTTTATTATATTAAATTATGAATTATCTTTGCTAGTATCTAACCTACTAGTATTATAGCTGATATTATAATATGAATGCATTTTATTTTCTCACGTTGTTCAAAACGATCTATATAATACGATATTAACTGGACATCAGCTTAATTATAAAACCTACTGACAAGTTACAAGAGGCATAAATAAATGCATGATATCTGCAAAGCATTTATGTTATTATATATTTGTGTTTTACTATACCTTATGCTTATACTGAATAACGCAATATATTTCGACCAAACGTTTTTTTTTTTTTTTTTTAAGCTTTTACAGTCCGTTTAGGACCTTCGCTGCCTCAACCACATCTTTCCACCTATCTCGTCTTCACTATCTTCAATCCTTATTAATTCTTCTGAGACTTCCGTGAGATCCGTTTTCACTCTGTCCTCCCATCTTTGTCTTGGTCGGCCCCTAGGTCTTTTACCATTTAATCTTCCAATGAAAATATTTTTTGCAATACCGTCCGATCTCCAAATATGACCAGCCCATTCTAACCTTTTGCTTTTTAGATACGAACTTATAATGGGTTTATTGAACATTTGGTATATTTCTTGGTTAGTTCTTCTTCTATATTCCCCATTCTCAATTACAGGGCCATATATTCGACGTAGTACTTTTCTTTCAAATATGTTTAACTTCTCCTCATCTCCCTTAGTTACCGACCAGGTTTCACAGCCATACGTCAAGACCGGTCGTAAAAAGCTGGAATATAAATATTCTTTTGACTTCCTGGACAAAAGTTTCGACTTAAACAATTTCGCAAGTGCATAATATCCCTTGTTTCCTGATGCAATTCTCAATTTGATTTCGTTGTGCATATTGTTACGGTTGTTTATATTAGTTCCTAGATACTTGAAATCTGTTACTTGTTGGAATACATATCCATCCACTAGCATATCATCCAGAGCCCTCTCTTCTCTTGATACTACTAGGTATTTGGTCTTTTCTTGATTGACTTTTAACCCTATAGGTTCTGCTGCTTTGATTAGGTCTGCAGTTCTCATTTCCACATCAATTCGAGAACTACCAATTATTACGATATCATCTGCGTATGCTAAAATAGTGTTCTGTTCCATAATTTCCATATTTTGTCTAGCAGGGAGAGATCTAATTACTTTTTCTAAAGCCAAATTGAAAAGTATTGGAGAAAGCGCATCTCCCTGTCTTAGGCCAGCCCTGACTTCAAAACTTTCTGACAGTGTATTTGCAAATTTTACTCTACATTTTGTTTCGGTATTGCACTCTTTTATCAGCTGGATTAGTTTGGTTGGTATACCAAATTCCTCCAGTGCTTCCCATAGTTTTCTCCTTATATAATACTGTCGTACGCCTGTTTGAAGTCCACGAAGCAAAGATGCACTTCTCTACCATATTCATAGTACCTTTCTAACAATTGTCTGATGCTAAAAATGGGATATGTTGTAGATTTCCCTCTCATAAAGCCGCTTTGGTAGTCTCCAATTATGTCGTTAGTATAGACTTCAAGCCTTCGCAGGATTGCTATCGACAGAACTTTGTAGCAGGTGTCTAAAAGTGAGATTCCTCTATAGCAGGCACGGTTCTAGGACTACATTTTCGTATGGGCAACAGTAGATTTATAATTAGGTTTGAACTGTGAATAATATTCCTCACTATTCCTCTCCCTTCCCCAATAAGGGGCACCATAAATTTTGGTATGGGCAGCTGCCCACCCTGCCCATACGCTAGAACCGCCGCTGCTCTATAGTTTGATGTTTCCATCGGGTCTCCTTTTTTATATATCGGGCAAATGATCGCTGTTTTCCAGTCGACCAAACGTTAAAATATTATAATTTAAAAAGATTAATATTTAGATAATTTAATCTTATGCAACTTATAATAAATGCAGCATAAAAATATATATATATATAAATAAAACAAATTTAAAATACGGCACTATAGTAGGTGTATCTTGAGTTTAGTGTACATCAGTTCACGAGTAAATCAGCCTCGGTGTATTTATTTGATTTTGTGAACCAATTCTACCGAGATAATCGACCGCCTGTTGTAGATTTGAATATGGTTCAAAACTTCAAAGTATTTTCTAATCTATACTGATATTTCTAACAACCTCGCTGACATTTGTATTAAATTAGTCTAGTTGTTTTTGAGTATATAAGATTATAAGATACAGACATACATTAATTTATATATACAGTAAAACCTCCTTATAACGGAATCGCTCGGTACCAAGACCAACTGATTTTTCCGTCATAAAGGAGTTTCCGTTATAGGGAGACTAAAATGTACGGGATATAGGTTATTTAGGACTATTGCTATTTTCCGTTATAATAAGGAGAATTCCTTCTTATAGAGGGTCCGTTATAAGGAGGTTTTACTGTAGTATGTAAACTGTATACCTAAGTCACTTTTCTTTCAGAAACAAATATAGCGACCATATGTACAATCAAAATATATTCGATTTTCGTGAAAATACGAACAAATATCCTGTTTGAGCTGCCTTATATCAATCTATATATGTTATGTTGAAAAATAAACTATTTAAGCTCTTCGAGTTTCGAGGAATATATTGTGTGCAAAATGTGGTGCCAATCGATTCAATAATTTCCGAAGATTATTGAATACTAACCAACGCACAATTATTATTATTCTATATCAATAAATATATTATAGCAGTATACCAGTATACGTCCTCCCTACCTACTTATTTATTTACATTGACATTTGGAGGGAAAGTGCAGTAGAATTTGGCCTTCGCCAGTATATATATATATATATTATGTATAATATAATATTATTTTTAGGTATTATTACGTACAGTGTCCGGTTGTATTCGTTTTCACCATATGTGATAATATGTCGGAACTAACTATAGTCTATAAATATATAATATATACCTACTTAATAATAATATAATATTGTAGGTACGCACTCCAGTGACCGTGCCGAATATAATATGAACGTAAATCGTAATATAATATAATAGGTATCAGAATAATTCAGAAGCGATTGTTTCACCGACCACGTCTTACGATCCGTAATCATTGTTTTCCTTATGCAGACTAGTTGTGAACAGTTTTATATTGTTTGCTAAACACACATGCACGCACCCAGAGGATGCGTGTGTCTTCATTTAAATATATAGGACGTGAATTACACATTTATACGTCGTGTAGTGTATTATAATATTATTATAAGCGATTTACTCGTCGACCGCCCGTCGCGACGATCATTCTTTGGTTTATATAATATTATAATTGTTGAATAATTTTCTCACGCACGCTCTAGTGAGTATATTTTTTTTTAACGTCACCCTACTAACTGCTGTCGAGGCCATAAAATATCCATTATTATTTCACGAAATATCTTTGTTGTTGTTCAAAACAACTTATAGACTTATAATTTGTACTGACTAATAGGGAATTATCTAAAATGAAGAAAAACATAATTGTTTGAATTAAGAAGTAGAACTATGAACATTGAACTCATTATTTTTGTTCCTGTCATTATTTATGAACCGTCCTTAGCGCAGTAAATTTAAATGTTATTGTACATGATTCAAATGTTATATCATAGGTAAGTACTAAGTAGTATCTATATTACATAGGTACTACTTATTTCTTTGTCTTTCGATCGAAATAAAATGTATTAACTAGGTATTTATTTGGTTTTCTCTTACAAATTTACAGCTTCTGATAAACCAAAATCAAAATTATATTTATTTTTCTTATAACTTATTTTTGTTGTACAAATTACAGCTATTAATATTTACAGTTGATATTATAATTTATTGTATATAATAAATTTAGGTATAATAATATGACGGTTAAATGTGATTTAAATATTTAACATTTTTAAATACGGGTTTAACCTTTTTTAAGGTTGTTAATTTGATTAGCTTGTATTTTATTTTGTTGACAAATGTATAGTATTTTCTACCACAGCAATAGCAATTTCATTATCTGAACCTACCTATAATGTATATTAATAATAAAAATAACAAATAATTGCCTGTATTGATATTGATATTGATATTGATAGTGATTATTTATTATACGGACTATGCAGCATAAATTATAGATTGATATTTGGAATAAAATTCCAAGTGTATACATAATATTATTTCACTGATATAAAATTAGATAAAACTAAATACAATTAAAGCATAAAGTAAGAAGAATCCTAGATAATTAGCATAAAATTGTTGAATTTTCGAGGCTTGGGTTATGGCGATGAAAATAATAATAACCTACGTTAGTTTTGTTTATAAAATGATTTCCAGTTGGTCATTTTTGAGGAACACGCGTAGGAATTGTGGACATCTCGGTTCAATGCAAGATGTCAAAAACAAGAAACTAATTACTAGACTAGTCTTAAATTAGATACTAAAAAGTGTTCGAATTAGAAACGTGAGTTCTTTTACACCATAGATATCACCGAAATTTTTCATTGTAGGTAAGTAATTAGTGACTTACTAATGGTTTCTAACTTAATTTTTTTTTGACTTGATTATATTTTATAATACTTATAAACATTTTATAAAGCAAAAAAATTTGAAAACATTTGATGTTAGGCCGTTAATAACATATCTTTTAGTATAATTTTGACAATTTATAATGCAAATAAATATAACACATTTACCGATTAACATAAACCACTATAATTATAACAACTTTATCGTTAATCAATTAATAGTAATATAACAATTAATAAAAATTTAATCTCTTTCAGTCTTTCAGTCTTTTATTTTAATATATTATAACATAATGTTATATGCAATATGACGTATCGCCATTGATTAGTAATTACTTATATTAATATTTTGTTTTATTGAACTATTGAGTCACAAAAAAAGTAAATATATATTTTAAAGTCTAAAGCTTAATCAAGAAACTAAATAGCAATAGTTTGACTTTCAATAGTATATACCAAAATGTACCTACAGGATTTTATTATATGCTATACAATATAAAATAAGACTTGTTTTGTAATCCAATTTTGTCTCGGCTTAGATATTAAAACCTGAATAAGTGTACGAGGTCAATCAGAGCAAACTGTCTCAAATAAAAGCGTATTGTAGAGCAATTTCCGAGTTAGAGGGGAAATAACACTAAGTTGTCGTTATGAATTATAATTTCAATCTAATACGAATAAGCCCGTTTTTGATGACAACCTATTGTGTTATAATAAGTATAATATTTAACATAGTATACGTATAAATGAATGTTATTTGTGTGTATATAATATTGGGTATTATATTAAACATTATGTATTATGTACATCTCAGCGAAGGCCGTTTAAAGGTAAAATTCAAATAAATTATAAATAATATTAAAATGTATGAGTATGCAATAACGGCATTTACGCCAGTATTAATGCGTGTTTATATGTATAAAGATTTTATGCTGTTTACATTCTGTACAAACAAAACAATTGTTTTCATATTTACTCTAAGTTTGTACTATTATTATAGCCTAAACGTTTTGTAAGATATTGTTATTTTTCTCTTAAAAAGTTTTAAGTACCTAGTTTCCGTGTAGGTAAAAAAATGATTTTAAAACATATAATTTTACTTTTTGATAAAATTAAAAATAATTTAAATAGCTCTATTTAAAAGCTTTTTAAGCTTATATAAATTTAATTTTGTATAGGAAAATTTATTACATTAAAATATAAAATTTAACGTATTGTTAAATAATTAAAAGTACTGTTGGTATATCGAATACTTACATAGTTACATAATATATATGTATTTTTAAACATACATATTACAAATGGAAGCAATTTACATATTTAGTATTTAAGTCCTGAAAATAATAATGATAATAGTATAATTTTAACATAATATATATTTTCAAAAATCAATTATTGAAATATTATAATAAAATTTGGATTTGTATTTTCATAATTAATCTTCAGCGTATTGATATGAAGTAATACTGGCTATTTTCAGTTCTTGTTTGTTGTTCCAATTATTATTTTTAAAAGTGGAAGATTCTTGAAATCCTCCAAAGATTCGGTTTACCTTAAACGGAGTTACAGAGGTTGGAACTTTCAAAAAGTTTATTTTAAAATATATTAACTTTTTCGAAATTATTTTGTTTTATATTTAGGTGCATTATCATAATTTATGTTGTTTTATTTATTGGTCCATAATTAATATTATATAGTATTTTGTGCCAATGCTGAAATGGACGGTCGTGGTGAGAGAAAACGTATGTAATTCCTACGTGTTTGGAGAGTCCAGTTTGGTGTCATAATACTTTTTTTCCTGTTATGCCTATAAGTACAAAAATGATTACTTACATGTGAAACACCGTTGTGTTAAATGCGTGGGAATACTATGTCTATAATCATATATTCGATTATTATATGAAATATTTGAATTTACTTTCGCCGACAACATATTTATTTTCAATGACTATAGTTATAATGTATCTAATAAATATTGTTTGATAGTCCGGTGCAGTAATGTCCGTAATGATTAAATATATATGTCATTGAAAACTAATAATAAATAATAAACAATACTGTATAATTATTATTCAATTCATTTCCATATATTTTTTTTCTTACTTTGTAGAAGTATTCAGCTTACTAAATGGTAAAAGTAATCAAATTTGGACTAAATTTCTTGCGCTATACCTACCTATTTAGAGTTCTTCAAATATTTCAATAGAATTATTTTTTAATCAATAATTTATTAGTAATCCCTATACCTAATAGTTTGACTTTTATTTTCAAAAATAAATATTTATATAATAAATAATATTTTGATTATTGTTGTCAATAATAATAATTGTGTCGATGAATAATTTCGTTAAAAAATATTACGTTGGTACCAAATATTTTTAATTTTTAATTTCTATTTATTCTTCAAGAAGATAGTGGGCTCCACTGAATATATTTGTGAAATGTGAAATTAAGTGCTTTGTACTCAAAGAATACTAATAAAAACTTTTTACTATTCAAAACGTACGTGTCACCGTCAAAAGTACCAATATTTTTCAATAACATAACATTTTCTAATTAATATTAATTCACGTGTCTAGAAAATAGAAATTCGCATTTGTATTATTTTCCCTATTTGATTATTACCTAAATCAATATTTCATCATAATTGTATAATATATAGTTATAGCCTTACAAAAATATTTATTTATATCAAACAATTATTCACTTTTAATAAGTTTTATTTTATAACAAGTTTAATCGATCATATTATTTTCGCTTAGTATTTCTTAAAGCGTGGTGTATATTATATTATTATCTTTTATAAATATTAAATATTGGTTAAATTTGTTTTTCTCAAATGCTGATTTCTAATGATAAACCCCATCGTCGTTTCAGCATAATAAATATTATAGATTCGTTATTACTATACAAATTTGTTACAGATGCCTGTTCAAACCTAAAACTCTGGTAGGTAACTGATAAATGTATATTGAGTGACCCATAACTTATTTACTAATTTTTCACATAAATCATTATTCATTATTTTCGATTAGAATTGTATTGTTAAGTGACAAGGGCATTTTTTTTAACGCCAAATAGATAAATTAAAACATACATTTTACTGTTTGCACTCGTACTATACAAATTACATGGGTACTGGTGATGTGCATTGGAAATAGTATAAATTATTATTCTTATTTTGAATGTACATAACTTATGTATTACGTTTTAAATAAAACAATATGTTGTTAGTTATAAAGTTATTAATTTTTATAAACTATTTACTGTAACTTTGGCTCTTATGTCTGACATCGAACAAATTCGGTTACAATTTATTTGTTCATTGTAGTATTTTATACGAAGTAATATCTGCCATATGGTATATATTTAATATTTATATATTAAAATATAGTATATGAGTTGTACGAAGTACATACTACAGCAGCGATAAAATAAAATACTCCATTGCGTATACGAAATATAGTATAGTGTATACTTGTATAGTGTTTTAACATTATCTATACCTATCTCTTACTAGAAACTGCTCACTTTTTAGTTAGGTTTTTAATATACTATTATTACTATTATTCATTATTAAGTAATATTCCTATGTGTGTATAGTTAAATAGAATTATAGGTACTCATGATAATAGTTATGATAATGATGATATAACATATTATATACTTCCTCTCTAGGCTATGATGTATTATTGCCGGAGGCGACTGCCTTTCAGGCAATCTCTTCTATTTTAGAAAAACGAGTTTGGCTCAAGCTCCAGTTGATATCGTACAGAAGTCACTATTGTCAGTTTAGTAATCTTCTTGTTAGTGTAGAGGTACGACATCATATGTTTATCAAATTCAATTTGGCAGATCTTGTACATGATTTTATACTATAAATATATGTATATCTATTATAAATGTTTGGGATAAATTACCAAAAAATTTTAAATTACGTAATTTACCGGTTTCATCTTAAATATATACAAAAATCGAGATTTTCGATGTTTACCAGTTAATTGTGATTTAACCAAAACAATTGGCAAATGTTGTGTATTTTAGTACATCACGATTGTTTTGTTTCCAAATTCGCCATAAAGTGATTATATTGCTTTCTTACATGAAAACATATTTAGATACATGCCTGTATAATTATAATATAGATTCTTATACTGTCTTACATTGTTATCTTTTACGCATCAAAAAACTTGCGTGGTATGTTTTTATCATAGGTATTTAAATATTTTTAAGACATTTAGTACAATCACAAGTAATCTGTCGAAATATTAAATGTGTTTGTTTTTCTTTAGGTAAATTTTTCAAATCGAAAAGTCATGGGTATTTAACACGTGATAATAAATAGTTAATACAAATAGATACATCAATAGCCATTCCTAAAAAATGTTATCGTATATTCCCGGTAATTAACGTGAAAGTATTTTCATGTAAATTACATAAATTTATATTATTTGGTAATTTTAGTAATTTTTGTCATTTGTTGGATGGTAGCACTAATCCGTTTTAATTTTTTTTAATTATTTTCATTTCTTTTCTATCTTTGTATGGCGATAGATAAATCTCTATAATTTAATAGATTTATAATGGATATTAATAATCATATATTTAAAGATCTGCGATTCATAAAAATATTATTTTTAATTATTTTATTAGTATATACCTAGGTATTATATTATTAGTTAATCTTATAAATCCGTATATACCACCTAGTACCAGGAACGGATATTGATATGTATCGGCCCATCGAGATTTTCACTTCTAAGCGGCCCATTTACATCTTCACTGGCCCAAAATTACGTCTAAAATTGTTACGAGCTATAGGTGACTAATCGTATTTTAAACATGCATTTATTTTCACCAACACTCACACTAACTTTAAGCGGCCCACCGAGATTTTCTCGGTAGCTCGCCTAACCATCCCGGCCCTGTGACTAGTACCTACGTTTACATATACCTAATGTAAATAAATGTGATAATTACATAGACTAGCCATTGACAAATTATTATAGTGTAGGTATATTAATTAATTATTTTAATAGTATGATATATCTATAATAGAGTATTTTAGTAAATCACGGAAGTAGGAAATGGTTGCTGAACAAATAACACGCCTATTAACACGTAATGTGACATTTAACTGTTTTTTAAGCAACTGATTATCATTTCAACTGTCATTTAAATGTATATGTAAATTAATGTTAGAACAAACATACAACGAAAGTGGGATTCAATGACTGTTTTGTTAATATAAAAAGTAATGACATTGGAGTATAAAATATAATATATAAATGGTTTATATTTTAGAATCAAATACTCGACCGCGTGAAATGTGATCATGTAACTGTTACAAAACCAGAAGAAGATCGACGGAGAAGGACCATAATTGTCGAGAAAAGAAATGGAAGTTATGGCTTTATGCTCCAAGTAAATATTATTAATTACCTACTTATACATTTTTTAATACGAATTTCTAACTGTCAATCATTAGTCATTACTAATTTTAAAATAAAGTATATTAAAAAAATACTTTTTTTTTTTTATCAAATCAACGAAATAGTTTTTTTTTAAATATCTATATTCTATTTATCTATAATTATTTACACTATAATTCTATATTTTATAACATATTGAACGTTACCATCGTCGTTTGTCAGTAACTGTTGCAAAAAAAAACCTTTATAGTTATAATGTTAAATAATATATTTTTTTAGCTATCATTAAATTCTAGGAATTTTATTGATAATGAATAAAGAACTGATAGGTACTTATGGAGTATTTACATGTTTATCTACTAAACTGACAACAAAGTGTACATTTTTTTATTTATTTATGACTAGTGCGTTCTTTTTAACTATAACAATAGATATAGATAATATATTATTTATTATATATTTAATGGTTTTTTTTTTTTTTAAAAGAGTTATGGCATTCACTATAAAAAAGAGCAGGAGATTGAAATGATAACATATGTGGATCACGTTGACTACGATGGACCAGCATATAGAGCCGGGATGAGAGAAGGTAAAATAAATTGATTTTTTATGTAAGGTACTTATCGCGAACAAAACACAATAACTGACTTTTTTCGGCTTGTTATAGGCGACGTAATACTGTCAATAAATGGCGTCGATATGGAAAAAGCTGACCATAAAGCATTGGTTAGCTTTATAAAAAGCTGTGATTCACGAATGAGAATGGTGGTACTATTTGAAGACTGCGTGCGAAAGGTTAGAATCGGAATAATTTAATATAATAATAATATAAACTCGTTGCTTCAATTCATAATATATACATATTATATTATAATGTATGCAAAATAAATTTAAAAATAATTATATTTTATATAGGTTGACTTACACATGAGATATATTCAACTTCAGCGTACGCTTCAGGCCAAAGTCGAAGAACTGGAAAAGGTCGAAATCAAAGAGAGAGAGCTCATGGAAGGAAAATGGAAAACGCACAGTTTACCAGCAAGAAAAAAGTCTAGTCATTCTTCTAAGGACACTACAAACCAAAATATATTGACTGAAAACGGTAATCACATAATAAACTTTAAAATAACTTAACGTACCTTTACTTATCAAATCATTTTTTTTCGCTATACTATTGCAATAACTAATACCTATATCATAGTCATTTGTTTTTTATTTTATTCCCTTCAATGAGTTTTTGGCTTTTTGTTTTGGGTATAGAATAATATTATAATCGTGTATAATAATTATAACCTGAGATTCCGAAGTTCAACCGAACCGATTTGCATGATTTTCTCTAACCCAGACGTATATATGAGGCATTTATTGAGGTACCTACAAAAAGTTAATTAATAAAGTGTAGTCATCAGGGTTGTTGCATTTTGTGTAGTAAAAACTAAGTGCGTTTCCGCATGCAGTGCACTGCGTGTTCGCCACCGCACACGTCATGTTTATGAGTTATTACTTATTATGCTACATCAACCTGCTGCGACGTCGTCGACATGGTTTTTTTTTTTTTATCTATTAAACGTCGAACGAAGTAGTCAACGGCGGAATGGCAGCAGTATACCGTCGGTCTGGGTTTTAATATTAGTGCTGCTATTATACAAAATAATTGCACATGTCAGCTAGAACTTTAACTTAGAAATATATTGAAAATAGTATGCAAGGGAATTTTGTAGAAACATAGCTTGAAAATAGTTAATATTTATTTTATTTTTCATATATTTTTTTTAACATTTTTGTGCGAAAGTTTCGCACTGGTTACAGGCGTTATAGCTATAGGTTAGTTATATAGCAAGAATAATTCGGTGTGTGCCCTGACACAGCTCGAACCGGAACTGTGATGTGATATTTCAACTTGTCTGTAAATATTGTAATTCTTAACAGTTCTATAGCCATTAAATATTAATGCTATATTGCTCAAATGCCATATTATATTACATGTACCAGATAATAATGAATTTACATCGAGAATAATTCCACTATATTACAGTACCAACGATACATATTTTTAAGCATATGTTTATAGTCGTTGACAGATCACAGAAACCTACTCTAGAGATATTTTACAATTACATGAAACAAGCTTGTTGCGTCTCGGATAGCAACATTTAAATTATATTTTATTTTTACTGGTTATTTGCGTTTCGAGATTTCGTACGTAAATAACGTATTAATATGGAATGTCGCATAATTTATTTTGTGATACACACCTGATACAGCCAAACCGGTATCAAAATAATTTTAGTGTATTTGACGTTTTCGCCGATAACGTGTCACGCGTAACGTGGAAAATAATTTTGAGGAAAATAGCAACCACTCTTTACATTAAAAATATCACTCAAATACCTACTTTTCTATACTAATTTTTAGCATAGTTCTCATACCTACCAATAAATTATTCTTGTATAATTCAATAATAATGTGTATTATTATAGTTTACTTATGTATCGCAGTTTGTATGTATACTTATTAAAATAGTTACTTTTAAATTTGTCGAGCGAATAAAATGTCTGTATCTGTAGATTCAACTAACGCATATCAATGATAGAAGCTGAAAATAAAATTCTACAAGTAAGGTGATATTTACGCTTGATGAAACACTCATTTCAGGGATAATTTAATATCTGCTGTAATTAAATAAGAGTATAAAAGCCATAAAAATAAATAAACAATTAGGCTTGATATTTGTTTCATCATTATTGCTATGTATACGTTTATAGTATACCTACTGTTTCATAACAAAATACTGGAGGTACGACAACTTATAGAAAGACTCTATTATTTAATGGTTTTATCAATTAAGCTTATCGTTCAGATTCTATAATATAGATGGACTAATAACAATTTAAAAAATATAAATATATTTATTCGTTATATAGTATAAAACTAAACATTTTGAAAAATTACAACTTAAGTTGTAACTTAGTTATTATATAAAGCTTATAGAGTACATTTATTATAGTCACATTTAAATAGCATAATATTAGTCAATAAATAAAATATTTTTAACTATAAAATCATATAGGTTATTGTTCTGTTTGTAGTACGTACTATATAATGTTCAGAGATGGACTTTGCAAATAACTAATTAAGTATAAGTAACCCACATATTTAAGCTTAATTTTGATTTAAAACGTTTGAAAATCTATATATTTGGAATATAAACCGGTTTGATAATAATTGCCAAACAAATTCAGATTTTTAGCTCTACGTAATTACTTTTCATAATTATATTGCAAACACATTAAACATTAATTGCTAAATTATGTTTTCATAATATTCAACAATATTTAAAATTATTATTGTTAATATAATATGGTTATACGTATAATTGTTGGTTAAACTTTTTTTTTAAATCAACTTAAGCAATACTCACACTTAATAGTTAAATTATTATACAATGGTCTGCCCATATTTTATTATTTTTATAAAATTACAGGTGAAAGTTCTATGTCTAGGCCTACATTATCGACTGAAGACGTGGCCAAAGTACAACCAATTTATGTGCCCAAACAAAATTTTATGTTGGCTTATCGACCACACCATTTCATCGATCAGCACGGACGTTCCTACTACTTGCACCAGCCTGCCACCGCCATAATCAATGGAGATTCAAGTTACGTCGGTTGGCACAGGTAATTAAAATATGTATATTGTATTATTGTATACAACCATATGTACCATAGGTCATTGAAATATTTACTATAAAATATAAAAATACTATTCAAATTGTTGAAATCTTTTGTTGCCGTCCCATATTTTAAATTCTTCCAATGTTATATTATTGGTGCAAAATAAATTTGTTATTTTTTAAATAAGAGTTAACTTTGTATAAAAAATTGGTACCAGTTTTATATGCAAAAATTGACCAAGAAAATGACCTTAATTAGTAATTTATTTATTATCAGCCTACCTATATTATTATGCTAATTTTAATGGTATAATATATGAACTAGATACATCATGGAAATATATATATGTAAACAGTATAATTAAATAATTAAATACAATAGTACTTAATATCTTAATATCTTAATATGTAATATTTGTTTTTATGTTGATTACACTAATTAAATATTTAAGGTATAAAAAATAAAAGTAAATTCATTACTTTCACTCGTGTTAACGGTTAATGTTATAGTTGTTATTCATAATGTGAAATATTCATTTTTTGTCTATGTTTGGGTGAACCTAATTACTACAGTTATTCAAGCAATATCATGTTATTTATTCGGCACTTATCACTTATATATACTTTAAATTTTAACTTTTTCAAAGATACCGATAAAACAAATAGGTTGGTACAAATTATTGTGAAGATTTGCGTCATTCATTTCTATAAGTCATCAAATTTGATTTATTTGCTAATAATCTCATAATAACCTATGAGGTTGTACCTATAGGTACCCAATACCTAATATAAATTTCAGGTCTTTTAATAAAAAAATAAAATTGCCAACCTCGTTCTGAAAAGTAGTAATTTAAAAATGTGATATCAATTATAGTGTCACAAATCATATGTACCGACAATTATTTTAATAATCCCGCCCTGATTTTCATATTTCGAGTTATTCGGTGACTAGTCGGTGAGATTTAAACTTATCGTAACGACAAAAAAATTGTATATGTGTATATATGTGTGTATTAGTCCCGTTGAACGCTTTATATAAGAATGTTTAACCTCGTACTTTATTCTATATAATTATGTACATTATGATATTCTATAATGGTGTAAATACTAAATAGAAAGTTATATTAGGCAGATATAAATATTCCTACAGCTTCGAGTCATCCTTAGAACAAGGCATGTAATACATGCGATTCCATTAGTTGGGATCAAGCCACCGATAATCGGGCGTGCAGTCTTTGTTTGCGGGACGAATATTAATTTTAATTATTGTCAAACAAATCACCACGAAACGAACCGTATAAATTGCCACCGAGCTCTTATTGGTGGCGTCGGTCGAGACGGCACGAGAATACCTTCCTACTTATCATCGCCGATGGAGGAGGAGAGTATTCTGTTTCCATTTTCGTTGCGAGGTCAAATATCTTTTCCCTTTGGGCTCTATTTCTACCCATTTACTTATAATTATACCGTACAAAATATAATATATACTTGTAAGTCACAGGCAAATAATGTTCTAGTCACTTTATCGTCTAACTATAGTGACTATATAGTCAACTTAGACTGATATGACATACTATAATAGCATAATAATTAATTTTAATCATTTGGCAAATTCAACTGCATTGTAATTTCTGTAAGTATTTATTTTATATGAGATAGATAATAAGCGAGGTCCTAATTATTATCGTATTTATAATTTATGTAATAAGTTACGTTGTGCTGGTTAGTTGTCACTTGCCAATACGGTCAATCATTTTTTTATGTTTCTTATATTCGCCTTAGTGTGATTGATTTAAAATCTCTGTGATGCATAGGTAAGGTGAGGATATGCCATGTTTTACGGGACAGTACCATTTTTTGGCTTCCTGTCCCGTTGTCCTCGGTGAAATTTTCGGGACACTAAAATTTCCCGTTTTTAGAAAATAGACTAAAAATAACGAAAATAATTTTTTGTCGATGAATTATAATTTTTACTATCTATATATTACGGGAAAAACTTTTTCCGATTTTTAAACTTGCTGTATACCGGGATAGCTAGGTAACCAGAGAATAATGAAAGATGTGAGTATTAATATTGTAGGTATAGTGGACGCGTAATATTATAGTTACGACGATGTCAACACTCAGCCAACACAATATTCGACTGTTCTCTCTACACGGTTCTTTTTTTCGTCTTGTTTTGACCTAAAACATAATATATGGTCATCTATGTATATGACCTATAGACGTCAATCATCAACGCGCACATAATAATCGTTACCACTTATTTTCAGCAATCGTTCGATTAACAGCAGCAAAAGCTGCGACCAACAGGAAAACTGGGCGCCACCTGATCAACCGGTTCAGCAGAGGAGACGATCGCATTACGTGGTGGAAGTCAGCCGGCGGTGCAGCACGTCGTCGGACGTGCCGAATCGTTCGCAGCAACAACAGCCGCACTGCAAACAGCACAACTTCACCAACAGAGCATCTCAGCGGTCCTCGTCGCAAGGTAAATATCGGATATGCCTGATATTACGACGTGTACATACATGCCCGTATAATGTAATGTGTTATAAACAATAATGCTCATAATATCTGTATAATGTTTAAATCGCAATTAATTTACGTCGTCGGAATAAAATTACCGTGGAAATATTTTACTTATACCTACCTACAAATTGCATATATATAGGTAATATTATGAATTATGCGCTATACGTTCACTGGCGCAATTTGATGAAAGTATGTTTTTTTGTAAGGGCTGTAGATTTATATACAATTTTAGTATAGAATGTTATATTCTAAATCTAACCCATAATTATACACTTTAAACCCCTTTTGAGGGTGAATCTAAAAAAATCCCCTTATCCCCTTCCTTCGTCACAAACACCCCAAATTGCGTCTATGCGTGCCAATAATATAATAATAATAACTATGCGTTGCGCTGCGCTGCAATAACGGTATATATATAGGTAATATAATTACAGTAGAACTTGCACAACTCGAAAAACATAATGCGTAGAAAGTAGAAACATAAACCTATTTATATAATATATATAGTATGTAATTTACCTGGAATCTCATAAAAAAATAACTTGCTCTTGCTAAATGTAAATAACTTTGAAACTATGCACCTATTGGCTTTTTTTTCCTCCATTGGTTTTCGAGTTGTAGAAGTCCTGCTGCGGTCGCGGCCGCGTAAGTGCGTAACACTTGGCGTTATTTATACCTACCTATATAAATTGCTTTGGAGCCGCTTTGCACCTTTACACTCGCTCACTACTCGTATGTATACTTAAATGTAACACGGCAGGCGGTTATGTATTTATTTTTCTTCTTCTACTTATTCTTCTTCTTCTTCTTCTTCTTCTTTTCCGTTTTTGTTTGTTTGTTGTTTCCTGTATGCTTTCCGGTGTAGGCGATAACTGTCCGCGATGGGGTTGCATACGCACCGGTGGCGGCGCATCCGGTCGGCGGAGGAACGATGGCGGCGGAGGACATGACGCCGACGACGACGACGATGACAACGATGACGACGACGACGATGGAGGCAGCGTGGAGGCATACGATCTTTCGGCGGACGGAGGCGCGGCCTGCTGCCCGGGATCGCAGTGCGTGCCCACCAGGAGACATCGGCGCAGGCGCAAGTCATCGTCAGCGCGTGGCGGCCGCGACAAAAGCCCAGGCAAGCTACGACTGCTGCTCCAGCGGTCCCGGGGACCTCGGTGTTGGCCGCGTTGCTTGTCGCTGTTGTTCGGCGGACGCCGACTTAGTGGTTGTTGTTGTGGTTGTGGTCTTCGCACACGCAATTGAAATCGTATACATAATGTATAATATGCACGCAACGACAAATACGCATTATATTTTCGTTGTTATTTATGTTGTTATGACCTATATAGTTTGCGGTATCGTAGACAGTATATTATATAGTAATGTTGTAGTATACCTAGTATATAGTATAAAACAATACCATTGTTATTATTATATAGATAGTACACCTTAAATATAATATACCGCACATGCGTCATCTACCCACCCGCACCCCACTTATTTGCAGAGCTGCACGTCTATACGCCTATACTAGATAATAATATTATTACATGTACCTAAATATAGTATTCGTCGTTGCCTTTTTTCATATTATACTATAAACCTTTAAATACTTTTTTTCATATTTTTATTTTTTTTAAATACTTTACTTCCACCGCATACAAATATCATGTTATATAAATCATAATATTGTGAGTATGATAGGTATGTGTATATATATATACGTACATGTATACACCGGTGCATCATTGTTCGTTTGTTTGTTTTTGAGTTTTTGTTGTTGTTTTTTTAAATAGATAGCGCTCAAGTTGAGAACGACAATATCCCACTTCTTTTTTAAAAAAAAAAATTATACGTACCCTTTTAATTACATACCTTATTAATAAGACTTTTTTGAAATTCGGGTAGGTACATTTCTTTACTCTTTTACATGCTTCTTCGGATTTTTTCCGAATTCAAGGACTGGGTGTAGAGAGGTATGATACAGTGGTGTCAAAGACTTGCTAGGGTAGATTTTTTTATGTTTCTCGACGTTTTGGCATGCATTTACGTTCCTTACAATGTTCCCATTATTAAAATAATATATATACATTATATACGAACAACGGGTAGGTTCTTACATTTTTTTAAGCGTTTTTGCCCCTTTCCAGTTAAAATAGAAATCATTATCGAATCGTTGTCGTAATAAAACATAATATTATATTATAATTATTAATGTTCCCCTGTTCCCGACCCCGTCCCTCTTTAATGTTACTCCACTAATAACTCGTGTGCTCGATATTACCGACCTATATACACTACTTTTATATTACGTTCAAACGCATTAATATCTTTATTGTTTTTTTTTTCATATGTATTTTATAATTATATAAATTATATCACCTATGTTTTTTACGCGTGTACAAGTTTTTTCATTCGTATAGACATTAAACACGTTGTATACTCCTATTCGTGTGAGAAATATATTATTTTATCCATTTAAAACAAATTATCATATTACCATAATACATTATATATAATAATAGATATTAAACGCATGGATTTGTACTTTTATTTACTACTATTTTTAGCCATGTCGTGCATGCCAGTAGAGTTGACGGTTTATGTGATACACTAACAGTGCAGTGGTGTAGCCAGATTGATTTTGAGGGCTGATAATTTGTTACATGAGGGATGTTTAACTATAGGATTCCTCATAAGTTTCATATGATGCTGATGCCATGGGTATAACGGTTTAGATATTTACAGTAACTTTCATACAAATTAAAATTTTAACACATAATATGGATACGTATACGTAATACACCGAAAACGTTTTTACATTTTTCGGGAATTCTGCAGCCCCCTTATCCCCCTGGCCACGCCACAGCCTATACTCCGTTCCACGAGAGAGAAAAACTTCTCTCGCTATGTAACTGACGGTGTTTAACGACCAGGGTCGCTATTTCCCCTAATCAAACATAGTTTGTAGTTGTAATACTATATAGAACGCTGCCTCCCGAAATGTTTGAGTGAATGAAATAGGGCCCCTATAAACGCCGTCGGTTACATCGCGAAACGAGCTCCTTCTCTTATGGGAAGGAGTATAGTAAACTAGTAACTACTATAATATGTTTGTAGACATGAGTATACCTATACTTGTGACATTTATTGTATCATTGAAATGCGCCGGAATCAAACTGAAAACAAGTAATTATGATGTGCACCTCGTATTTAAAAACGAATATAACTCCAAAATCGTCAACCATACGTCTATATAAGACATAATATAGGTGTATAAAGTTGCATTTTGTTACACGAAACATGGGCATAAATTGCAACATGATTTTTTAATTAGCACGTAAAGGGAAAACAAATTGTTTTCAGGTGCCAGACACACATGGTGGGTATTTTTAAACATTTGTTTGTGCGCTTATCCAGATTCTAGCTTGTAGAGCCAAATCACTTCGGTATGAAAGTATTGGTCACCTCTAGCCAACAATATAAAACACGGTGTTCAGATTTCACATATATGTTGCCATGTGGGTTCATTGACATCGAACAGGATTCGTTTACATTATTTTATCATAATTTAACTTAAAATATGTTTGCATGTACCTGACTAATCGATGTAATAGTAATTAAACTTAACAACGGCTAAATAAAAATTGATTTAATAGAGTACCTACCTATACTATTGTATAAAATCTCGTCAGTTTTTTACTACAGCTTATAAATTTTTATTATTTTGAATGACATGCATTTTAATTTCATATTCCATTCCGAAAAATATTTTTGAAGTACTTCGGTACAGAAAAAATTGAATTATAAACGTTATTTAGTTGTAATAATAGGTCTTTTAAGTTTTGATGAGCGAAGTGGCACACCGACATTTTACGGAGTAGGTAGGTGCCTGCCTCCTCTTTGCCTCCACTCTTCACTTAAATTTAAATAATGAAAAATATTCTGCTTCTGATAATAAGTTATAATTGTAGGTATATGACTAGGTATGCAATCTAAAAAAAAATTAAACTTTTTGAAATTATGAGTGTAGACACTTATAAATGGACCCCTTTGTACCGTAACATATTAAATATATACAAGGCCGTAGCTGGAACAAATTTTTTTTTTTTGGGGGGGGGAGATTAAATCAAATAATATTTTCATTGTAGGTAATTTAAAAAAAACAACTACTTAACACTGATTTTAAACAAAAAAAAACTGATATTTTACTATATAAATACTAAAATACATCATAATTGGCCACATGGTAAATTAATATAATTAAGTTACTTACATAAATTAAATTTATTAACTATAAAATATTTTAGGGGGGGGTCTAACCCCCAAAAACCCCTCATATACGTCCTTGAATATATATATATATAAGGGATTCATTAAGGACACGCTCACCTCTACACACAATTTGTCCATTAATTGCTTATCCATTTAAACTCTGATTTTTGGAATATTCAAATATACTTAAAGATCATATATTTTCAAGTTCTTTAATGTACAGTATAAAATGGGCGTTCTGAAAAACGTTTTTCGTTTGAAAAACTAAAGTTTGTATCTTTTACAGGACACTCGTAGCATAAAAAATCAAGAAATTTGTTCAAGAATTTGAAAATATATTATCCGGTATATTTCAAAGTACCAAAAATTAGATTTTGATCTATTATTTCCATTATTGTGGAAAAAAAGGGGGTGAGCTTCCTTGGTGAATCAGCCTGTAGTATATAAGTGTACACATTATTATAATACGAAGCCACATCATTACGTCGTTTCTGTTACTATTATTGTTGTTATATAATATTATTGTCATGTACAACACGTTTATAATCGGAGCAATCGGCGTTGTGTGTTGTGTGTGTTCACAGACTGTAAATCAGAGAGTTCGTACTGCCGGAAGGGACACGAGAAGCGGCGCAACTCGACCAGGAACGAAGTGCCTGACGAACACAACCCGTCACTGCAGCACATTACCAGTACCAGCGGTAACCACGGTTACTCCAATTTGGTGAACGACCGGTACGCGTCGGACGAGCGGATGTGCCAAAGCACGTCGATCGGCGGCGGCGGAGGTGGTGGTGGTGGCGGCCGACCCTCGCAAAACAGCCTGACGGAGAACAGCCCAGCGTCGTACACGACGTCGCTGAGCACTGACACTCTATACTGGGACGACGACCCGATGGTCGCGGGTCAGCCGTCGGCCGCGTCACGACAGCACTCGGTCAAGTCGCAGTCGTCGTCGACGTACCGGCGCGACAACTGCGCCGTAAAGCCGGTCAAGTCGTGGGACAACTTGACCACCAAAGCGTTCGGTGGTTACGGGTTCGGTTACGAGTATTTGGACCGCGACCAAATCGTCAACAACGGCGCCGGTGGAGGTGGCACCGGTTCCGGACAGCATCACATGGTGTACCTGCAGCTGAAGAACGTCAAGGGTGGACAGAAACACCACGGCGGTCACCATCACCACCATCACCACAACCATCAACACCCACAGCAGCAACACAACCATCACAACAACAATCAACAGCGCTCCAACCACAACGGCCACCATCACCACCGTCACAACTCCGGCGGCAGGATCCGTCACCCGACCAAGTCCACCGAGACGCTTCTCACGCTACCGCCGCAGTACCCGATCGTGGCCATCGAGTCATCGGCCAGCTGCGAGTATTTGGACGCTTGTTCGTCGTCGTCGTCGTTGGCGGCCGGCGGTTACTTCGCGGGATACGTCAGGAACGACAAGGCCAGTCAGACGGACTGCCGGAGATACGCGGCACAACATCAGCAGCCGCCGCCCGAAGTTACGAGGCTCTGATGAGAATCTCCGACAATACTTTATTATTGTTATTTTACTGTGCTAAACAATTTTTTTTAAATTTTCATCCTTTACCGCGTCTATTCTATGTGGTACTCTGTTTTTTTACGCGATGAGAAATTTTTAGCATAAAAATTATTAGGTTTTTTATTATATCCCGCCATAATGTGATTTTTTCCCATGCATATTATTTCGTTATATTTGCGAAAAATATTATTACACAATCTCCTCAGATTTAAGACTAGTCATCAATGTTATATAATATTATATTAGTATATTACTATTATTATCCGAGTTTTATGCTGTTAATTCGCTATCAATCATATTATTATTATTATTATTATTATATTACTCTAATACTTAAGGTCTTAAAATAAAATATAGTGTACCTCCATATCATGTCGTATATCATAATATTATATTTGAATTTTTACTTAAACCGTGAAATAGTGGATCTGTTCGTATATGGGTTTCTATGTGTCAGTATCGTCGTCACTGTAAAACAGTCGGGTTAGACGGCGCCAATTGTACAGTTTATTCTTAGGTATTTACTTATAAGTTATAATATTTATCACTTGTATGGTTGAAACTGCATATTTATAGTTAGTTTTCAGTGACGGACTATTTTTCACTCGGTACTGCTGCGAGTTCTACACATTTTTAAGATTTTCGAAACAGATGTTTATTCGAAAACTGCAATCTCCTCGCCAATTGTGTGATATTTTATATTATTTACAATTATAATAACAGTAATTATTACGTGAATGGTCGAAATAGCATGTTTAGTTAACTTTTTGTGACGAATTATTTTTTACTCGGGATCGCTGCGGGTCGTGATTGATATACCTAAATTAAATTTTAAAGTTGTCTACGACAGAATTTCGTTCGAAAACATATTATATTTTAATCTCCTCGTCCAAAATAACAACAGCAGTAACGCGTCTCGATCCCAAATGATCAAGCCGATTAAAAAAATATTAAAATCAAAATATTCGTGTGCTGTGTCACTGCCTATTAACTACCTATAATATTCAGATAATAAATAATATAATTATTTTATGGTTTTACGCTTAAAAGCTACGCGTTATACCCGAGATTACCGAGTTCATTTTTTATATGAGTTCATATTATTGTATTAATTATTATATTATAATAATATACATTTTTAACGTATTTTTACTGTTTTGTATTGGAGGGGTCGATTTTTAATCGCGATAAATTCTACATAATATGTGATCCATTGCTTCACACACGATATGTAATGTGTTTTTTTTTTAAATTTTTATTTGCGTGCCAGCAGTGTAATAATTATTTACTTTTAGAAATATTTCACTGTGTTAATTATAAAAAAAAAATTGTGAGATACGTCCTTACTTTACGAGTACGGAATACGGATGTACTGACAAAATGTAGGATGTCTGTTTTAACCTATAAAATCTGTAATTTAAGCAAACGTACTTATATAGGTACTCGTTAACTGGTATGTATCTTTATTGTTCGTCAATCATCGAAAATTATGAGTAGGTATTGGCTTTAGTATATAAAAATGTGTTAGTCATTTTTTAGTTTTTATTAATTGCTATTTATGTGTCATAAAAAATAAAACCACGTCAAACTACGTTGTTACTGTTGGGTGATTTATTGTCTTTATTAACCATATAAATTATCTATACTCACATATTATGCGTCAATTTTGAAGTTAATAGTCGTTGAACTAAAAACCTCACACTTTAGATAAAATAAATATACGACAAAACCGCCCAAGCACTTGCTTAACGTAATTGTATCCAAAAACTGCACACTTTATAATTTCTCTAAAATGTATTTATTTTTAAATTTAATATATTTTATTAATTATTTATATATTTATTTAAATAAAAAAAAAATACAAAAAAATTACCTCTTTTACACGTTACAAGAACAATTTCATATTTGTTGTAAACATAGTTAATTTTTCCATTTTGGGAGGTAAGCATATTATAATAATTTAAAACAAAATGTATTCTTCTTACCAACGTTTTTGATAAAATTAGTCAAAGTTGTTAACATTCATGATACAACACTGGTCTGTAGATTAAACACAGTGTGTGATTTTTTAAGTTTTTGTTTAGGTACATTTGACATTTTTGAAGTCGAAATCACGTGCAGATTTTAGATGCAGCCTTATTAGTTAACAAACAATACATTCACTAATTTTAAAAAGAAAAAAAATATGAACCTAACCCACTTAATAAAAAAAATTGTTATTTTTAATAATAATAAGAATGGTTTTTATCTATCTCATACATATAATATTATTTTTACTAAGACCGTGTATATACAGTTTCAATTAACTTAGGAAACAATAACAACCAAAATTTCCAAAAATATTTGTAATTTTCACTGCAGAGATGGATTATTTTTAATTTGACTGAAAAAACCCGTGGTATTTCAACAGTGTGTCAATAATTACTCAAATCAAACTAGTTAAGTTAAAATAAGTAAAAAAAAAATTAACTTTATCAACTAGTTAATGCCTAATTTGCTTGTTATATATAGTTACAGATTGCTGACTGCAGACTATAGTATATTTCAAAAAATATTTTTTAAAAAAATGTTACAATAAGTTTGAACGTATCTACAACCTACAACTATAAATAATATTACAATTCCATAACTACTTTTGTCATACTAATATATTATTAGTCAGTTTAAAAATTACTATTTAAAAAAAAATTAACACATTTTAATGATTCAGTCGCCGTTAACGTTTTTCGAGTTTCACGATTTCCGTCGAGATAATATAATAATAATAATAATAATATTATAACGACGCCATTATCGGTATCCTGACAAACAATGTCTGATGATTGCGATGAATATTATAGTTTTCCATTGCTCGGCACAATAGTCAATAATAATTAATAATTTTATGTATTATTGTCATGACCGAACTAATGTAACGTTATACCCGCACGCTGCGCTGGCAAGGTTGTAGATATTATATTGGCCATTATATACCTAGGTATAATGCGTCATCGCGGTTAACTGGTTATTAATCATAAACACATCATACGTATTGTCATTCGATACACGATAGACGTTTAAGAACAACCTATATAGATGTAGGCAGGTTAGGCATAATATATATTACTGGCACGAGTAGGTTACAACGATTTATACTAACTGTGTATGAGTGTATGTATAAAGCAGTAGTAGGTATATCAGTATATGGTTTAATGTTAACGTATTTATTTATTTTTGAAAACATAACAACGACGTGGAATGGGAGTGCATTATACTGTTTGCGTGCGTATAACAATAATTGTAATCATATAGTGTATTGTACAGTTTTTACCTTATAGGTATTGTTACGTAAATATATTGTTATTTTGCGGCTTCTTCTTCGTTTGGCGTGTTTTCTTTCGTGGACAAATAATTTTTGACCATATCTTGAGCCTGTAAACATTAACAAAATAAAATTACCGCTATAAACACAACAAATATGTACGTTATTATGTAGGTACAATTTAACTTTCTGCTCACAGTGTTATAATAATTATGTAAAAGGGCTCACGCCCGTATATTGAATAAATAAATAAATAAATAAATACCATTGGGGAATTCTGCAAGGCGCATTTCATGATCACGTAACCGGCTGTGCAATGAGTGTTGACTTCTGCAATAGAGACATTTCATGTCAAGTTTATATCGTATATTATAAATCTAAATACATAATATACAATGTATACTAGACAGCAACCAGTGCCGAAGCCATTTTTTTTTCTCTTGGTGGGGAGGGCACTTATTTTTTTGCCAACCTAGGTGCCTAAGTTGAACGTTAATTGATTTTCACTTGAGGTGACTGACTTGCTAGATACTTATATACACGGCTTTCAGATTTACGCATTTCGTAAAAGCACAAGACTGGACCGTAGGTACTAACTATCAAGCCCGTTAAATCACCGATTTGCAGGGGTGAGATGAATTTCTATATGCTCAAACTTGACTTTCAAACATAATAATTATCGACTTAGAAATGAGACCGCCAAAGCGCCAAGCCTTCTCTGACTTTTGAGTTTTGACAGACCAACAGGCGAAACTTTTATAATTTAATCGTTTATGTCTCCACTTTCAGCGAACAGGTGGGGGGGGAGATCTAGGGGTCTGCTCCTGCTAGATCTCCGAGCTAATCGTTTTATACAAGTATGAAACAGATGTAGTATCGGATCTAGTATTTATTATACTAAGTACTAAGACAATTATAAATTATAAATAGGTATTGATAGATTACTGATTAATATAAATTATTAAACAATTTTAATTACCAGGGTCTACATATCTTTCAAACCCATTATCGTGGAGTTATTGTCCTTAGTAGGTACACAAAGTTTAATAACTCAAAATCTATACTCGTGTTCGAATTATAATCTCGATATGTCAACATTTTCAGAAAAATTATCCGCTAAATAATTTACAGTAAACAAAGGGAGTTTTCATTTGAAAAATATAGAAGTTTATATTCTTAAGTAGTACAAAAAATCCCGAAAATTTGAAAATATAGTTTTAAGTATATTTAAACTCCAAAAACCACAATTTGAATAAATTCATCATCAAATGAAAAAAATAGCCAATATTTGGTGTATCATCTTGCATAATATATTAATATGTATATTATAGATAATTATTGTAAAATCGATTTGGGATTTAATTTCACAAAAGGCGACAGTACTTATTTACCTATAGGTACATTGTACGTCGAAAATAACAGTTTTGTACAACGTGTGATTTACATAATATTATTGGCGTTATACTATTTTTACATACGTGGTCATTAAACTGTGCCCATGAAAATGTTTTTGTCATTATTCACACTACCTATATTATAAACGTCAATACGTCATATTATTATCTTTAGCTGCTTTACGTCACATCCGGACGACCTGCAGATTTTAAACATTCGTAAATCGGTCGATCGAAAATCACTGGTTGTCAAAGTCACCTAGTACCGTATGTAGGTATATATTTAGCGACTATAATATTATAGGTAAGATACCGCATGCTATATTGTTTATAATATTTTAGTGACGAGTATAGGAGAAAAGGTTAATAACTGGTTTTAAGATTTGGAGATACTTTTGAAAATATTTCGGTTATTATATTTTATAATCATTATTATTAATTAAAATTAACTAGTGTATAGAATACAAGCCTGGGCATAAACGAGTTAAAAAGTTAAAGTTAAATTAATTTTAACCTTTTAAATTTTCATTTCCATTAACTTAATTTATTTAACTTAACTGATTTTTATTGATACAAACTTAATATATAACGAATTATTATGACTTAAGTCTTATAATTGATGGATCATAGACGATTTTAAGATAACAAATTACGGAGAAATGGATTGCTTACGAGCATTTTTTAGCCAATGACGACTTACACCAAAAACTAAAACAGGATCTGATGTACGCTGTGATAGACTGTGTCTTACTGTCAGGGTTGGGCAGTATCAAAGGTACAGTTGTATCTTGTATCTTGTATTGTGATACATAATTTTAATGTATCAAGTTTCATGTATCATTATACATTTTATTCTGCACATATTTAATTTTGCCAAAAGATTGTACCATTTTTGTCGTTTTGTCGTCTGTGTGACTGTGTGAGTAATAATTATAAGACCGTTCAAATTTTTAATTTATCCCTTTGAAATTGTTTCTTTTTAATTATTTTTTAATGGATTATTTTAGTGAACAAGATATTAAAATACAATTGGAAATATAAAATACGGTGTATCATATATCTTTTTTAAATTCACTATGTAACTTGTATCTTGTATCTATAGATACACTAAATGCATGTATCATGATACTTTTTTTTAGTATCATTTCCAACCTTGATTACTGTTAGGTTTAACAGTAATGAGTATTATGATATAAATATTAATGTATTAATAAAAAAGTGTACGTATTATATTATTATATTTAGTTTTATCTTTAATATAAAGTGTGTTTAAATGTTTTTAGAAGTTTTCAATATTATTGTTTATTGTAGATTTACTTTTAAGATTATGTAATTGTAGTACCTAGTAGGTTTGTATAGGGGATGTGAGGGTACAGGTTACTGCTTTGTGAGGTATTACAATTATAGCACCCCATGTTTTAGAGATCTAGTTGCACCTATATAGGGGAACTGTCTGACAATGTAATATTATATGTTTTTATTAAAATAAAATAGTATTTAAATATCATCATCACCGTCCATGCAGTGCTCTTTCATTATGTTCGCCTCGTTCCTGAGCATTTCGTTTTCCACCAATTCCGTTAACTCTTTAAATCTGGCCCAGTTCCACTTGCCGGTATCCGCGTTCATCTAAAATAGCAACGAAATCGCAAATGAAATAATACAATACTGTAGTACACTATACAATAATAATAGGTATGCACATTATATTATGTACAATAATAATCATACCGTTCCCATTTTCTTCGCCACGCATGGTCCGAGGCACTAAAAAATAAAATAAGTCGTACCATTATTAATCTATCAATTTTGCCGAAGCCCCACAATTACAAATTATTATGAATTTTAATCTATGCACAGTGCACATGCTGATCAGTGTTGGACTACGTAAAGTCCCAGCTACGTCGTCTGTCGTATCATGTCCAAAACCCGAGATCGGCCCATCACTTGAAATTTCCCGGTAGATCGTAATATTAGTGACTATGATAACACATGACTGCAACGGACAGTCAGAATACGATAAAAACCCATCACACGACAGACGACGTATAAATGTAAACCCGCCTTAAGTCAGTCGCATACGACACATACGAGCTATAGCCTATATGTAGGTTACAGACACGGACTAATAGTTATAATATTATATAATAATATATGTCTTAGTCCATGATTACAGACATAATGGTTTATATTTACGAAATAAATGACAATATTGTACCTATATATCACCGATGCGTATTTATAGAACGTCTTTGGAGTTATAATTTCGTCGTAGGTACTGTTTGACGGCGAATGCTTCGGTTTATTTTACTAGGACTTTTTCTTTATACGTGAATTTTTACTTCAGACTTTTTTTTACCACGATTTGCCTAACTTGGGTTGTATTGACTTACCGCTTTACGCGTATATGGCGAAGAGGTGTGATTTATAAGAGTAGGATAAAAAAGCTGATTTTGGGGTCAGACTATCAGCCACACTCTCCGACCGGTGCGGAGACCGCTCTTCTGCACCGCTGTTTCACCTCACCATTCGTTCACGTTATGGAAGAGTTTTAAGAACGTTACGTAACCACTATGTATTATATAAATTCCCATAATTATGATAATCGGGAATAAACACCGTCCTACACAGACATCGACATTTATATATTGATAATGTAGGTATAATATGTAAAACACTTTTCAAGTCTTAACGTAAAATTAATTTAGACAAATTATTATAACCCGGAGTAAACACTATTCTATATAGTTATCGAATACATAAAAGTTTGTAGTTTGTAGTTTGTTTCCCAGTTATAATAATTTACACAAATGTATATATATTATATACGTTAAGTGTCTTTTACATAATATACGTTATCGAATACTTAAATGTATTTGATGACTGTGAGGGATAGTGATTACTCCCGAGTCCCGGGTATAATAATGTATGCAATTATTGCAATTGTATGCATATAGTGGTTAGGTAATGGTCTTTATACGTGAAACTGTTCCATTCGTGAACTAATGGTATGGTGAAACTGCAGCGGTGGTGCGTGCCGAGAGTGGCATCGGTTTGATGGTACGCCCTGAAAACAGTTTTATACTATCAATAAAATAAAATAAAAAACTGGTGTTTCTTAAATTTTCCCGATTTGTCGTAATTTTTTTTCCTTCACTATTTTGTAAAGTACTGGTAATTTTTAGATTTTTCCTAGTAGAAGAAACGCTTGGATTATATAAACAAACTGTGAGAAGATATTATTTTTGGGTACTTGAAACTTTTAACATATATTATTATATTTTATACGCACAGAGCCATTTTCAAATGCAACGTTTTCGGCAAAAATAAACTCAACCTATCGCTTATTACTAATATTAAAATAAATTAATGTCAATAATATAAATATACCATAGAATATACTTAGTATAATATAGAGTATAGACTGACAAAATCGTTTTTCGTATGCAATGATTATTGATCGAATTCAAATTTTATACTTATACATTATACTTGGCTGTGACCTACTCAATAGCGAGACACTCGAGACACTCGAGTACAGGAGACACTCGACGATGACACCTACTGTACCTACAGCACACTGGTTAACTATTTAATCTTGACTCCCTGCAAAGTGCAAAATACCAACTAGATCCAATTTTATTCCGCAGAAACCACCTTCAAAGTGGAAGATTGAAGCAGTTTTCATCTCAAAAAGGTGATGACTTCATACACAAAATCACACACCCACAATCATCATCGTAAAACTATTACTTTAATCACCCCGCTTAGAATCTAAAATTTACTATTTAGCTAATTCTTAGAAGTTATAATATAATAAACACACCTTGCAGCTATCGTACTTCTTATCAGTGTGATCTTTGTCCTTCAATAACAATTCACCGCAAACATCTATCGATCAGTAAACAAATAATAGTATATAATAATGGTTGCAATGGTTACAAACTTGTTTAAATGCCGCTATACGCAATTAATATTGTTTTCTGAAATATTTTTTAAAATTAACATATAATAACATAATAATATAATATTACCAGGATTTACGTCCAGTTCTTGCATACACGTAAACACGTTATCTAACATGTCATCTATGAGTTCGCTTTGGTTGTTATATTTTTTTTCGGCACTTACCTAAAAACACAACTCCAAGTCGTTTTTCAAAACATATTTTATATTATAATATCTTGCATCGATGTCAACTTTATTTTAATTCGGTATTTTAGTCTAGAAAAAGAAACTGATTGGTTGTACCGATCGGCTGATATTATAAAGTATAAATGTATGGTAAACGGACAGTTTGTACTAGGTATCTATTGTTTGAGTTGCATATCGCGGACACTTTCTACGGTGATAATAATTTGGTAAAATTCGATCACGGACGTTTTGTAAGGTATAAATAAACCGGGAAATATATTTTAAAAGATGAGATAAAATTAAATTGCTCAAAACTTTAAATTGTGAATCATGATCGCAATCAGTATGAGACATATTGTGTTTCGTGTCACAGTATTAAAAGTATTACATATTAACCTATTCGCTCTAAAATAATATAAAATGGACCAAAACCAAACTAAAACAACTAAACTAAATCCAAAACTTTTTAAAAATGGGTATGAATATACCATTTTAAGCAAAAACAAATCTAATATTCGTTGGAAGTGTTCTAAAGTGACGTGTACGGGGAAAGTTACTACAAACCTTTATGAACCGGTAAGTTATAAATCATATTATTTTCATAATACTTAAATCATATTATTATCATATTTTATAAAATACTTTTGTATGTTTTGGTCATAGTATGAAACTGTTCACGGTTTTCATTTTTTGTGGGTGACCGTAAAAGTGTCCTACAACCAAATGTATAATTATATACAGATAACATTTCATTCTTAAGGAGCTCGGTGCCAATTTAATTTTGTAGACAAAAATACGCTCTACGAGAATAATGATCCTGTTCTCTAGCATCAACCAAATTTGATAACTTTTTTTTTAACGAATAGAGGGTAATAGTCTCCAAGTCACATCGAACTTCGTTTTTCAATATTTTATTTTCAAAGTTTTTAATATTTCTTCAAAAATAATACAATTTTAAGCGTTTTCTTATAAATCATAGCATACCATTATTTGAAATAAAATAAAAAATTGGAGTTTTATATGGCCTGTAGGAAGTTTACTTCTATAAGATAAAAAAATAGTTATCAAAATCCGACAATTCTACAAGGCCTGAGAATTATTCCTGTGAAGTCATTTTTTTCGATATAATTCACCTTATAAACCCCCTTAAATAAGTATCGAGTTATAGTAGATTAGTGGAAAAGTATTATAATTCAGGTGGCAACTAAAATATAAAATTTTATGGAATTGCGGAAAATTTGAAAAACTTGCACCGAGCCCCAAAACTTATTTAATATAGGACATAGGTAAGTACTGGTAGAAGTAGGTGTATATATTTAAATATTAAATGCTTTTTAAAACTGAGTTGCAATTATTTCTTAAAATGTTCGTGTTTATTTTTTTGGTCCATCGAATTATATATAATTAACTGTTTAAAAAAAATTATGAGTTTAATAATTGTATAAGAAAGAGGACGTACAAGTAGATATTAAATACCAAAATATTTTTATTTTTTACCTAATTAGTTTTACTTATGTACGAAATTAATCATCATCGTGTACAACATGATAGTTGGTTATCATATACCTATTTCATTAAAAAAAAATTGAGTACCTATCTATATTATTGTACTTATACTATATTATATTATATTGATACTCACAGTTATCACCGACATAGCCGCCAAAAGACAAATCAACAGAATTTTGGTAAACATATTTGTATTGAAGTATTTTATTTCACACAAACAGCGTATAATATGCAAATTAAATTACTGATCAATGAAAGCTAAAAAATAGTCATTCTCGTTTTATACTCAATGTACGATTTGACAGGAAATACCATACTTTATTCAAACAACAAATTTTTGATTTTATCAAAGATATATATAAAGGTAATTTAATATTACCTGTATGTAGAACATTTAATTTATTTAATTTATTCACCGGATGTTTTGTACAACAATGTCGTTCAGTTTATTGAAAAAAAAATGTATAAACCCAAATTATGTAAGTCCTATAGGTAGGTACATTTATCATCCGCATAAATGATTGAATAAAAATGGAATTAATATTGTATTAATAATAATTGAGTTATAGTGTTATACTAAAGCCATCAATATGCCCAAGCTGCCACTCCAAGTTAATCTAGAAAGAAAATTCCACATTTAAAATATCTGAAACGAACATATAACAAAATAAATCTCAAACGAGAATACTGAACCAGTGTGTAAAATTAAAAATGTTTTAAAAACAATGTTTATACCTATACTAAAAACTCTATAAACTGTTAAATTACTAAAACATTATAAAGTTATTTCTTGGGTATTAATACATATTATAATATATGGAGACATGGGAAATTCATTTAATGTTAGACACTCATTTATTCAGAAACCACTAAATCATTAATTGTATTTAAAAATTAATTTATTATACAATTTTAAGTCGTTACTAAACATCATTTTGGGAAAAACAATATTTTGTACTATTTTTTTATCGGTAGGTAAAATTGAAAATTTTTTTTTTTGTATAAGTATTCATAGTTTGATGACCAGGATGTTCACTATATTGATTAACTCAAAACTACTGTTCCAGAATTCGATTTTTATATAATATTGAAGTATACAGCATAAAATAATCTGATCTGGAATAAGGAATTAAAAAGTCATGTTGTCATTATAAAAGTAAAACTTTTAAAATACAATATTTATATATTATAAATAGAAAAATAATTTTTTTTTTTTAAAACGTTAGTAGTTTTTGAAATAATGGTTTATGTGTATAATATTCTAAACAACTATTATTACTACAATGTGGAAATAATTATATCTATATGTTGTTGACACTTGATCCAAACTAAATTGTATGCAGATCGCGAGGGGCCGAGGGAGAGGGGAAAATTGATAAAGTCTCTTATCTCTTTTAGAGACATTTTTCCATTCAGCGTTCTTCTTATACGCATACAATATTTAAGGTAATTTATTTGCATACATCATGCTATCGTTAGACATTGTCTCCGGATGACCGGAGATATAATTATAATATTATAATATAGGCGAACAAAATAATCTTTTTAATTTACACGCATAATATTTAAATAATATTGTTAAAATAATTTATAATACAAATGTTTCTTCACCCTATATATATAAATTATAAGTATGTACCAACTATCGGCCTTGTGTGATATTTGTGATACGGCATATATGACGTGCGACGTAAATTTGATTCATCGCCCATAATATTGCACGGAATGTCAAACATAATATATTATATTACATAATGTGTAAAAATAATCAAATATAATATATAATATTTAATATATAATTATATCCATGCAAAAAATTTCAAACAATGGCCAATGGAACTATTGACGTTATTGAAAATAATGATGAAATTATAAGTAGTTTATTGTGCAGATGGTGGCAGACCTTCGTTTGAATATTATTACCTACGTTTCTCCTTGATTTTGTTATTTCATTGGTCAGTAAATAACCCATTTATAACATAAACTGATAATCATCACTGTTGCGTGTGTACAAGGATTACGATCTGGGTTAAAGATGATAAAAATAATAAATTATTTAAAAATCTGTTGTTTTTTTTTTTTGGGGGGTTGAAGCTTTGAAAACTATGGTCATTATGAATTTTGATTGGGCACCCGTAGGTTTCTGTCATGCCCGGGAGAGGGGGGGGATGGAAATCTGTTTTTATATTAAGTTTGTTATAGTATAAGTACGTACTTGCTAGTTGCTTGTTTTATGTTCATTAATCATAGACGTAGCCAAGGGGGGCTGAGATGTTACTTACATCGTGAAATTTCAGGAAAATTAAAAAATGCTTTCTATGTTTTGTGAACGTATTACGTATAAGGTGTATCGTGCATTACAAATTGTAATTATTTGTATGCAACCTATACACCTAAACTAAAAAGTAGAAACCTATGTTAGAAATGCAACATCAGGATTCATACTTGTTGGTCTGTTCATAGATACTTTGAAATTTTCAGTCAAAAATATTTGATGAATTCTCAAATAGCGGAAGACTGTAAGATTAAAACAATAAATCATCTATATCTAATTTGTTGATAACTATTATTAAAAAATGTTTAAATAATTATGAAAGTTTATTAAAGTGTTTTGTTATTATTTTTCCATTAAATATTATTACGTCATTAATGTTGAAATTGTATTAATACAAAAGATAATCCATGATTTATTCTATTATTTCGTTTAAAATTAAAAGGATTGGTTTTATAATATTAAACTGTAAGTATTTTAATGATGTGACGATAAATTTAATTCAAAATGGTGTTTTTTTTTCTGTGTCTATGTACACGATAAGTAGTCGAAAAAAATACTTCGATTTTCAATTTTAGAATCTTGTGTTCTAGGAAAGTGAATCTAGTTGGTTCATTTGTTAGGTCAAAATTTAAAATTTCCAATAATTATATTGAAAAACAAAAAAAAAAAATTAAGCAAAAACGAGAATTTTTACGCAAAATCGGCCATCGAAAAAATCCATTTTTGTATTTGGTGTAACTCTAGAACAAATAACCGTAGATACGTGCAATTTGGACTTAATGTTTACATTCAAATTTTCTATACACGATAACATTTGGAACCGTTTAGAAACATATTCAGTTCATAATCAATATTTTTAGTTTTTTTTTTCTATGAATGTCAAAAATATGTTATTTGTTGGGTAAAAAAGCTTGTCAATTTAATACAAGACTGTAATAACTTGCATATTTAAATAAGTACAACGTATCGAGGTAAGACTTATAAGAGCATACTGCTCACTTTATTATACAACAACATAACCTTAATATAAATAACATTATAAGTGAGTACCAACTGTTACATTATTACATTGCTCTCCCCTAAGTTAATACTTACAAAATAGTAACTAATACAAATACAACAGTCAACACTAAGTTACTACATATAAAAAATTGTACATTTATATATATATATAACTTAACTCTTAAGGAATAAAACAATATTTTACATTAATATTAATATAACAACACTTTATACATTCAATTTAATTGGTTTTTTTATTACCTTCCTCAGTCCTGGTCTGTTTGAATCTCTACTCATATTACTCTCACTCTCATTACTTAACGCTTGTTTATTATTAATTATACTATTCTCAGCAATATCAGTGTTTCCCCATAGCTCTGTAGTTAAATTTGTATGTACATCTTTTGCAGTATTCATATTTGTATGTACATCTTCCTCAGTTCCTCCACTGTAGTACAAACATCATTTTTAATATTTTCTGACTCTTGCTCTGGTTCTACATAAAAATCTACAGCTTTAATTAACTGATCTAAATGTCGTTTCCAAACAATATTTTCTTCTAGAATTCTTATTAAATAAATTCTCTTACCCATGACTTTCTTTACTATACCTTTCTTCCAAGCTCTTTTATTCGGTTTTGTATAATCTCTTGCATAGCATATTTCTCCTTCTTCAAAACTTAATTCTCTTTTCCTTTAAAATACTTTTCCTGCGCTTTACTCCTTCCTCCATAATCTTTAAGCAAATCAAATCTTGTTTTAATTTTCCTACCAAAAACCTATAGTTGATGGACATTCACCAGTCACTCAATGAGGCGTATTCCTGTAAGTGAATAAATATCTACTAATAATTGCACTGATTGACATATTACTTTTATTGCTTTTAATTAATTTGAGTAAACATGACTTAAAAGTTTTCACTGCATTCTCTGCCGCACCATTAGTTGAGGGATGAAATGGTGGAGATGTAACCATCTTAATACCATTTTGGCTACAAAAATTCTTATACTCTATAGATGTGAATTGTGGACCGTTGTCTGAAACTATTTTATTAAGAAGACCAAATCTAGCAAAAATTTCTCTTAATTTGTCTATCATCGATTTTGAATCTGTTCTGCTCATTTCACAAATCTCTGGCCACTTAGAAAACGAATCTGTCAATATAAAAAACATCTTACCGTTCACCGGCCCTAAAAAGTCAATATGAACTCCATCAAACCCATCACAGCTTTCTGGCCACTTCACTAATTTAGCTAAGGGTGGATTTGACCTTACTTCCATACACATAACACATTTCTTAACATAATGCTCAATATTCTGATCAATGTTAGGCCACCAAAAATAAGACCTAGCTAAGCTTTTCATTTTAGCACTGCCCATGTGTGTACTATGTAACTCTTTCAACAGCTCTTCCCGCAATGTACTTGGAATGACCACACGATATCCCCACATTAAAATACCATCTTCCATATATAATTCACTTTGTTTTCTAAAGTACGGTATCATGTCTTTATCCACTACTTTAGTTGGAAATCCTTCTGTAACAAAGTTTAAAACTTTACTCAAAATACTATCTTTTTTAATTTCCACTCTTATACAGCCAGCATCTATAGGACATGAACACTCAATAAATTTTAGATACTCCTCATTGTCTTCTTCTCCTTTGCTTGCCAGTGGAAGTCTTGACAAAACATCAGCTACACTATTGGTACTGCCTTTAATATGAATAATCTCATAATCAAATCCAGTTAAAAACAATGCCCACCTTTGCAGCTTCCCTGCTGTCATAATTGGAATTCCTGTCTTTTCTCCAAAAATTGCCAACAGTGGCTTATGATCAGTTACTAGTTTAAAATGTCTGCCTAGCAAATATTGACTTAACTTTTTAACTGCCCAATAAATTACTAAAGCTTCCTTTACTACAACTGAATAGTTGCGTTCTGCATCACTTAATATTTTGGAAATAAATGTGATAGGTCTTTCTATTCCATCAGGTAATATACTAGACAACACTGCACCTATACCAATACTTGAAGCATCGCAATTCAGTCTCAGCTCCAATGACGGGTCATAATGTATTAACACATTTTCTGATGCAACCATTTGTTTTGCTTTGTTAAAAGCTACTTCACATTTATCTGTCAACTTAAAAGTTTGTCCTTTTTTTAACAATCTATACATTGGTTCTAATAAACTAGACACATTGTTTATAAATCTACCATAATAATTTATCATTCCAACAAATGCTCTAACACCATGTATATCTAGGGGTCTGGATGCCTTAATAATAGCTTTTACCTTAGCTGGATCTTTTTTTAAACCCTCCTCATTAATTATATGTCCCAAATAACAAATTTCTTTTTGAAAAAAACTACACTTCTTTAAATTAACTTTAAATCCTGCACATTCTAATCTTACTAGCAAATTCTTCAAATTCTTTGTATGTTCCTCATCTGAACGTCCTGTAACTATTACATCATCAAGAAAATTCATCGTACCTTTAAGTCCTAATAAGGTTTCTTCTACTATCTTTTGAAATATAGCACAAGCGGGTTTAGTTCCATAAGGTAAACAATAGGATTTACAATATAAATTCATTTATGTGTACTCCACGCCAAGACTTTACTAGTCTCTTCATCCAATAATAATTGATTATACGCATTCTTAAAATCAATTTTTGAAAATGTTTTTCCTCCTTGTAGCGCAACAAATAATTCCTCAACTTTAGGTAAGGGGTGTTTAACATCCTCTAGATATCTATTAACTGTAGTCTTGTAGTCACCACACAATCTTATTTTACCATTCCCTTTTAAAATCGGCACTAATGGTGTTCCCCAATCATTATTATCAACTAGCCTAATCACACCATCTTTTTCTAACCTATTTAATTCTTCCTCTACCCTATCCTTAAATGCAAATGGCACCAATCTTGGTCTAACAAAAATAGGAGTTGTATTTGCTTTCAATTTAAGATTAATCTTTTTAAACTTATAAGTTCCTATTTCATCTTTCCATAACTCTTTATGTTCTTCTAGCAACTCATTAAATTTACTTTCTTCAATAGTTGACTTTCCACTATCTAATTTATAAATACCAATATTAAATTCTTTCATTATATCACGCCCAATTAACGGTTTATTGTCACTCTTAACAATAAAAAAGATACAATTTTTTTTTATGGATTTATAACAAACTATCAATTCCACCTCACCAATTGGTTTAATTATAGCTCCATCATATGTTTTTAATCTAACTAATGTTGGCTTTAATTCACATTTCCAAAACCTATCCTTATAAACACTTTCAGGTAACACAGACACTCCTGCTCCTGTATCTAACTCCATTTCCAACAACACTTCATTAACCAATAATTTAATTGTGAATGCTTTATTACAGTTATTATCACCTAAATTAAACATATTAATATAGTCTACCTTATCATCTAAGCTATCTTTTACTTGCTCAATAAAATTATTAGCCTTATTATTTTTTACTTTAGATTTACAAACTTTGGCTAAATGCCCTTTTACATTACATAATTTACATATATATTCTTTGTACTTACAATCTGCAAATTTATGATTAGTTTTACCACAAACATAACACGCTGTTTCGTTGTATATGTTACTCCTTTCCTTGATACTTGATCCTTTTTGATTACTTCCTGCTTTTTTATTGTTGAACTGCAAACCTTTTGACCTTGTTCCCTTTCCAACCAACCTTGAACATTCAATTTATGAAATTCCGTTGTTGCATTCTTTGTAGTCGTTTCATATTTCAATGCCAACTTTACTATGTTTTTCAACGTCTTTTCCTCTGGAACTTCTTCACATAATCTGGCCAGCACTCTTCCTGGTCGAAGGCCCGCCACAAACTTATCTTTAATAACATCATTAAATAAATAATCACTAAATTTTAGTCTAATACCAAATTCACAATCGATTGAAGCACTTTTAAGAGTTGCAAACCACATGCCGATTGTCTCTTCTTCTTTCTGTTTAAGGTTGTAAAATTCTATCCTTTTACGGAATAATGACACCGTAGGTGTAAAATGTCCTCGCAATAAATCACATATTTCCTCATATGGTCTATTTTTTGGTAAGATTGGATCACTTAAATCTTTTACAATTGTATAAGACTTACTCCCAATTACTGACAATAATACTGGTACTTGGCGTTCTTTTTCGATTCCATTGGCTAAAAAATATTGTTCGAGCCGTTCCTCGTACAACTTCCATTCTTCTGACGCATCGAACTCAGCCATGCTACCAATGCTGCCGTATACCCGGATATCTGTTTTTTGTTCAGCCATATTTAACTCGACCCTTCCGACGATTAATTGACACTCATTGAACGAAATAAAAACAATACCATTTATCCTTCGTCGCCAATGTAATAACTTGCATATTTAAATAAGTACAACGTATACGAGGTAAGACTTATAAGAGCATACTGCTCACTTTATTATACAACATCATAACCTTAATATATAATAACATTATAAGTCAGTACCAACTGTTACATTATTACAAAGACTTCAATATATTGTTACAATGACAGTTGAAAAATATTAAAAATGTAAAATAAAAATGCTTTTTTATAAGCACTTCGAATTTATAAAGACGTAAAAATAACGAAAATGTGCAAATTATTTTGAGTTAGAAATTCAAAAAAAAATTTTTTTTAAATCTAAGATTTTAAAATGTAATAAAAGATTTATCATAAATTTGTATACTTTAACTTGAAGAAAAATGTCTACCTAAAAATAATTACTTTGATCACAATAATATCATAAAGTATGCTTACCTAGTAATATTATAGGCTGATTATAGACCGTCTCCGC
Organism: Nasonovia ribisnigri; assembly: GCA_027563435.1. Taxonomy (NCBI): domain Eukaryota; kingdom Metazoa; phylum Arthropoda; class Insecta; order Hemiptera; family Aphididae; genus Nasonovia; species Nasonovia ribisnigri. The sequence continues at coordinate 58,121 of JANEHU010000673.1, read as the reverse complement.
TCAGAATCGTTTTTCGCATACATTGATATTATATTATTGAATTAAAATTTAAAACCATCGATTACAGTTCCTCACTTGTAACCTACTGTGCAGCAGAGGGACACCCACTTGCCTACCTTGTTTGTTTGAATTAATATATAAAAATAAATAAAATATTTTACATTTAAAAATATATATACTTTAACGTAATTACTATTATTAAGTGTATGATTTTTTCGATATTACAACCTTAAAAAAGTAAAAAATGCAAAGACATAGATGCCATTCAAGCAGAGATTGAAATATTTATTGGGATGTGCTATGATAATGATTCAAATACGTTTGACATTCTTATAAATAAATCTGAGCAAGTGAAACTCATGAATCATGGACTAATAAAATCTATAAATTGGCTTCGACTGCACCAGTAAGTGCACTTACATGCCACAAAAAATTAAAGATCATTGAACAAACTACAACTTATAAAAATAATATGAGATCTATAGGTGATGATAGATTGGATTTCCTTATGATTTTAAGTGTGGAAAATTATGTGGTTGATCAAATTGATATAAAAAAAAATAGCAACATTATGGGCAACTTTGAAAAACCGTGGATTAATATCAAATTGAATATATCAATAGATGATCTCAAATTATTTTCATTAGTCGAATTATTTATAATTATGGTTTTGTATAAATAATATTATTTTGTTTAAAACTGATTTAAAATATACTTATTACATTTTCTTATTTAAGAATTTAAATACATAATTGTTTTGATTTGGGTAAATGGATCGTGGGTGCTGTAAAAGAATGATACATTGTTACCTAGTATTTTTATCTTCACGTGAGCAACTAAAAAAATAAAAAATGTGGTCTCAATTGGTCTTAAACTATTAACCATCGGCAACTATGGCCATTATCATTTCGGTTGGTTGTTTGAAGAATACATGTGTGTATGTGGTGAAGATTTATCACTATAAGTCACCCATCCGGACCATGCTTGACCGCAGCCTACATTAGTGACTGCGGCCAACCACGTCAGCCCCTAAATAAAGTTACCTATATATAAATATAATATGTAAATATGTATAAACAAAATAATAATATAAATTATAATAGAATAGAATAGAAAAAATGTTTTTAGTCGGCAAATTAATACAGACACAAATAATAGGTCTACACGCCCCCCCCCCCCAAAAAAAAAAGAACTGTTGTTCGTTAACAATTATTCGTTAATAACTTTAAAAAATAAAGTCATTAATTTTGTTTTGTAATTACGAAACCATTAAAAGTAGTTTTTCGATTCTGAGAGGAAAATATTTTAAAAAATTACACAAATTTTTTGTTGATTATTCGTTATGAATTATGATTGTAATTTGTAACACTTATCAGACAGCTTTAATAGGGCCCTCGATTTCCGCAGTACAGACTACAGGTACATAAATAACATAATAAAAATATATAATTTTTAAAACTAATTTTTGTTTTTTAATATTTTTAAGCAGGATAAGTGGTTTTACAAACGAAAATCAGCAAACAACTTAATTATTTTTCTACACCATTATTTAGTCTTATGATGAGTGAACTATATGATTCGTAACAAAAACAATTTCTGTATATTTACCGTGAATTTCCACATGTTTCCAGGAATCACTTTATTTTCTGTCATACTCGAACACTTAAAACTTGATTATGCTCAGGTTTTCAGAACTATTTGAGTTTGAGTCCAAACCTCAATTTTTCATGAAATTCAAACTGTTCAAATTTCTTAATGTTCGAGGTTTCAAAAAGTTCAAAAACCCATCCCTAATAAAAATATTATGCATGTGTTTTTTGTACATTTTAAGTATATAGTATAAATGTGCATTATGATTTAATATTGTTCGTATAATATTTGTATTTTAACACCATTTCATCCCATATTAACCATATATTTGTATAATTAATCAAGTGATATTATTATTACAGAAATAGAACAATTATTTACTGAATACATGTATAGTAAATAATGTGTGTGCATGTTCAGAGTGTAGAGTAATAATAAATAGGTACAGTGTACAGCGTTGGGTACACAAACAATTAATTTCATGGGACCCAATTGTGGTAAATGTGTTGTTGGTTAATTATTTTGATCGTCGTCTTCATATTCGGCGTTTGTACTGTTCATTGCTTCGATAGCCATTTGTTTTTGAATTATATGAATATTTGCCATACCTTGAAGCTATAATATTTAAGCAACACAAAAAAAATTTAATTATTTCAACGACTTAACATTTTTACTGGTCGACAAATACAGATGAGTAAATGTTAATATTTTATAGAAATATTTAATCACTCATGAGTCATGTTGTTACACAATTATAATAGTAAATTATATACTTTATAAAATAATCTAAGAATAATTACCATTTTAGAGTGTCTTAACGCACACAGGAATAAAGGATAACCAGCGGAACAATGCGTGTTTACGCCTAAAACAAATTATAAGATATCACTAAAAGTAACAAATGTAATGCTTATATTACATTAGGTTAACCTAGTTCATGACCATGGACCACAGTATAATGTTGAGTGCGGCCCTTAGGTGGACAATCGCATTAAAACGAAAAAGTATTGAAATATACGAACTATCTCATTATTATAATTAAATACTGATACCGTGATACTGATAAAATCGATATTGAGTGCCACTATTAAAACAATATTAAGTTAGTTTCAAGTGCGTTTTAACAATTTTAATCACACAAAAAATTAAATAATAATTTAAAATTAAAAAAATATAAATACAATTTTTTTTCGTATAGGTACACCCGTTTAATTATTATTTCTGACCGACGCGCAACGCGACCACAATTTGAGAAACGATGATAATATCTATAATTTTTTAGAACTTATTATGGTTGTACTATATATACATATCAAATTTGTACCTATATATTTTCCACCATATAGGTATTCTACCTATATTATAGGTATATGACATACCTAATACAATATGTATTACCTATAATGAAATTACTATACTTTTGATAAATATAAATAACAATGATATTATATTTTTTAGGTTCTTATAAAAAAACATTATTTTACTATTCCTTCCCACACACAACATCTTTCAGAATTTTAGATTCCTTACCACGTATATAGGAACTTAATATTTATGATCCAAAAATTATTTGACGTATTTTTACAGTAATTTTAAATTTTTATGCCCTCATTTTTTTATACTATCATTTTTGAACGCTGTTGCTTAAATTCATTTGAAATAGCCTACAGTGGTCTGACCCCCCGCCTCCCTACCCTTCCCCCCAAATCACTCTTGTCTACACCTTTGGTAAAGAGCTGTAGATATTTTGGCACCGAGTTGTTAGAATAGTTTATTGTTATACTTCGTTATTGTTGTGTTGGAATATATTATCTAGAATATATTCCAGTATTAAATAAAAATGTATTATTTTTTTCGGGTTAATCGGGTCCGATGATAAAGTCATTATAAACCTAAATGTAATACAAGACAATTTATTGAAAATTAGAATTTACAGTGGCTATGATAATTTTTTTTAAAATGTGATTTTATATGGAGCCATACAATTAATATCCAAATATCATAAAATGCCATACTGTCTTTGCAATTATTTCCAATCATTTCTGCCTCTTGTTTCCACTCGGGTACTTTGATCATTGCGGTAATTTCCCAATATCGTTTTTCATTCCATTTACCGTCAACAGTGTTCATCTATATAGGACAAAATATAAGCAAATACATATTATTCATTACTTCATATTATATTAACTTATAGAATTAATTATACTCTATAATGGTATAATAAAATAATAAAATAGTATTCATTATAGGTATATTCAGGTTACTTACAGTTCCTATTATTTTAGCTATGCATGGTAAAACACACTGAAACAAACATATTATTTTTTTTTATTAGTACATATAAAATATAAATTATTATCATTAGGTAGATAGTAAGCCAGGTAGGTACCTATAAAAAAATAATAACAACGCATTCAATATTTTAGTTTTTTCGCAGAAATTCTGCGTAATCTTTCTAAACATTTTCGTTTACATTTTAAGCACCTAGGTACATATGAACTATCTATTATGACTCCACTTATCCACTTATTAGGTACCTAGTTATTATTACTACCAAGGTGCTTGAAAAAGTTAGTTATCTTATATATCTTGTGTTCAGAAATTGTATTACCATGAATGGTTCAATGTTTTAAAAAATTTTTTATTTAATATAATTTAAGGTCATAATAAAAAAAATTATACATGTAAATAGGTATTATATTTCTATTTTTTTACTATTACTGTTTAACTCACTTTTTGATGGACACTGGACAGACATACATTTTTAGTTTCATATTTCGGAGCAGAATATTTTTGTAAGAATTTTGATGTATTTATCTATAGAATATCAAACTATGAGTAGTTTATTACCTACCTAGTTTTAATTTGTAAGTACCTATATTTAAAGTTTTGATGAGTGGAGGTAATTGACATCAACCTTTAAATCTCCACTCATTGAAAATGTAAACACTTATGAATTATTAGTTATTATACTAATTAGTAAATTGGATTTAAAATTCTGAGTGGAACAATGAATAGTATATTGATTTACAATAATATTTTATTTTTTGTACCACAGTGTAAGACGTCAGTTTTAGGAGCATTATAATAAATAATAATGCTTTAATCTTCAGCGTTGAGCCTTGAGGGTGATTTCTGGTGGCAAGTTGGATGTAGTAGAGGTCATAAGTAAAATATGTCCAATGCTTAGTAAAATAAACAGGAAAAACAAAAACATAAAAAGTCAGAGTACTTGGCGTTTTTGCTATATTATAGCCGGCATTTGTTGACTGTGAAGCCGGGTTGGAAAAAACACGTTTTTTTTAAAGATTGTTTTTTACATGTTTAAAACATGTTTTTTTCAACGGTTTTTAAACAAATATTTTTTATGAAGCCCTATAAATTATAAAGTCAATTAGGTAATAAATTTGGTAGGACATTTTGGTTACCAAAGTTGAACGCTGTATTTCCATTTCAACCAAGAACTTCTTGGGTCTAAAGTTTTTACTATTTAGTATGCAGTACTAAATAAAGGATTGAAGATTGAACATTAAAATGTAAAGTACACTCCGACTTCCAAGTTCGGACCTTCTACATTATATTGTCAGTTCTCACTCATACTATTCATACTGACCTAGGTGGCAGTCAGTAGGTTACTGGTTACATAATGGTTTTTTATTTTATATTACTTAAACTACATACCTAGATTGTTTATTGTGGTATGAATGTATGATTGTATATATTTTGTATGAAAGCATTTTCACAGAATCAGTGGCATCTAAAATACTCTTCTTTTAATGGGTGGGTGTCGGGTGGTGGTCGTCTTACGGTGGATGTCTGAGCGCCTGAAGAATGAAGTTTATTTTAACTCATAATAATATCAATGATAAATATTCTATCTTTATAGGACTATTCAATTAATATTAAATACATAAACCATCATCAATTTCTTAAATATTTATCACATTTATTTTTCATAAGCATTTTCTATTTCTATTTTAATTTTGTGTATTTAATAAGAATTTAGATCATATAATATATTATATATATATTAATATGTCTATAATTTAGAATATGAAGCTAACTGTAATATGTTATAGGTATAATTATATCCTCATCGGGCTCATATATTAAATAATAAGTAGGTAATAAAACAAAATTAATTTGCGTCTAATAAAAATTTTTTGTGGTTTTTAAATTAGAGTTTAGGTGGTTTTTATAGTTTTTTAGTGTTTTTTTTATAGTTTTATATTGATCTACAAAATATCCTCTATTCATAAGATATTTTGTATTTTTAAATAAATTATTTTAAGTTCTGTATTGTGTATTTTACGTATGGGGGTCGTGGTTATTTTCAAATATAGAGTTTTGTCTAAAACAATTGGCCTAATTATTTTAGATACCATAGTTTTAAATTTTAAATCTTTGGAATAATTGATTTTCAACAAAAAAAAGGGGGTCAAGTGGATGTCGCTACGCTGTACAGTAGGTTACTGTATATTGTATAATGGATGTCATTAAATTTGAATTCAATGATATAATATCATTGTATACAAAAAAAACGATTCTGAGCGGAGACGGTATGTCAGTTTAGGATATTTTAAATTATATTGATATTGTTATTACACAGTAGCTGGTAAGTTGAATTTATATTATTCATATTATCGCTTCTATATTGTTCTATGGTAATATTAAACTGTAGATAATATGGATAGGCCATATTTTGATTTTTCAGTTTCATATTAATATATCCCCGAATAATATTTTTAAATTACAATAAAACAACCAAAATCGTTAATATTGATTTTAATATGTAATTTCGTCCAAATTTAAACTTAAAATGTCTGTAAAAAATAATTGTGTTTATATATTTTTTAGATTTTTTGTTTACAGTATGTATTATTTATTAGAATCTTTATTTTAAATTTTCAATCCTTAGTTATAAAAACTGACCATTTTATAATTGTTTAATTACAATAATTTATAATTTTGAGATTTTGATGTATTTGGTCAAAATTCGAACTTTAAATGCTTTATAAAAAAAAATTGTGCCTATGTATTTTTAATATTTTTCAACTGATATTGTATTAATATATCAGGAGCCTTGTATTAAATTTTTACACTTTTTGGCCCAACAGATAAAACTTTATTGATATTTATTGAAAAAAAAACTAAAAAAATTTAAAACTGAAAATGTCCGTAAACAGCTCAAAAAGATTCAAAATATATTCAAAATTAAATGGTGTATAGAAAATGCTTATATAAACATTCAGTGAAATGTTCATGCATCTACAGTTATTCGTTTTTGAATTGCAACAAAATAAGAAAATCGCTACATGAGAAATCGAGTGAATATCTAATCTTGTAAACATTTAAACTTAAAATGCTCATAAAAATTTATTATGACTTGCTTATAAACTTTTTTTTATTGGTAAAATTAGGCAAACTTATGAGAAATCTTGTATTACATTTTCAAACCTTAGATTTAAAAAGAAAAATTTTTATGAATTTCTAACTCAAAATAAATTGCACATTTTCGTCATTTTTACGTATTTTGTCAAAATTTGAACTTTGATTACCTATAAAAAAAAATTGTGACTTCGATTTTTAATATTTTTCATCTGCCTTTGAAACTATATATTAGAAGCCTACTATTAAATTTTCAAGATTTTTTACCCAACAAATAAAATTTTCTTGACATTTATAGAAAAAAAAAACTAAACACATCGGAAACTGAAAATGTCCGTTAACAGCTCAAAATAATTCAGAATATTCTGAAAATGCTAGGGTGTGTAGAAAATGCTTATATTAACATTCAGTCAAAATTTCATGTATCTATGGTCATTTCTTTTAGAGTTATACCAAAAACCAAAATCAATTTTGTTGAAAATTGTTTTTCCGTAAAAATTCCCGTTTTTTCCTTAATTTTTCATTTGTTTTTCACAGCGTTCATGAAAACTACTGGGAAATTTTAACTTTTGACCCCTCAAAGAACCAACTAGATTCACTTTCCTATCAGAAAAAGTACTATTGAAGAAAATCGAAGCATTTTTACTGCTCTAAAAGGTGTCCTCAGACACAAAAATAAAAAAAATAAAAAAAAATACACATCATTGTAAAATCAATACATTCATCGCTCCGCTCAGAATCTAAAACCAAAAAGTATCACAAAGAGTAGATCAAATTTCCGTAGGTCTTAAAATGTACTAAATATATTGTTTTAATCACACGTTTTTTATTTTTATGTTTAAAACTATTTTTCATTTTTTTATTACGTAATATTATGTAATAAAGCAATATTGCGTTTGATCTTATATTTTGGCTAAAATTACATTATTTTTATATGTATGTACTATAGGTATAGGTAGGTACTTACTTTACAACCGTCGTATTTGGTATCATTACTATTTAACGTGGAATCCAACAAATCGCTGCACACTTCTAAACATATACATAGTTATCACTTAATTATGAGTAAAAATGAATAACACGTACGCGTAAGTATTCCTTTTCTATAGTGATTGACATAATATGTCAAATTTTAGTAATTACAATAATTACCAATATTTAGACCTAGTTGAGACGAGCACGTTAAGAAACCGTTAAACGATTCGTCCATCAATTCTTGGTAATTTGTTATACGGACTTCTGCACTCGTCAATCCCTGCGAACATAGTAAAACACTGATGATCGAGGGCTATAATATGCATATATACCTGTATGGGCTGTATGGGATCTTATTATGGTCTTATTATTTATGTAAGGAATTTGTTAGATTACTAATACAATATTATAATTTATAATATTACCCTGATGCATAAGTACCATGACGATAAATTGATAGCGTGATGTTTAGGTATAATTTTCAACAAATTTATTATAATAAATAATAATTATACTGATATGTATATTGGGCATGAACGATAGTAAAAAATATAAAAATAAAAAATATGAAATCGTTAGATTTATACTATATATGTATTATACAACACATTTTAATTACTGTAATATAATATGCTCGTTTAGGCAGTTCAGCGGTACCTATATATTGTAACCGCAGTCACATAATATATTATATTACTATATAACTTATAGTTAACGATATGAAAATTTAAAAATAGAAATATATAAATACAACAATATTAAAATATCAGCACCATAAAATTAAGTATATTATCTAAATTCAGGCTGAGAATATTAACTATTTTTGTTATAGTTTGCTAAGTTAATAATATTGTAGAGAAAAATTAAATGAAGTTCAAAGTTACTTTATTTTTTAAAAACTTATAACTTTTTACTAAATATACAACATATTATTTTTTCTTTTGTGTTTCCCTGCACTTTGGAAATTATTGGGAATTTTAAAAAATGACCTCCCGAATGCACCAACTAGATTCACTTTCCCATCAAACAAAATACTGTTGAAGAAAATCGAAGCATTATTTCAACTACTTATCGTGTACACAGACACAAAAAAAAATTTGGTTGAGATTATAATTTTCTATAAGCATTTATAGATTTACTATCTATACTTAGATTTGTATTTGTATTTTCTAATTTACTTTATTTATGATTCCGATCGAAATCCAGAAATAATGCATTCTATACTTCAACAGTCTACAATTTATTATTCACAATATATTATTATATAACATGATGTTTAAATAATATTTTCAATTTTTTTTTTATAAAAATATTAATGTATAAATAAAAATACCTTACTATAGTATTGTAACTTAACTTAAACTTCATAAATGGTCAATGGCTTAATGTATAACAAGTACCTACTATGTGATGTAGCCCCGGGGAAATAAATACAATTTAGGGTCCCTAACTAACATATCTTTATTGAAATTCAAAATATAAACGTAATATTGTGGGGCCACCTGAGTTCTAGCTGGTATACCACGACTATTTGTTCCACTTTGCCCTATGGTAGCTACGCCACTGCACTGTAGATACCAATAAATAATAATAGCTATAATTATAGCTAGTACCTACCTGTATAGTTGGATTATTATAATTACTAATTTGTAATTACGTTAATTCTACACTCTTAGGGACATAATATGTACGAAAAAGTGTAAATACTTACGGTTAAGGCTAAACACATACCGAAAGCAAAATATGACATATTTGACGAAGTTTGTGCAGACGATACCAGATATATTATTATGCTTATTCAAAAGTGAGTTCAGTTTTTAACTGTTGTATAAAATTATCAAACATATTGTAAAATGAGAATATATACTACATATATTTGTATATGTTTTATTAAAATTATCAGGAAGTGAAAGCTGCAATATAAACCTAATTACAATACACATAACATATACGTATTATAAATTACACAATACCTACCTAATTACCTAAATAATTATCTGATTTTTGCATAATTTGTAACAATTATTTTAATAATATTACTATGGACTCTATTGTATTAGATTAGCTATCTAGGAAAATAGGAAAATAGGGAATTGTGAACTTTTTATCTTTTTACCGGCAAAAAACACAACACTTTTTTTTTATTTCATCAATTAAATTACAGAGATACGATTGAAGGGTAAATGGAAAAAACAGGTCCACGTAAAAACGTGGAATGTAAAAACCTGGACGTTTCAAATCTAGAATTTAATAGTTAAAAATCCTTAAAATTCTGGACAATGTAGATGGACATCAGTAATGATCGCGTTGTATTTGCTCGCTACGCAGCGTTCGGACAAAAAAATCGAAAATATCCCTCGACTAACTATGCAACACGCCACCTCAAGTTGATCACAGGGAATTTTATACTCCAGTTTTGTACCGTCCAGAATTTAACAGTCCGGTTTTGTACCGTCCAGATTTTTGCATTCCAGGTTTATACGCGTTCCAGGAAAAAAACCAGAAAAGCAGCTTTTTTCCAAAATAGTGATATTCGATTTATCAAATTATTTTTATTAAGGTATTCCATCTTTTAAGCTGTCGAACTAGGTGAATAAAAAGATAGTCGAGAGTTATGAACGCCGAAATTTTAGGAATACAGGGAATACAAGCATACCTAGCTTAGAAATTTAAAAAAAAAACGTTTTTCTCGGAATGAAAAAAAGGTGACTTTTCTGGTTTTTTCCCTGTACCCTTCAATTATTAACTTTGATATTTTTTAATTATCTACCGTCTGCAAAGTAATAAACACTCAAAACGTGACGAGTGAATGGAATCAACGAAACGACTAGATACCTATCGCGTAGCCAGACCGACCAAACTATGGGAATCTGACATCAAATCGTCCGGTGAGGGATCAGACTTCACAATAATCTCGGTAGGCCGTAGGCCGCGCATCCAACCAACGGAGTTCTTGCATGATGGGAAATTATGACGTATAACCAGTAACCTGCAGTACTGAAAGCATGGCCTCTTCTGTACTCTGGCACTAACTGCTACCGTGGTTATTGTAAAATCCGTTGCTCGCCACAGGAAATGCGAAATTGACAGGATAGACCTAAATGGACCTGATCAGTGTTTAAAATTTGAAAATAACTATAAATATTAACGATGTTGAACGTATCTTAACTTATTATTTAATATTCAACGTACAAAGGACGATTTTTTTGTCAATGTCTAGATTGCCAGTTACATTGATGGTCAAACCATTTTGGAAAGTCGCTCCTTCTCCTTTAAAGTCTAGGTTAGTAACATAATAACGGAACTCGAAAAACTATTTTCCATCTCTATGCTACTAACATTTTGGAACTGTTTTTTTTTGTAAAAATGTAGCTTACCAATACCGTAATCTTTATGGCTTGATTGTAAAAATTCACTCAGAAATCCTTCAGTCGCAAAATTCAAATACAAGTCAAATACTTATGGAAATGGACAGCAACAGTTATCGGAAGCAAACAAAATTAATATTTAAGATTTTTTTTCTCACTGTCTAGATTGCCAGTTACATTAATGGTCAAGCCCATTTTGGATTGTCGTAAGACACTCCTTCCTCTTTAAAATCGAAGTAACATAAATATCACTTTAATAGTACCTATATTATGTGGTAAGGGCCGCATTTCACCTAAGACAGAAATAAGACTGTCATCATTAAGAAACGAAATTTTCACCACATAAAAAGGAGAACTTTGGCTGTGAAATATCGTATTTATTTTTTTGATATCAGAACTATAAAAAGTTATTCAACTTTGAAAAACACAAAAATAATAGATTTTGAAACAATAAAATTTTTTTTCGTATAAGTGATATCATAAAAGTAAATTAAAAAGATTAAAAACGATATTTTACAGATAATGTTCAGAACTACATAAGTAGTCAGTTTAGAGTCTTAAGCTTAACTATCATTATAGTCTGATTAGTTCTATCCCACGCACAACAGTTTTTGCTTTGTTGTACATATTTTGTAAGACGAAGACAACAAATTAGGGTGTAGCGTCCTCCTAACTATTAATTTCTAATGTTCGGAAAGTTGGTCCACTTAAGAATTGCAGTTTTTTTAAAATCTATGTCATTGTTGTGCAAGTTTTTTGCAAGTATTTGAAAGTCTATTTTTAGAATTTGCAGGTCCAAACTTTCACTGAGAAACTAAAAAACTAATAGTTGGGCCAACTTCATGTAGCCTATTCATTTAAACCCAGAACTCGGTATCAAACGAAAGCTAATGATTAGCAAGTATTTGTAAGCCACTTTTTGAAATTTTCAATTTGCCCTTGGACAGTTGGGCAGCCTCTATAAAAGTATAAACTCTTGAAGTTGAGAAGTTGGCACACCCTGCAATTTTGACCTAGAACGATATTATGTTACCAATCAATAGATTTTCATTTGTAAATACCTATTAATTTTTTCAAATGAATAAATAAAATCTAAAGCGGATAAAAAAAGCGTAATTGAACAAATAATCTATGTTAAATATAAAAAGCAGGTAAGTGGATGTCGCTCTGGTGTACAGTAGGTTACAGGTGGGTCACTGTATGGATGGTATTAAATTTGAATTCAATGATATAATATCATTGTATACGAAAAACGATTCTGAGCTGATACGGTTGGTCAGTGAGGATGTTTTATTTTATATTTATATTGTTATTTCATATTATTAATACGGTAGCCGGTAAGTTGGATTAATATTATAAAATTATAACAATATAACTAAAAACGTTATTCTTAGTTATTTAATATTTAATTTTATCCAAATTTGATCATAAAATAGCTATAAAAAAAAAACTGTGTTTATATTTATGAGGTTTTTTAGTTACATAATAACCTACATACGTGGAACCTTATTTTAAATTTTTAATTCTCAGCTATAAAAGTTGAAAATGTTATCAATTTTTAACTACAAAATCATTTTTAAATTTAAAATTTGATAAAATTTATCAAATTTTAAATTTAATGTTGTCAAAAATCGAACTTTAAATGCTTATAAAAAAAAAAATGTGGCCATGTATTTTTAATATTTTTCAAGAACTATTGTAATAGTAATATATTAGGAGCCTTTTATTACATTTTCAAGCTTTTTGACCCAACGAATACAATTTTATTGACATTTATAGAAAAACAGAACTAAAAAAATTGTAAAAAGACATGGTCCGTAAATAACTGAAAACGAAACAAAATATTTTGAACATTTTATCAAGTATAGGAATTGGAAGTTGAATTTATATTATTAAATGACAATAAAATAACTAAAATCGTTATTGTTACTTACTTAGTTAATATGTAATTTCATCCAAATTTGAACATAAAATAACTATAAAATAATCTGCGTTTTATATTTTGTATACGTTTTGGTTACAGAATAACCTACTTACGTGGAACCTTGTTTCAAATTTTCAATCCTTAGCTATAAAAGTTGAACATAAGCTTTACAAAATAATTATTAAATTTAAATTTTGATAAACTTTGTCAAAATTCGAATTTTAAATGCTTATAAAAAAAATTGTGCTTATGTATTTTTAATATTTTTCAACCGCTATAGTAATAATATACTAGGAGCCTTGTATTACATTTTCACGCTTTTTACCCAACAAATACAATTTTATTGTCATTCATAGAAAAAATAACTAAATATATTGGAAACTGAATATGTCCATTAACAGTTCAAAACAAATCAAAATAATTTGTCATGTATATAGAAAATGGTAATATGTGAACATTGAGTGAAAATTACATGTATCTACATGGTCATCTGTTTTAGAGTTACACAAGGTTTTGTCGAAAACCCATTATATGCGTAAAAATTCTCGTTTTTCCATAATTTTTTTTTGTTTTTCAAGGCGCTTTTAAAAGTCCTGGAAATTTAAATTGCCTAACAGATACACCAACTAGATTCACTTCCCCATTAAAAAAGATTCTAAAGTTGAAAATCAAAGCATTATTTCGAATTCTTATCGTGTACACAGACACAGAAAAAGAAAACACACATCATTGTAAAAATGTAAAATCAATACATTCATCGCCCCGCTCAGAATTTTATATAGCCATATAGGGGTCTGTATTTATAAGTCATTAACTATTACAATATTGGACTATAAATATATAATAGTACACTTTAGAAGTTTCAAGTACCCACAAATAATATTATAAAATTACAACAAAATAACTAAAATCGTTATTCTTGATTATTTAATATGTCATTTCGTCTAAATTTGATGATAAAATAAATATAAAAATAAACTGTGTGTATATATTTTTGAGATTATTGTAACAATATATTAGGAGCCTTGTATTAAATTGTCAAGCTTTTTGACCCCACGAATAAGATTTAATTGACATTTATAGTATAAAAAAGTAAAAAAAAAGTAAAAATAATATGTCCGTAAATAGCTCAAAATGAAACAAAATAGTTTGAAAATTTCATCAAGTATAGTAATTGGTAAAATAAACACAGTGGCGTACATTCAAATTTGATCTAGGGGGGGCTTAAAAAAAATTATCTACACTATAACCTTCTCTTTAAAACTACCCATTTTCCTAACAATTAAACACATTACACGTGTAAAAATTAATAGGCAAAATAGCAAAACAAATACAAAGGTTTCCATAACTCATGGCAGTTAAATATTATTTAATATGCACATAGTAAGTACAGAGTATTATACACCATACCGTTTTTAAAATATTTTGACTTTTTTTGAGTTGTTTACAGACATTTTCAATTTCCAAACTTTTTAGTTTTTTTTTCTATAAATATCAATACAATTTTATTAATTGGTTAAAAATTCTTGAAAATTGAATAGAAGGCTCCTAATATATTGTTTTAAAGGTAGATGAAAAATATTAAAAATCTGTAGTCACAATTTTTTTTTTTAAGCATTTAAGGTTGAAATTTTGACAAAATGCGTAATAATGACGAAAATTTGCAAATTATTTTGAGTTAGAAATTCATAAAAATTTTTCTATTAAAATCTAATATTTTAAAATGTAACACGAGATTTAACATAAGTTTTTCTATTTTTATCAAAAATAAAAAATCTAAAAGCATGTAAAAATAAATTTTTATGAGCGTTTTAAGTTCATAATTTTACAACATTGGTTATTCACTCGATTCTCATGTAGCGTTTTTTCTTATTTGGTTGTAATTCAAAAACGAATATTTGTTGATGCATGAAAATTTCACTGAACGTTTATATTCTAATTTCCTATACACCATACAATTTTGAAAATATTTTGATTTGTTTTGAGCTGTTTACAGACATTTTCAATTTTCAATTTTTTTAGTTTTTTTTTTTATAATTGTCAATAAAATTTTATTTGGGGGGCCAAAATGTCTGAAAATTTAATACAAGGTTTCTAATATATTGTTACAATATAAGTTGAAAAATTTTAAAAATACATAGGCTCGATTTTTTTTTATAAGCATTTAAAGTTCGAATTTTGACAAAATTTATCAAAATCTCGGAAATTATCAATCATTGTAATTAAAAAAATATCAAATGTTCAGTTTTTATAACTAAGGATTGAAAATTTCAAACAAAGATTCTCATAAATAATTCATAATGTAACCAAAAAATCTAAAAAATATATAAACACATTTGTTTTTTACAGACATTTTAAATTCAAATTTGGACAAAATTACATAATTAAACCAAGAATAACGATTTTAGTTATTTTGTTATTTTGTTATATTTTAAAAATATTATATTATTTTGATTGATATACGGCACCCATAATTTCGTTATGAAATCTTTTTTCGTTGTTGGTGAAGGATAGTGTTTACTCAATAGTCATATTATTATGACGTATGTTTGTATTTACACTTTACACGGATGATTAATAATAAGAAATTTATCAATAATATCACATTTTTTTTTTTTGGTCCTGGGGGGGGTTTGAACCCGACCCCCCCCCCCGTATGTACGCCACTGAATAAACATATGATTGTTTTGGTTACAGAATAACATACTAACATACTTACGTTGAACCTTGTTAAAAAAAAATTCAATCCTGAACTATTAAGTTGAACGTTTTATCAATTTTTAATTATAAAATCATTTTAAAATTTGAAATTTGATAAATGTTGACAAAAAAGAACATTAAATAGATATAATAAAAAGTTGTGCCTATGCATTTTTAATATTTTTCAACTACTATTGAAACAATATATCAAGAGCCTTTAGAGCCTTATATTAAATTGTTAAGCTTTTTAACCCAACAAATAAAATGTTATTGGCATTTATACACAAAAAACTAAAAAATTGAACGCAGAATATGTCAAGAAATTGATAAAATAAACATATGATATAAAATTTAAAGTATCTACAGTTATTCGTTTTTGAATTACAGCGAAATAAGAAAATCGCTAAATAAAAAAAAACCCATCATTCTAAAATCAATACATTCATCGGTCTGCTCAGAACTTTAAATAATACATATCGATATCATAATAAATATAAGAGTAATATTAAATTAATTTAATAATTAAGGATTTTGATTTTACTATTTTATGTTAATTTTTAAGAGTTCAAAACAAATCAAAATATTTTTAAAAAGTTATCGTGTATAGAAAATGCTAATATAAATACTCAGTGTAAATTTCATAAATATATGGTCATATGGTTATTTGTTATAGAGTTACACCGAAAACCAAAATCGATTTGGTCGAAAACTAAATTTTTTTTGCTTAATAATTCCGGTTTTTTCTTCATTTTTCTTTTCTTTTGAAACAATTGCGAATTTTAATCTCCCGAATGCACCAACTAGATTCGCTTTCCCATCGAACAAGATACTGTTGAGAAAAAAAAAAAACACTAATCTTTGTAAAATAAAATACATTCATCGTTCCAGACAGAATCTAAAATTAAAAAAGGGTGGGTAAGTGTATGTCGCTCTGCTGTACAGTAGGTTACAAGTGAGTCACTGTAATGGATTGTGTTAGATTTTTATCCAATGATATAATATCATTGAATAAGAAAAACGATTCTGAGCGAAGTCAGTCTATAATATCTTACTAAGTTTAAATGTATTTGATGATATTATTGTGAATAAAGTAATTAATTTTAGTATTATAGGCATTAGTATTTATCATTTTTCTCAAAAAAATTATATTTTAAAATGCCATTGCGTGTATATAAATATAACAATATATTCTAAAAGTTTCATATACCAACAAATAATATTTTTAAATTATATCAAAATAACTAAAATCATTATTCTTGGTTTAAATATGAAATTTTGTCTAAATTTGAAATTAAAATGTCTGTAAAAAATAAATGTGTTGATATATTTTTTAGATTTTTGGTTACAGTATGATTTATTTATGAGAATTTTTGTTTTAAATTTTCAACACTTAGTTATAAAAACTGAACATTTTATAATTTTTTAATTACAATGATTTATAATTTTCGAGATTTTGACAAATTTTGTCAAAATTCGAACTTTAAATGCTTATAAAAAAAAATCGTGCCTATGTATTTTTAAAATTTTTCATCTGATATTGTAACAATATATAAAAAAGCTTGTATTAAATTTTCAGACTTTTTGGCCCACCAAATAAAATTTTATTGAGAATTATAAAAAAAAAAACTAAAAAAATTGAAAACTAAAAATGTCTGTAAACAGCTCAAAACAAATCAACATATTTTCAAAATTGAATGGTGTATAGAAAATGAGAATATAAATATTTAGTGAAATTTTCATGCATCTACAATTATTCGTTTTTGAATTACAACCAAATAAGAAAAACGCTACATGAGAAATCGAGTGAATACCTATCCTATGTTGTAAAATTATGAACTTAAAACACTCATAAAAAATTATTTTTAATTGCTTTTAGATATTTTATTTTTGATAAAAGTAGAAAAACTTACGTTAAATCTTGTGTTAAAATTTAAAACTTTAGATTTAAAAAGAAAAATTTTTATGAATTTCTAACTCTAAATAATTTGCAAATTTTCGTCATTTTTACGTATTTTGTCAAAATTTCAACTTTAAATGCTTAGAAAAAAAAATTGTGACTACAGATTTTTAATATTTTTCATGTGCCTTTGAAACAGTATATTAGGAGCATTCTATTACATTTTCAAGAATTTTTAACGAATAAATAAAATGTTATTGATTTAAAAAAAAAAAAAAAACCAAAAAGATTGGAAATTTAAAATGTCTGTAAACAGCTCAAAATAAGTCAAAATATTTTGAAAACGGTATGGTATATAGAAACTGCTTATATAAACATTCAGTAAAAATTTCATGTATTTACCGTCTTTTTTTTTAGACTTACACCAAAAACCAAAATTGATTTTATCGAAAATCAATGTTGCGTAAAAATTCCCGTTTTTTCCTTAATTTTCCATTTGTTTTTCACGGTACTTTTGAAAACTACTGGAAAATGTTTACTTTTGACCCCCCAAAGTACTAACTAGATTCACTTTCCTATCAGAAAAGGTACTATTGAAGAAAATCGAAGCATTTTTTCTGTCCTAAAACGTGATGACAGACACAAAAATAAAAAAAAAAACACACATCATTGTAAAACCAATACATTCATCGCTCCGCTCAGAATCTCTAAAATGAATATGTCTATAAACAGCTCAAAACACTTTGAAAAATTTTTCGTGTGTAGAAAATGCTAATATAAGCATTCAGAGAAAATTTGATATACCTATGGATATTTGTTTTAAAATTACGCCAAAAACCAAAATCGATTTGGTCGAAAACTGATTTTGTGTAAAAATTCCCGTTTTTCATCAAATTTTATTTTGTTCTAAGCTTTTAACTGTTGGGAATTATAAATTTTGAGCTCCCAAATGCACTAATCAGATTCACTTTCCGTCGAACAAGATACTGTTGAAGAAAGTTGAAGCAGTTTTCTGCTCCAAACGCTGGTAACAGGTACACAAAAAAATACACATCATAATAAAATCAATACATCATCGGCTCAGAATCTAAAATCTAATTAGAATGCGCGGGTAAGTGGATGTCGCTCTGCTGTACAGTAGGTTGCAAGTGGGTCACTGTAATGGATTGTGTTAGATTTTAATAATTTAATCCAATGATATAATATCATTGAATAAGAAAAACGATTCTGAGGGAAGACGGTCAGTCAGTCTATAATATCTTAAGTCTAAATGTATTTGATGATATTATTGTGAATAAACTAATTAATTTTAGTATTATAGACATTAGTATTTACTATAGTTGGTTAAATTCATTTTTCTCAAAAAAATTATATTTTAAAATGCCATTGCATGTATATAAAATATAACAATATATTCTAAAAGTTTCATATACCAACAAATAATATTTTTAAATTATATCAAAATAACTAAAATCATTATTCTTGGTTTAAACATGAAATTTTGTCTAAATTTGAAATTAAATGTTCAAAAACAACAAATATATTTTAGATTTTTGTTACAAAGTATCGGCTTCTATAGAATTGTTTGGACCAATTGACTTAGTTATAAAACTTTGAACATTTTATAATTTTAATTACAATGATTTAGATTTCAGATTTTAATAAATTGGCCTGCAACTGAACTTTAAATGCTTATAAAAAAAAATCGTGCCTATGTATTTTCAATATTTTTCAACTGATGTTGTAACAATATATAAGAAAGCTTGTATTAAATTTTCAGACTTTTTGGCCCACCAAATAAAATTTATTGACAATTATAAAAAAAAAAAACTAAAAAAATTGAAAACTAAAAATGTCTGTAAACAGCTCAAAACAAATCAAAATATTTTCAAAATTGAATGGTGTATAGAAAATGAGAATATAAACATTTAGTAAAATTTTCATGCATCTACAATTATTCGTTTTTGAATTACAACCAAATAAGAAAAACGCTACATGAGAAATCGAGTGAATATCCTATGTTGTAAAATTATGAACTTAAAAACACTCATAAAAATTTATTTTTAATTGCTTTTAGATATTTTATTTTTGATAAAAGTAGAAAAACTTACGTTAAATTTTGTGTTAAAATTTAAAACCTTAGATTTAAAAAGAAAAATTTTTATGAATTTCTAACTCTAAATAATTTGCAAATTTTCGTCATTTTACGTATTTTGTCAAAATTTCAACTTTAAATGCTTAGAAAAAAAAATTGTGACTACAGATTTTTAATATTTTTCATGTGCCTTTGAAACAATATATTAAGAGCATTCTATTACATTTTCAAGAATTTTTAACGAATAAATAAAATGTTATTGATTTTTAAAAAAAAAAAAACCAAAAAAGATTGGAAATTTAAAATGTCTGTAAACAGCTCAAAATAAGTCAAAATATTTTGAAAACGGTATGGTATATAGAAACTGCTTATATAAACATTCAGTAAAAATTTCATGTATTTACCGTCATTTTTTTTAGACTTACACCAAAACCAAAATCGATTTTATCGAAAATCAATGCTGCGTAAAAATTCCCGTTTTTTCCTTAATTTTCCATTTGTTTTTCACGGTACTTTTGAAAACTACTGAAAATGTTTACTTTTGACCCCCCAAAGTACCAACTAGATTCACTTTCCTATCAGAAAAGGTACTATTGAAGAAAATCTAAGCACTTTTACTGTCCCAAAACGTGATGACAGACACAAAAAAAAATAAAAAAAAATAAAAAAAAAAACACACATCATTGTAAAACCAATACATTCATCGCTCCGCTCAGAATCTAAAATCTAAATCGAATAGAACATCTTTATTAAATAAAAAAAGCCAAGTTGAATAAAAAATTAAATCTTTCGGAAATCATTTGTCAGAATAATTTTGAATCAGGTAATGTTTAAAATGTTCTCAAAAAAAGTAGGGGTAATAAAATCTTACAAATTTGGTCAGTTAATTTGATATTATTTTTTGAGGTCGAACAATGTGGCAGTGCTGACATCAAATTTGAAATTTTCCTAAAGGGTTGCAAGGGTCCTAGCGAAAACCCAGATACGCCTTATCAAAATCTAGAATATTTGGCTGTATAAATTAGCATAATTTTCTTGGGAATCAGCCATGTCCTAGTGCTGATGCCAAATTTGAAACCTCCACCAAAGAAACCTGGGGTTTCAACCTAATCCAAAAATGCCCTAGCAGCAAGGTTTAGTCATTTTTTGGGAATTGGGCAATGCACTGGTGTAACCCAAAAAGATGACATGTTTGTTTGTTTAGGGGCCCTAGCAAAATCTATAAATTCCTAGTGAATGTTTGATATTACTCGTAGTTTTGATTTCATATACCACAATGTACTGGTGTCAACATGACGGATATAAAAAATGTTAAAACATTATTCTACTTTAGTTAACTTAAGTAAGTTACAATATCCAACATACAGAAAAATAAGCTACCTATGCACCTACAATTATTATTATACACCTACCTATATTTTAGTCCTTTTATATTATAATGTATAGATTTTAACTAACCCAAACTTAATAAGATACTAACGCATAAGAGCACATATGCCATCTAAGCAAAAAAATTTTTGTTTGTACCTAATTAGCCCTTATTAACCCTGATACAAAAGGTACTGAAAATATTCTGTTTTAAATGCAATTAATTATCATACAATACTATTAAACTATAAATCTATAAACTAATTTTTAATTAATACTAAAATCCTATAAAAAAAATTATTTTTATAAAAATTTTAAAAAAAAAGTATTAAAAATTTTAACTTAAATAAAGTAAAAATAAAATTGAATGAACCCATTATTATATGCTTATATTTTATAAACCACATTTTGTCTTAATATAAATTATAAAAATAAATAAATGAAATCAATTTTTTTAGAATATTCATGATTGTAATATACAATATATTATTTAAAATACGTAAAATTAATCGTGCGGATTATCAATTAAAAGCAGATTCCTCTAATAAAACTAAAATACCGTCAACGTTTTAAATTTAAAGAACAACTATTTATAATTTTTAGTAAATTAATTAAAATGTTTATAAAAGGGTATCTAATCCTAGTTTGAACCTGAATGACTTACAAATATACTTGCAAATGAAAAGCTATCAATTGGTACCATTTTCAAAGTTTGAGGACAACTTGGGTGGTCTAACTTCCTGACTTTGATAAATTTTACTGGCAGCCCGAGTTACTTGCAAATGTTAAAAATAAACTTGCAAATACTTCCTAATCATGAGCTTTTGTTAGATACCTTTTTGGAAGTTCTGGGACAACTTGGATGGGCTAACTTTAAAATTGCAAAGCTCATAGCGATCGTTCGGGTTACTTGAAAATTCTAATAACAGACTTGCAAATTCTTGATAACTATTAGCTTTTGTTTGGTGCCAAGTTTGAAGTTCTAAGTTTTTAAATTTAATTTACAGTATAACTTACGCGAAATGCAAATGCTTACTATAATTACCAACAACCAATATAATGAAGTATAACTCAAAAACTCTGATGCTCCATCATAATCAGATATTAATGGTATCAGGTATCTAGGATTTTGGTACGATACCATTTATTTTTTGCTTATCTCGTTTTGGCCTTTATTTGTATGCCTCCACCGGTGAAAATAATATTATGCCATCCGTGGAGGAAATTAGTGATTATGACAAAGCACAAAAAATTATCTTATACAAGGTCAAGTTCATAAAAAACAGTTTTAAATTATAATGATAAATATTATTAAATTATTATAATTTTATGTTATTATATAGGCGAAACGTAAAAGAGCTCTTTCAATCCTAGGATTGATAATTTTTAAAGACAAACCTCTGTCTAAAAAACATGAACATATACTGAAGATTTTTTATGTTATAACGGTTGATATAATTAATACTTATAACATTAATGTGTGCATATTTAATTTTAATTGTAATTTAATATTATTATTACCAATATAGGTTGATCCTACACAGAATGAAAGATTTTATTGAACAAGCCACTAACTACAGACAATAAAACCGTTCGCGGTGTTGCAGATAAGTCAGTTTTCGATTCGTTTACCTATCTACCTAAAAAACGTCATGTATAAAATAAATTTATCTTCACCATGTTTATGTTTTTTGATTAGAAATTCGTTTTCGGAAATCATTAGGTAATCATCTTTTAAGTTTCACTTGCATAATCTATCAAATTAAAATAATTGAATAATATTATGCGTCGTAAATCATAATTTATAATTGTTTTATAATGTACCTTAACTTGTATAAGGCTATAGATAATTATAGTCAAAAAACAATAAACATGGTGAAGATATTAATTTGTTTCTGTTTGAACGGTTAATATAACTATCACTTAAGTTATAATAGTATCTATCGTGTCTGGTGTATAAATTAAATTATTGTTATTTAATATTATTACATATGGGTTTATCCAATAACCTAATTAATGATTTCGTTGTTCGTGCCACAATAAATGAATAAATGTGTTCGAGTTGTTGAAAAATCAGCTCCAGTTCATATACCTAAAAAACGTCATTGAAAATTATAAACGTTAATGAAATGGCACACAAATCTTTTATTCAGGGTCGAATAGTTGAAAGACATACTCTCATATTTTCTTCTTCAATGAATTCCATTTTCATTCGTTTATTTATTTTTATGTTTAGAAGAATGGAAAATCCTTGTTCACATAAATATGACGTCGAAAACTTCAGTAATATTTTCAGAGTTGTTACAATTTTAGTAGGTATGTATTTTTTCAACATGAATCCAAAATTAATTTGATGGAACATTTTTGTATTTTGATAAAATAATTCGATTGTTTTGTATTTCAGTAAGCTCTTCTTCTTCTTCTTCAAGGCCGAATTCAGTTAAACTTATATTTTTATCAAATGGGTCATTTATCCTAACATATTCGGATATATCTAAATCGGTAAAATACTATTCTAAACTCTCATCTAAGGCAGTTAAATGTTCCATCACAAAAGTCATAACTTCAGAACTTTCTTGTCGCAGATAATATGAAGAAAAAATCTCTAATTGATTTTTTTTACACGCGTTTTTTCCATGTTTTTACTTATTACACGATGTCACGATGTTAATATATTTTAATGTGGTCCTCGCATACTTAAATTTATTTGATTTATGTTTGAAAATATGTCTGATAATTTTGCCAACCATTTTTCGTTCGTCAATAACACACAAAATTTGGATACATTTTATAGAGCAAAAAACACGATAAGTTTATCTTTTAACTCGTGTACTTTTGACAAAACTTTACCACGAGATAGCCATCGTATTTCTGTATGTAAAATATTAAATAAGTCTAGTAAATTGTAATTGCATTGTTTCACATAATAAAGGAAAAAAGTCGTGATTTTAATAAAATTTACCATTTTTACCACATTATCAAGAAAATTTAATATAAATTATACATTATGTATGATGGGACTACGCAAAATACGCATTCCAAACCCGAACCATTCAAGCTTCAGTTATAAATTATAATCTTCCTCCACATAGTCGTAACCTCCGCTAGTCTGCGGCTTGTCCTAAGTACCTATTATTAATAATATGTAAGTAAAATGTAATACCTAAACGACCCACTTCAGAAAAATGTAAGCGTAGAATCACCGCACACCGTCGTCATTTCAATAAAGATTTTAAAAAATTCCACACCAAACTAGCATGTCACAACACGCGAGGTTGTCGCAACAACTTATCTCAGTTCAAGGGAAAATAAAAACAGCCCAGCGATAGACTTCCCACCGCCATCTAAGTAAGTACGCGTTGGTGTATGGACCACCTCTTGAACTCCGACTTGTAATTGATATAGACTTCAGTACATCACTGAGGGTTCTGCCACTGAAGTCTCTCTACCCACGTTATCGGTGTCAAAAAGAAACAAAATATATATTATATTATTGTTTGAAGTCAACAAATTGTAAATATTCTGAAATAAAAAAATTGGATCTGCCTGAGAAGGTAACTCTATTTATGCTGATAGTAGCTAACAAATTACAATTTTTTTATGAAACATAGGCAAACATTAAGTTGACAAAAAAAATTTAACTATTTAAATATGTTATGGACCTAGTCATGTATAGATGTGTAGACATAAAATAATAATATATTAAAGGTTAATAGGTATGTGTAAGTAGTATGTATGATATTATAATAATTTAAATAATGTATAAATTTACTATACCTATATATATATATATGCTATTGGATATTTGGATTTCATTTA
Source organism: Nasonovia ribisnigri (assembly GCA_027563435.1). Lineage (NCBI taxonomy): Eukaryota > Metazoa > Arthropoda > Insecta > Hemiptera > Aphididae > Nasonovia > Nasonovia ribisnigri. Next base: position 32,997 of record JANEHU010000673.1, on the reverse strand, counting down.
AGAATTTGTTGGTAAAAACAAATACAACATAAAATAATTATTTTATTAAATATATTATATCCTTTTTTTTTTTTTTTCCTTCTTGAAACCGGGAACGGGTGGGAACTGTTTAGCACAATACTGCCACCCGAACCCAAATATATTATATCCTACCTAAGTAGGATTTACAAGTATTTTACACCCCTTGAACTAAATTCGTTTCAGCTTCAATTGGGTAGGTCCCTGTGGCTTATATCCGATGAAACACGATTGCGCCCGACCTACCTTTTTACATGCAAAAACACAGCACGGTAGAGTGTATAAAATAACTCAATAAATTACGAAAACTACAAATTATATTCAGCTGTACATCAAATTGTATGTCTTTTTTATTTTATAGGTAGATATTGGGAAAATACCTGCGTTTATGAAAAAAAAATAACAAATGTTTATTATGCTATATATTAATACAGTCGAACTTGGATAACTCGAACTTCAACTTTGAGTTTACCACTGCTACTACTCCTCCTACTACTTTTAGCCTTTAGGAAGCAACACAAAACATTAGATAACTACGACAGTCCTACGTTATATATAATAAGGTGTTTAGGTGTACCTACCTGTATACAAAAGTATATATATATACCTAGGTATTTAGGTAATTTAGGTATAGTCGTAGTGGGGAATTATTGATTCCGCCAAAACTACCTGTTTAGAAAAAAGGTTTATATCGATTCCGCCAGCTATTAATTCCGCCAGCTACTGCTTATCCCTCCCTTATGAAATATGTATTTTAAAATATACAGTCCTACATAATATGCTATATTATTAAACATTATTATTAATAAAATGATAATAATTGTATAATAATTCAAAACTAAAATATTTAGTCTATAATTAATGATGAAAGTATTCATAATGTCAACCATAGTGAACCATAGCGAAGAAACTACAAGTATTTAAAAAAAATAATTTTCAAAAGAACTTAAACGGAAATCGGAAGACGAGTTGCAAAGGCCTTCAAAAATTATTAATAGAGGCATTTTAAATAATCCAGAAGTGACACAAACTTTTACAAGTACAGATATTAATAATATTTATCAATGTTTATACCGTTCTCGTAGATCATCATATCCTAAACTCCCAACTAATCTTAATGAAGTAATCAATGTAATGAGCGAGTGTCAAATTAAAACCGTCCAAGATGAAAACTTTGTTCTTGTTGTTGATTCAGATAACAAAATTATTTGTTTTTCAACAAAATCTAACTTAATACTATTATGTTCAGACGTTCAGTAGACAAAATATTTGTGGATGGCACTTTTACATACTGTGCAAAATATTTTCTCCAGCGTTTTACCATCCACATTTTTAAAAACGGACATTATGTTCCACTTGTGTATTTTTTACTACCCGACAAATCTAAAGACGATCGTTTGGTTATGTTATTGAAAAATGTTCAGAAATCAATTTATCGTTCAGCCCATCGAAAATAGTTTCCGATTTTGAAGAAGCTATACATATTGGAGCAAAAACAATTTGGCCAGAAATACAAATCGTTGGATGCCGATTTCATTTGACGCAAAATTGGTGGAAACACATTCAAAGGTAAATATATATTTGAATACACATACAAATACAAATTAATTGTATTAATTAATTTATTTTTTAGGTTTATCAAAAGAATATAAAGATGAATCAAGTGAAATAGGTAATTGGCTAAAATTGGTATTCGGCTTACCATTGTTAAATTCGGAAGAAGTAAGCGATTGTTTTGCGACAGATTTGATGTCAATTGCTCCAGATGATGAAAGGGTAGGAAAGTTCTGCGATTATTTAGTTGAATATTATATTGATGAAGGAGCAAAATTCAATCCACGCATTTGGGCATCAAGGGAAATAACATCAGAACGTACTACTAATAGCTGTAAGTCTTTGCACTCAAAATTAAATTCACAATTCACAAAAGCTCATCCCAACATTTTCATATTTACCCATGTTTTAAATACAAAAATACAAACTGACACTTACATACATATAAATGGAATAAATATCAATACAATCAGTAAAAATAATGCTTTTAACAAAAAAAAAACAAAGTATTAAAAATTTATCAAATGATTTGAACGATAATAAAATTTCTAAGTTCACTTATTTAAAACATGTGTCCAAATATTACCAAAAGTATTTATATTTATATTAATAGGTACATTTTAATTTTGAATTATTACCATTTTATACAATTTTAGTTTTGAATTATGCAATTATTATCATTTTATACAATTATTGTCATTTTATACAATTAAGACTATACATTTTAATATTTTATAACAAGAGGGGGAATAAACAGTAGCCGGCGGAATCGATGTGTAGATATTTTAAACAGTAGCCGGCGGAATCGATATAAAATCGGCGGAATCGATATACGCCCGTCGTAGTACCTACCTACCAATATTATGTACCTATAATAATTTATACCTACCTACACGCTTTTTGTAATAATTGTCCTGCAACATCATATATTGCATACTAAACATATATTACAATGCATTAAAATAATCATATAATTATTCGCTGAATAAAAAAAACCCCAAAACATTGTCGCTCACGTTGAAGGTCATTTTCATTAACCACAGTCGTAAGTACTTAGTAGATTGTACGCATTGATTTTAATATATTTGTTTCCATAGAATTAATCCATACGTATAGGCAAAAAAACCAAAAACTGGAAAACAATTCCAGAGTAGTTTCATAGCTGAAGCCCGAAGGGGGTTCACGGGTCTCCCATCAGACCCTCAAAGTGCTAAAAGTGCACAAAGTTTTTTGTCACGTCTCTGTGTTCATCGATCACGGAAAAGGTATTACAGCTGGGATCACTCAACAACCAGACTAAAATTCTGATTTCAAATTTCATGATAAAAACGATTTGGTTTTAATTACTTTAAGCGTCATGCAAGGAAGTTATAATATGAATATAAGATGTAACCAAAAGTTTAAGTTTCGTAAGGACCGTGGTATAGATTTTGGTATCGAAAACCAAACTTTCGGTGCATACGTGCAAAAATAATATTTTTTAACACTTTGGAAATCGATATAATAACCGAAAGTACCTACACATACAACTACCGATGTATTAATTAATAAGTATGGTATGGAAGACAATTCAAGTAAATATAGGTACTCGAGTTGTCTCCGAAAACATCCGGGTGTAATTTGAGTGAAAAAAAGGTCAGACAAATTTGGAAGGAATTCGAGTGAATGTTACCCTGTGGGCTTCCCCCCCCCCCCAAAAAAAAAAAATAATAATAATAAATTCAAGGCAGAAGCCCCATAAAAACCAAACGAAGCACCCCACATGATATTTTTCCTCTACAAGGAAAATCTATGAATAATGGTAACAATAATAAATAATATTACCTATAAGCGTTACAAAAACCGATCTGAATAAAACAAGTTGTAACCAGGTCAAAAACATATTTATCCTATTTTACATGTTTAAATTAAATACATATTAAATTATTAATTAATCAATCAATTAGTTTTTTAATTTACATTAGATTATTATTTTAGATCCTGAGTGAAGGGAACTCTACCTATTGGCTATTGAGGTTTTACGATGCAATTTATTTCTTCTGTCCAAATCATGCATATCTATATAACTACTTGTCTTTAGATCAAAAAGCACCCCAGATATATTGGTACTAAGAGAGGTGATTTTCAACAATTTGGAAAAAGTGAACGAAATTTGACTTTTTTTTTGATATTTTGTTACGTTGCCAGACACCCTTCTTTTCTTATTAAGCTCACTATAAAAAACGTATAAAAGTCTAAAAACGACGGTGAAGTCAGAATTTGACGGTCGATCTTAGTTTTAAAGTTATGGCCTAATGGAGTTCGCTATTTCGCGATTTTTAAGCATTAGCACATCACTCTTTAGTGTACTTACGTTTTTTTTCGTTCTTACCTGTAAACGGTAGTAATCGATCAATAATTATTGTAGTATAGGTTTAGTACATGAAGTTCATTAGTTCATTACTCATTAGGTAGGTACCTACTTATTACAGTTATTAGTCATAACATAATTTATCAATCGGAATAGAACGAGAACGATTTATCAGTTAGAATGACTGATATGATAGCTGTTCGTCTATACCACTGTATTCTGTTAATAGTACTACCTATAACCAAGGTTTAGCGAGATTTAAGAGTTAGGCGACCGGAGCTGGCAGGCGAAACTCAGCGAACGGATTCACTATACCTACTTGTGTTACTTAAACTAACAAGGTTAAGCTTACTTGTTAGGTCATCCGTCTGCCCACAGGGCAGGTATGACCCCCCCAGATTTGCTATTTTATCACCAGGGGGTTTGGGGGCCGAGTTTGGTGTCCGGAGACGGCAGGCTAAGGGAGCTACTATATACTTATGTTACTCTAACTGGCCACCGTGCTGGCGACCGGTGCCTGAAGCCGAAGGGAGGTCCTTTGAGTTTTGCGACTTGACCTGTTATAGTATAATATTAGAATAGTTATAATAGATTAGTATAGCAAAAAGACAGTCAAGATTTGGTCAAGATCATTGTGCGAATGCGTAAAAACGCAGAATTCAAACTACTTAAGCCTATAACTTTAAAACGATGTCCGGCTATCAAATTTTGATTTGACAACAACAATATTCGTAAAAAACTAGTGTGATTTGTGAATGCGTTATAATCGCAAAATAACGAACTTCATTAGGCCATAACTTCGAAACTAGGTCCGATCGCCAAATTCTAACTTCACCATCGTTTACAGTATAGTTAACTAAACGAGTCTAAAAAAAGGGTGTCCGGTAGAGTAACATAGTTCCCAAACTGTTATAAACTCAACATCCACTCCGAAAACTGGTGAAGTTTTCAACCTACAGTCCCACAGAAATTAAAATCAGTAAATATTTGGGCGGTACAACCCAATAGGTCACACTCAGTAGACACATTGATGTATCTTTCGACACCGAAATGAAAAATGAACATACTATTGAAACAAAACCTTTGGTTTAATTCATGAGAGGATTATAACATCAATTATAATTATAATTACACAACAATAATTAACATTTAGAAGATTAATTACAACTGATTGTAAGATATAATATCATTATACACAAATATTGACCTTTTTTTATTTTGTTTTTTTTATGTTTCATAAATTGCTTATAAGGATACAAAATTACTTCTAAGTTTACACAATACAATGTGATTAGAATTGTAATGGTGTAATAGCATATACATTAATGTAATATGTATCATGTATGTTGAAAAAAAATAAGAAGAATCAACCAAAGGTAAATAGTCAATACACCACAATATTAAATATGGAAATACAGATTTACTTTCAATCGAATAATTAGCTTCTGCCAAAGTGGACATAATAAAGTCAGCGATGATTCTTAAATTTTAGTATGGGATTTTCTTTTAAATCACTCCTCAAATTAAAAAAAAATATACAAACAATAACATCAATCTAGTAGTTATATACACATAGTATCATATATTTATTTAAACATTCATATTTTAATTGTATTATAGTTTAATAATAATTATAATAATAATAATAATAATAATAATAATATATAATATAAAACCATAAACAAGCAATATTAACGTCGAGTAAATAACATTCTTAATATTACATATAATATTAAAGATATAATGTTTGTAATATATTATAATATTATATTATGGTTTAGGTGAGAAAACATACAATTGACATGCTACGACATTAAGGAATATATAATCATATGTTAGAAGCAGAGGTCGCGAACAAAACCCTACTACATAGTTATTAATGTATAATAATTGTAAGTAAAAAAAGAAATAATAATTACAATCAATATAATATTATAATGTATAGTGATTTTGTACAATGTTATAAAAATAATAATTATAATAATAAAAATAAAAATAATGACGATGATGAAAATAATATGTCACATAATTAAAAAATTAGTTATATTACATTGTTGGTGCCCTAAACAACAGTCAATTGAATGATTATGAAAACAAGGTTTTGATCAGAGAACGATCTTAAGTCACGGCTCATTTACAACCGCCTGTTGTTTCGGCATGAACAAATATGGTGGTGACATTTGTTCATATACATGACACCTCCTTTTAAAATCATAATACTTAAACTTGTATTTGCAATAATTAAACACATACTTAAATTTATACATACTAATGAAAAATGAAATCTGTTACACGACAGCTATTTATGACTTTATAATATATTCTAATAATAATGAAGTCTCAGCAAGACAAATATGTACAATACACACTAAAACACACAAGTTTATTTATAATTACAATAAATGAGCTCATACTTTTTCTTTTGCTTTTTAAAATATGAAATAATTGAATGTATTTTTATTCTAATAGCCTATGTTATATTATAGTTCCCCTGTACAGAAGATAATGTAAGATTTGGATTATCAATACTATTAATAACAAATGAAAGCTATAACAAAAAAAATAATAATAATAATAATGATAATAATAGTAATATAAATAATATCTTAAAATTATTATTTTTATTATTTACATTAATTCTCAAAGGGGCAGCACAAAAAATTATAAATTATAATAATATTGAGATCAATTACGACCATAATAAATTAGGAAACATTACCACTAAAACATAATTTAAAAAAAAACATTGTACAAATCATTTTTTTAAAACGGAAAGAAAACATTTAAAAAAAGTTGTCTATAGATCCACTGAGTACATTTTTTTTTTTTATTATTATTTAATAAATCTTTAACTTGGAAACATTATCCAAGTAATCGATTATTTGACCAAATAACAAGTTTGACATGATTGCATCATTAAATATGATTTTTGTGACCCAATTATGGTAAAATGAAAAGTTTTGTCGACTGATTGTGATAAGCATGTGTCCTAGTCAGGTTAGGAAATGATAACCCAAACACATTTCTTCTGATTGTTTGACAGAGTCAATAACTGAGTTTAGTTAAGATTTTGATAAGTCTTGCTTAGCGGTTTCTTCATAATTATAAATAATTTTAAGTTGCAACAGCGTAACTCTTTAAGTAATAATCTTTCAAATATTTATATTCTAATCTGAAAACATAAAATTAATTAATGTTACCAAACATGAAATTTGATTGTTTCTAAATATTTGTTTTATGTTTAAATATTAGACATTAATAAAGTGGCAAGTTAAATGTTCTAACATTTAGTTACAATAATACAGGCGCGCCATTTGGGGTATCGCAGGGTATACATTGGCCCTATTTTTCCCCGTATCATATTGGCCCGTCTTAATTTTATGCTGACGCTGATGTATCAGTTAAATTGAATTAATTAATCAATATAATATACAAATATTACAAATATTTTATAAATAATGTGATATTATAATAGACAGTGCAATCTAGATTATATAACGACATATTGAATAAAAAGAAAATGGCTTGCTGATTACTACAGTAGTATCTAAAAGAAGTACAAGTTGTTCAAGTGGGAGCGTAGGGTTTTATTTTTATTACTATAGGATTTTTGCAGATTTATTTTTCATCCCTAGTAAGATTAGAAATAACTACAACATGGCTACATTTCAATTTTCATTGTTATAAGTTATTACTGTGGCCTGGTGGTGAAAAGATGTGGACTGATAAAAAAAATTTGGCAACATTATTTTAAAACTGAAATGGCGCCCCTGCAATAATACCTAATTCTATTTCATTCACAGTACATTCTTAATTTTGATTTGGCTACTTCAATGTAATTATGTTTAATCTCGTGTTTAATGATAATATTCAATTCAATACAATATCATATAGTAAATAGATAATTTAATTATTTATTTTAAATTTAATCCGAATTGATTTATTTAGATTGCTGATTCTAAATAACATGTTTTAAAAAGAACTCAAGAGGACGTCACACCAGCATATGTTGTTCCATCTTACACATGTACGACATAGACGCAGTCTAAGTAGAACTCGCTCAATTTTGGTTTTAGAATAAAAATACCTATTATAAAATTGAAATATTAGAATATTCAGGTGTGCAAGACTGTGCGGTTTTTTTAAAAAGTTACAGGCCGTTTAAGAATGTTGAAATGGTTGTTATTTCTAAACAATATATTGAGTACTATATTCAAATAATGAAAAAAACACACCATTTTGCTCTTTGAAATATTGTCATCTTTTCATTTTAAAATACGTGTTTTATCTATGTCGAACATGTGTAGGACGGAGACAACAGATGCGGGTGCGACATCCTCTTTAATATCTATAATTGGGAAACTATTATGTAAGTTATCAAAACAACAATTATTTTATTCACTTGAAATTTGGTCATAGATACAGTGCCATATTTTATTTAACTTAAACTGGGACCAGACATTTTTTGTATAATTTTTATGGGAAAAATTGTATTACTTTCAATATATTTTTAGTAACTAGAACACCACACACTGGTCAATACTCTACAACATATGTTTGTAATGCAAAAACTAACTCAATGGTACAAATTGGAATAAGTAACCAACAAAATGATCAATTAGAAGTGAAAACAAAAATTTTCGTAGGGAACAGGAAAACAATTAACATATTCGTCAATAATTATCATCACCATATCAGGAAATTAGTTGTAAAATAGATTTTATCAGTTAATCAATTAATCAACTTGATTATTTTATCATTAATCAAAACAATATTGTTTTTAAATTCGAAACATTTCAATACTAAATACTTTATTGGCATACTCAACAGCATATTCAAAATCAGTACAGTTCTGGCCATACTAGGACATAAAGAAACCCTATTCATAGATGGTATTTTGGATAAGTAAATTTTATAAATTCACAAGTACATTTTAAGATTGATGTAAATAATTTTAAATTAAATGATGTTTGAAACACTTTTTTTGTGTTCTACATTATTTTATAAATATTAATTGACGGGCGACTTCTAAAAATACAATTATTTTCCAATGTAAAAATTCACCTAATGGAGAATATTAGAATCAATTAAAAACTATAGTTTAAAGTTGAACCTTTAAAAAACTGTAATAAGGAAGTTTAATGGTTTAAATACTTATTGTTACTTCGATAGAATTTTGATTATAAAATTAGTTTTCCTTTTAAATTTTAATGTAGGTGTTGACATTTTATTTTTACTTACATAACATGATTTCAACTATTTTAAAGCTTGTTGACAATTTTTACTAATTATTATTCTTTAATAATGTTAATCAAATTTTGAAATTTCAACATATATTAATATTTCTTCAGATTTAATAGATTTAGTTTATCTATAATATTTTCCTCCGGAAAATAAGTTATATACACACAATAGTATTATATATTTATGATGATATACTAGATATTAACTTTACTAAATTATAATACAAAAACACAAAGACTGCAGTTATTTAAAACAAAGATTTTAATATAAGAAATGTTTATGCTGTATAATTGGTTTGTATAGTCACAATAATGGATGCGTTTAATTTGTTTACTAAATAAGATTGAGAGCAAAGAAGATTAAGTATTTATATAACTAGAAATATGCATTTTCTTAATTTTGTAGGTTAACTAAATTGTAAACAAAAATATCACCTATAATTTTTGTTATATATGGACATATACCACACTACCATACATGATGTATTCGATTCATAGTATAAATTACTTGAGAAGTCTTAAAAGTTTTCAAAATTCAATTGTGTACAGAATATGTGAGAGTTGATGGTATTGAAATTTTTTACCAGTATTGTGGTATCAGAATATGACGGTATACCAGTTTCTTGGTAAATACTAGGATACAGTAAGATCTGATAAATAAAACAACGTAATATGTTTGATCAATATTTTTTTAAATTTTTTTTCCTATATCATTAAATGACTCATACACTACACGTAAAATATAACATTTTTAACTTATTAATAATACTGAAAGATATATACTAAAATATAAATAAATACTTTAAAATTTGATTCAAATGTTATTTGAAACTTTAAAAAAAAACCAATTTGTAAACCTGCATTTTAGAAAACTGATTACAAAAACATTAATCAAAGTCAAGTGGTTTGTTTCTTATGATTTTATCAAATATCAATTATTTTAAAGACACATTAATTAGAAAAGTAATGACTTTAAATAAAAATATTTAGTTTTAAAAAGTAATTAGTCGAAAATATATTATATAATAATATTTAAATATATTTAAAAAAATGTTAACAATCAACAATCAACTTTTCTTCACAAAAATAATGAGATTAGAAACAATTTAAAAAATAAACTACATAACATAATTAGGTGTTTTTATATTCAAGATTTTTTTAATACCTAGAGTTAAAAATTGGCTATTTTAAATTTTTTAAAATAAATCAGATTTAAAATTTTTTATTTATTAAATTTATTATGAGTGTTTAGCATTTGGGGTAAATTATATAAAAAAAAAATTTAAATATTGATTAAAACATAAGTTATTTAATTTGTCAGGTCTTCCTGCATTATCGGAATAATTATATGTACTGCAATATCGATCATACAGGTATTAGTTATAGATGACATCATCATAATTTTAACAGATAATAAAATATAATAAAATACAAATACAATACAATGCCAAAATATCACTAAAAAATAATAAAATGGGAAAATTTGATGACTGATACAACAATTTAAATTTAAAAGAAACACATTACTGTAACACAAATATATTCCTCTCCTCCTTAGAACCTTAAATGTACCTAATCATCTAAACATACAACATAATACACAGTTTGGCTGTAATAAACAGCAAATGAACAAAAATGCAAAAATTTGTTTTGTCAAGAACCTAATTACCATGGCAATAAAACAATAAACAAATAATAGTTATGAGAAGGGAACGGATTTTATTGAAAATATATATTTTTATTAAAATAAGATATTTTTAATCTGATAAAAATTATATATGATTTAATGATTTAGATCCTTCTAATTAAAATAAGCCCAATTTTATTTTATATATTTTTACACATTTGGTACATAACTAAATATTTGGGTAATTTTGGATTTTTTTGTCAATTTACAACGACGTTAAAGATTATTTGCCTTATCTGAATGGCATTCACATACCCTATGGCCTATATACCATTATCTAATACGCTATCAATGAAATCCTAAAATAATAATATTTGTAATTTTTCTAGCCTATTTTAACGAGATGGGGTATGTGGTAAGAAGCCGCTCAATATTATTGTGAAAACTTTGAAAAAATTAAAAATATAATTTCAAATCTATGAAACTGCCACCGCTATCGATAAATCAAATAATTTGATGGAAAATATTAATTTAATATACATTTCTACTAATTTTGGTTTTTTGATTCATACTATACAACAACTAGAAACTTGAAATATGCCCTTATCAGAGTCTATGCATCGTTAAAGATTCACAAAACAAATTAGAAAAATTTCAAGGTGGCATATGAAATGTAGTTAGGGAAAAATGTAAATATGAGGTAGAAAAAAATGAAGGACTGAAAAATAAAAAAATAATTAGAGATATACTCCAAGGACTAAATCCAACAGAATTATTGGATGTCAAACTCATACCACTTGATGTAGTTAATAATATGAAGTATGCTATCATTATGTCAGTCGATGTGGAACATTCTTCAGTCAATACAAAAACATTTTACGACCAAATTGCAGCCATTTTACATTTTTAAATCTTAGAGAATATGTAGTTTCACATTGTTTTGATAATTAGATAAGTGATAGGATTTTTTTTACTTATTTCTTTATTTTTTTTGTTAAGCGGTTATTACATATTTTGATTTTTTTGTTACAATAAAATTGTATTATAAAAAGTACAAATATAACAAGTTTTGCCAAAAAACCTTGTAGATGTTAATACATAATCCAAAATATGTATGTAACTGTACCTATACTAAATGCATTATAATAAGTTCTAACAAATAGGATGATAAACTTTGAAATTGTTCGAGATTGACCCCTTTTTTAACGTATAGAAGTAAAAATCCAACTAAATTCAACAGTTAGAAAAAGAAACTACTTGAAAAACATCCTTGATATGTACCAAAATAGTAATATGTTCTACACAAATGTTTAGAAACGCGAAAATGGGGTTAGTATTGCAATAATACACTTAAATATTAAAAATAAATATAGACTACCAAATTAATGCTACATATACGTAACTGTAGAAACAGCCATATTCTTAACGGAGGGATAGCAGGAAGAAAATTTACCCCTATCTATAGCTAACAAAAATATAAATGTAGAATGAAATTTCAAGCTACGCCCTTGTTCTTAACAATAGATAACATAGCAATAACTCGTAGCAAAACTCACAAAAGGAAAAACAATTGAATTAAAATGCAGGAGCATAAAAAATGCATCCGCATTTTATTTCAATTATTTTTTCATCGCCTTCATTTTTAACATACTAATATTATACTCAAATTTAAGAATATAAAATATTAAAAGTATAATTATGTAAATTCATAAAATTGTAACTGTTATTATAAAATTTTAAAACAAATAATGATATATTTTGTTATTTTGTTTCTCATACAATTAAAAATCATTTGAATATTAATAGAAGCAAGTAGTCTAATAAATCAAATTTAAAATGAATAACTAGAATATTAAAATTAATTTTTGCTAACTTCCACTAAAATTAAATAGACTTTTTAAATCTCTTTTTTTGAGTTGGGGTAGGGCGTAGGGACCATTAATATAGTGTGTAACAGAAAGAATTATCAAATGAAATAACTTTTGTTATTTAATTTTTTTTTTCATTTTAAAATTAAATTCATAAAAACCAATTTGTAAAAATGTTTATGGTAAAAACAATTATTTAAATTAAATAGTTTACATTAAAAACAAATTTAAATGTCAATATTTAGTAAGGCATTCATTAGTTCAAAAAACAATAACTTTTTTCAAAATTTTCTTTTTGGACATTTTCAGAGGCAAGTTCATAATAAACTATATACTTTCCATTTTTATTTGTTACCTATTTAAAATAGTGTCATTTTCTTCTTTTTTTTTTTTTTATATATAATTTAGAATATCATATCTAGCATGGAAATTATAAGATTGAATGAAAGCCGACTCTTAAGCACAGATAATGTTCTTATCTAAAAAGTTGTATAACACATTAGAAGCCACTTATTAAGAACATGGATAATTGATACAATGTGTTTAAAAAAAAAATTGGATTATTGAAACATCACATCGGTTATTTGAAACAATTAGGTTAAGGTCAGTTGACATATTATGCACCGTTTATCCAACAATAACCAATGTACTTTAATCTTATCTATGCTGTCGTTAAGTTTATTTTACTCCTAGATCATATACTAGAGTCACAATTATTTGTGAAGCCAGCATAACTGTAGGACTGTAGTGATAAGCGCTTATACGTGGTTTCTCATCATTCATTTTTTTGCTCAAATATTAAATGAACTATTAAGGTTTTATAAGCAGTCACGCATGCGCATATGTTATGGAGATTATGTTGGCTTTAATTCATTCCATAGGTGTGATATACTATGACTCTATCCATTGTATATGATCTAAGATTTTATGGTACGCAAGACAACAAACATCGATAGATAGATATTTTAAATAATATAGTAAAATACATATATACTTTTTTATATTATACATACATAGCTAATAATACATTGTATGTTTTTTAAATATATATGTACTAAATACAATATATTTTTTATTTTTTTTCATAGTACAAATCAAACCAATCGTTTTTTAGAAACAATCGGTTAATTGACACATTTCACCTTTGTCCCAAAGTGTTCCTAATGGCTTCTACTGTATATCAATTCACTTTAATATCAAAACTAACAAAACACTATTGAAACTAGTAAGCAAAAATGTTGAACATGTGTGAGATGGAGACAATTAATACATAGGTAGAGTATTCATTAACATTTTTATATTCATTCATCCATTGAAAAATTAAAGCTTCTTAGTCGCATATTTTTTGGAAGTGCCGTAAGAATTTATTGAAAGTAAAAACTAGTATTTATAAGCTTCTTTATTGATTGAATTTTGAAATTTATTTATTTTACAAACGAATTATTTAAAACAAAAAGTATAAAATATGCTAAAATCAATTATAAAAATAGTTTTATACATGGTATTGTTGAACATATTAATATACATTGGCACAAATAGGACTTAACCCTCCCAATTAAAAAGTCAGTGCTTAGTACTGAGCATACATAATTTTTGGAAAATAAAATAGGAGGGGGCTTTTGTCTACCTAAAAAATTGGGCTATATTTGCCTATGGTAAGATGAGTTATTTAATCAACTGTGGAGGGTCCCATATTGTATAGATACAAAAAGATAAAAAAAGATTTTAAATTTAACATTTAATTAACCTAATTAACATTTCTCATAAAAAATATTTTTAAGAAAGTTAATACTTTTTGCATTAAAAATGTTTCTGAAGTTATCTGGATCTACATTTACTCCACAAAAATATTGACATTAGTTAATTAAACATATTTTGCATTACTTCTAATTGAATAAATACAACCAGTTACTTAAAATTAACCTGAAAGGTATGTTTTTCTAATTTTGAATAAAATCAATGAAAAAACCTAATTTTGTTGTATTGAACTACTAAATAATTTTATGCACCATGATACTATATTACTACTAATTATATTAAATTGTACCTGGAAATCTTGAACTTTTGTTTAATTAGTAATTACTAATTAATTATATTGTGAAAAAATAATTTTATAATTTTTGTGCGTTAGTTGCCTTATTTTTTTGACATTTATCGATTTGAAGAAAATGTTATTCAGCTGTAAAAACCACAATAAAAATATTAATAATATTTTAGAAAAAATAATAATCATTTTTTTTTTGTCTTAAGCATGGACAAATAGCCTTTAGCATTTTGTGGGGAATTGCAGCTCATTGAAAAACTTGTGTGTATGTGGGACGAAGATTCGTTGCCAAAACCCAGGGGTCACCCATCTGGGAGTTAGCAACGCGAGAAGATGTTAACCAACCACCATGCTATAACAGGACCCATAATAATAGCTTTTATTATTTGATTTGTTCATATTTTTACATCCTGAATTTATAAATGGAAAAGGCCTGAGTAAAGTCAGCGTTCATAAAAACCTTACTTTTCGTTTTTTTTTTTTTTTAAATACAACATTTATTTTGCATTATTCTTTTTAAATATTTATAGTTAACAATTTACTGGGCTGTTGGACTTTACTGCACCTATCTGACAGACAAAATATTACATGGTTTATAACACAAATATAATTTATTTTGCATAGAACTTAAGTTTTGTTATTCTTACTTTATTTTGTTGAACTTAAAATTTTACTCGATCACCCTTGAGGGTATTAATAACAAAAAAGTAGAGTGGTCACTAGACAATTTAAGGATGAAGGTGGCCCAGTTATATCTTAGCTATGCCTTGCACAACAATATATACACTTGTGTATATTATTTTTCATAGTTGACATCATAGTTCCTGCTTCTCCAGCCATTAGCTTAAACTTGGTGTTGGATTAATAGTAACTTTACAACAGAAAATGACCACGGCTGGTTATGCAGTCTTCCAAGGTTAGATATTTACCAAAATATGAAAGTCTATACCTACTACTAATAAAAAGTTTTAATGAAATTAAAATATTTCATAGTATTTCGAAGCAGCGCACATTTTCTTATCGAAAAAATATATCAGGAGGCATGCTATATTTGTGCTACAATTTTGTCATTAAAAATCCGACCTCTGTTGGCCATTTATTTTAAACGATTTTAACTTTAGAGTAGAATTGAATAAAATAAAATACCTAACATGTTAATATGGTAGTCCATAGCCTGCCTATATTGATACTAGGTTACTAGTAATCACAAATATCTACTGCTAGTAACATATTATTATCTAACTACCTACATAAATATATCATATTATATTACCTTTGAATGTTTTGATCCTTGAATTTGTTAATTTTATCGCTATTTGTGTATATTTATTTAAATAAAACTTGTTTCTTAATGAGACAAGACAATTCCTAATTGATCCATTATAGTATACTGGCATATTGTGGAAATTGATTAAAGATTAATCTTTTCATATTAGTTTCTTTGCACAAATCAGCAGTTAATGTTTTTCTGTAAATAAATAAATAAGACAAATATTAGGTTAGATAAGATTAAGGAAGTACATAAAAATAAACATATCGGGAACATATTAAGCAATAATAAATACACTGTAAAAAATTTAGTAATATGCTTAAAAAATTGATTGAATCGATCTTGGATGGACCGATGTTTTAATGTATCGATTCAATTTGATTAAAACCGGTGATTTTTTTTCCTAAACAAAAGAGTACATGTTTTGATTAGAAAACTTTATGTCGAATATTCACATATGTTAAATTGTAAATCAATTTTTGGTAACGTATTTATTCTTAATCGTTTTTTTTTTCATTTCGATTTAAATCGATTCACTTTCAAAAATTGCCCATCACTATATAAAATACTTTACATCAACAAGACACGTTAGTGGTTAGTCTATTATCTCTGATCAATGGAGCAACCATGGTTAATTTACGAGGATGGGGATGGATGAAATTTAAAAAAATGCATAAAATCACTGTCATTAGCTGCCTACCAAGCGGTTTTTTGTTGAAACATACATATTTCAACGATTTAAGAACGAAGGTGCAAAACAATTTGTAGAAGTCATTATCAAGTTCGAGGTGGTTTTACATAAGAAGTCGAGAGATGTTTTTGATTTTATGTGAACGCCGAGTGTTTATGAAAATACCAAACATTTCAATTAGTTATAACTTTAAAATTAAGTCTGAACTCAAAATTCATACTTCACCATCGTTTTTCCATGCTACACTACATCGTCTACATCGGTACGTTAAAACAAGATAGTCATAGTACTGATTACGATGAGTAAATAACTAATATTTTGATTAAGTCAGAAATTTGTTTATTTTATTTTTTATATCCTAATTGTATATGTTTTAGAAATAAGATAACTCACTGAGTGTGTAAATTGTGATTTCACCATCATTCTTAACGTAATACGTAAAAAAAAAAATCGAAAACCGAGTGGTAGTAACGTATAGTATAATGCTCATGCTTATAAACATAAAATCGCAAATTTTGGAAGGATAAAACTCCTAAAATAATGATTTCTGCAAATTTTTTTGCACCATTGTTATTAACTCGTTGAACAACGTATATTTCAAAAAAATTATAGTTAGTCAAACGGAATTTGTTACAAAACCTGACATTTTATGGAGGGGTTGCAACTTCCAAACATCATATTTTTTGCGTCTTTCCACAGTGAACAAATCACACTATAAAGATAGAGCAAAAAATTACATTCAAACGTGTTTTGTAAGACAAAATTTAATTTATGGAATCGCAGTCGAGAACAAACTGACCTCTTATTGTGAAGTGAGTATTCAACTACTTAACTATGTCTATAATTGTTAATATTATAGTATTCAAGCCGAAAAAAAACCAACAAAAGCGTGCTTGCTCTATTTCAGTTTGTCGGGCACGAGAAATCTAAGTAGAAAATAATAAAGAAAAGGACAGTCAGCTGCTAGATAGGGGCTGGTATTACAAATGTTGATGCTTATATTTGTTTACTACCGGTATTTATAAAATACTCGTATTTACCACAAATACCATACCGCGATAATCGATATTTTCGATGAAATTAGAAGTACAACCCAAGAAAATTGTGCATCTATTTTAAAAATTATTGTATATTATGATTATATAAATTCTAAGTTATAAATGTATACGGTATTTTTGGAAACAGTGATAATTAAGAGGATGCCGCACCCGCATGTGTTGTTTCCGTCTTACACACGTATACGACATAGCAAATTTTCGTTCACTAGTTTCAATAGGGTATTATCAGTTTTTATATTAGAGGAAATTGACCTATCATCAAACTTTTTGGTAACAACATTTTATGTGTTCTCTCCTTGGTTTTTTACGATATTTTAATTTTTACGTGAGTTATGAGCATTTTAAAATATTAATACTTAATATACCCATGTCTTACTTAAAAATTGAAATATTGTAAAAGACCAACGAGAAAACACAGATAATGTTATTACTTCAATGTTTCATAATATGTCAATTCACTCTAATATCAAAACTGACAGCACCCTATTGAAACTAACGAACGGAAATTTGGTATGTCGTACGTTTGTAAGACGGAGACAACACATGAAGGTGCGACGTCCTCTTAATGGATCACGGAATACTGTTTTAAGAGCAAAACAAATAACTATTTTAATATGTGTATCTACATATTATTCTGTGCAAAAACACAGTTTTAGTATCACTTCAAATAGTGATAGTTAAGTCCTTCACTGGTACAAGAAACTTTTTTTTTTTGTCATATTAGTTTTTTATTTGTACAATCTGTATAAAATATAATTACAATAAGTACAATGGAGGGATAATACAATATTATAGATCATTGGTCATGGTTGGCTTGATGAAGAAGCTATTCATTAATAGCACTTCATGTGTACAAGAAACTTATCATATAAATATATATCATAATTATATAATACTAGCTGAATTACCCGGAAAATAAATTGTGATTGTTGAACTCCTTTTGGGTGTAACACGCTGTGGAAGTAATGGCTTTTTAAGTGTACATTATATTATATTTTAATTTATAGTCATCCCGACGGGCGGTGTCCGTGAGATTCGTTTGGGATTATGCGAACAGTATATTTATCAGGTAGGCAATCTACCAGTGGTAGATCGCGGACCCCGTGTGGTGCGTACGGAAGTGTATAATTTAACTCTAAACTCTAAAGTATCAAAGGTATACCAAGTTTGTTGTTTTTACTTAATTCGACCTACAGCGGATTGGATACAATCCGATGGTTTAAAAAATGATCAATCGATACAAAAACCTAACCTAACTTAAGCATACTTAAATCCGATGAATAAAAAAACATTAACCAAATATTCGTATGTATAGATAAAACATAAAATAAAAAGTAAAGAAAAAAAAACAATGTTAAAGCAATGCAAATAAATAATAATATACACCAATATTATTTTAATCTGCAACCCAATAGCAACCATGCAATAAACTAATATTGTTATTATTTTTTTTTTTGTTGGACAGATGGTCACTGTCATTTCATTACCACAACTTTAAAGGACTAAATGTAGATCTAAGAAAATGCTCCGCAATGTCTTCTATAATTTAAAAATAAAATGAAGGCAATCGGTAAATGCGTTCTCAAGTGATACTATGATAAAGGATTAGGGTCCATTTTTATATATAGAGATAATATAGGTGTGTACCTAATACTGAAATACATCATATCACTTATGAACTAAGAATTGGACCAGTTTTTAATTTTTATTTAGAAAATCTATTCGACGTAGTGAGAGTAGCGAACCCATGGCCAGTTCACTTAATAAGTGTACTACAGTAACACCATGTGTCCTACGTGATTCCGACAAATGAGATGAAAAAAAACGGCTTGTATTTTGTCGCATTGGCCTCGTCGTATTGCGAAGGAACAGCATGATCAGAATATAAACCGCCAGACTCGTCGGATTTACTAGGACACGGCGTTACCCAACCTTAAGTGTGGTTGGTGTAGTCTGGTCCTCCAGGTTAGGTTAGGTTAAGTGCAGTGCTAACAACCATGCCTTGTAAAAAAAATTACTTCAGGTACCAATAAGGAGACAGAGTGAACACCAAACAGTACACATGTAAATCAAATTGACCATATATTAGTAAACCTGAGATTCAGTAATAGCATACAAGATGCTCTTAAGAAGGGCAATTCCGACTGACAATTTGGAACTTGGTAGTAATACAATTTGATGGATATGCCAAATTAGATGTCCAAGCTGGAAAACGAGAAGAAGAATACGATGTTTGAAGTCAAACCAAAGGAACAGTTAAGACTTACGAATTCAGATAAGCTCATCTCAATTAACAAAAAGTGGAAAATGATGCAAGACTCAATAAAGACAGTATCTGAAACAGTCATGGGTAAACCAATGAAAACAAAAAAATTTGTTTGATGAAGTATGCAAACTAGCAACGAATCAGATGAGGGAGTTGAGAACTATATGGCTCAATGACCCAAGAAACATGAACTGTGAAGTATTATACAAAAGGTGTCAGATAAAAAATATAATGTTTTAAAAAACAAAAAACGAAAATTTGCATAAATCTTATTGGAAAAAGTAGAATTATATTACAGATTTAAAGATAAGCAACCCAAGATAAATGCAACAAGAAAATTATATATAAAATGAGAGAAATTTTTAAGAGTTTTGATAGATATAGAAATGTTGACCTACCGAATGCACTAACTAAATTCACTTTCCCGTCGAACAAGATACTTTTGAAGAAAATCGAAACAGTTTTACCGCTCTTAACGGTGATGACACAAAAAAAAATTTAAAAAAACACAAACACACAATACACATCATTGTAAAAGCAATACATTCTTTGCTCCGCTCAGAATTTAAATAAATTGTTAAAAATAACTACCTAATAATATATACACCTCTCAATTCTCATTAAATAGGTAAGTACTAGGTTGGTACTGGTATAGTATTTTTTAACGTCTCTATTTTAGATTCTGAGCGGAGCGATGAATGTATTGATTTTACAATGATGTTTTTTTTATTTATTTTTTTTGTGTCTGTTCATTACCTTTTAGAACAGAAAAACTGCTTAGATATTCTTCAACAGTACTTTTTCTGATAGGAAAGTGAATCTAGTTGGTACTTTGGGGGTTCAAAAGTTAAAATTTCCCAATAGTTTTCAAAAGCACCGTGAAAAGCAAATGAAAAATTAAGGAAAAAACGGGAATTTTTACGCAAAACCGATTTTCGACAAAATCGATTTTTGTTTTTGGTATAACTCTAAAAGAAATGACCGTAGATGCATGAAATTTTGACTGAATATTTATATTATCATTTTTTATACACCATAACATTTTAAAATATTTTGATTTATCTTGAGCTGTTTACGGACATTTTCATTTTCCAATATTTTTAGGATTTTTATCTATAAATTTCTATAAAACTTTATTTGTTGGGTAAAAAAACTTGAAAATTAATACAAGGCTCCTAATATATTGTTAAAATAAAATATGAAAAATATTAAAAATCTGTAGCCACAAATTTTTTTTATAAGCATATAAAGTTCAAATATTGACAAAATACGTAGACATCACAAAAATGTGCAAATTATTTTGAGTTAGAAATTCATAAAAATTTTCTTTTTAAATCTAAGATTTGAAAATATAATACAAGATTCCTCATAAGTTTGCCTAAGTTTATAAGAAAAAAAAATATCTTATACCGAGTCAAATTAAATTGTTATGAGCGTTTGAAGTTCATATTTTTACAACATTGGATATTCACTCGATTTCTCATGAAGCGATTTTCTTATTTCTTTGTAATTCAAAAATGAATAACTGTAGATACTTACAAATTTCACCGAATGTTTATATTAGCATTTTCCATACACCATACAATTTTGAAAATATTTTGACTATTTTTGAGCTTTTTACGGACCATTTCAAATTTTTTTTTTTTATTTTTTTTTCTATAATTGTCAATACAATTTTATTTGTTGGGACAAAAAGCGTAAAAAATACAAGGCTCCTGATATATTGTTACAATAGCACTTGAAAAATATTAAAAATATATAGGCACACATTTTCTTTATAAGCATTTAAAGTTTGAATTTTTACAAAATTCATTAAAATCTCGAAAATTATCAATCATTGTAATTAAACAATTATAAAATGTTCAGTTTTTATAACTAAGGGTTGAAAATTTGAAACAAAGATTCTAATAAATAGTACATACTGTAACCAAAAAATATAAAAAATATATAAACACAGTTTTTTTTTACAGGCAATTTAAGTTCAAATTTGGACGAAATTACATATTAAAATCAATTTTAACGAGTAAAAGTATACATTATAATATTTTTCTAGCATCACTGATAATTTTAGGTTAATAATTAAATAATATGAATAATATTGATTCAACTTAGCAGCTACCGTATAATAACAATATCAATATATTTTAAAATACCCTAGACAGACATACCGTCTCCGCTCAGAATTGTTTTTCGTATACAATGATTGAATTCAAATTTAATACCATCCATTATACAGTGACATACTTGTAACCTACTGTACAGTATTTTTTATTAGTGACGCATTTTTGTTACTTGAGTCGGGAAAATAGCTTACGTTTATCTATTAAATATCAATACAGCCAATTTTTTTTTTTAAACAATATACAATATTTTATAAATTAAGGTACAATATACTAACAAATTACAAACAAATGATATTCTACATAAGTTGACAATTTAAATTTAAATATTGTAGGAAATTCAATCAACAAAAAGGTGGACAAGTGGGTACCCCTATGCTGTACAATAGTTGTTGAACATGTCGTTGTAATGAACGTGTTACATTTGAATTCAATGATTAATCATTGTATACGAAAAATGATTTTGAGCGAAGACGTTGTTTCATGCTAGCATACTTATATGAATAATCAAATTTAATAGTTAAAAAAAAAAATTAATAAAAATCAAAAATATCTCATGGCTATAAAAGCGTAACTTTAAGGTTAACTTTTTCTTTTTAATATAGGTAGAAAAACTTGTTGGAAAACCTTCTATTAAAATGTCTTATGTTTGCTATGAACTAATACTTTGATGAATTTCTAACAGAAAAATAATTTGAAAATATTATCATGATTATAAATAGCTCAAAAAGAGTCAAAACAGTTTGAAAATTTCACTATGTATGGAAATTGCAAATATAAATATTTGTGAACATTTCTAAAACTATTTGAAATTTTCAATTTTAACCTCTCAAATGTACCAACTAGATTCACTTTTCTATCAGAAAAGATGCTGATTTTTAATAATGTTTATGACAGATGGATAAAGAAAACACACATCATTGTAGATAAAAACATTCTTTTGCCCTGCTCAGAATCTAATATATATCAAAGTTAAAGAAGAATCGACATCAAGAAAATACAACTTGGCAAAAAATGATTGTATAAAAAAAAGTTAAAAGATACAAAGGCCTTGCTATAGGTAACATCTTAACCTTACTTATAATTAAGGCTGATATTTTAATAGTTGCTCTAAATAAAACCAAAAAAATTGCTATTAAACACTAAAAAAATTTTCCACATTTTAATTTTAAATAATATTGATATTAATTCTTATAAAAGTTTAGTTTAAATGTTATATATATTTTAAAGGACCATAAAAAAGTTTTGCAGATGAACTGTTTGGACCTAAATTGTTATTTTTTTATATGTTTAGACTATATATTTATTTACAATTTACCTGTATATAGTTATAGATAAACTTAAAAAATGCTCAAAATATCATAAATCGCTCTAAAAAAAATGACCATAAAATTTAAAATTATCAAAGAATGCAAAAAAAAAAAAAAATGCAAATAAAAACTTATTCTGATTTAAAAATACATGAAATGTTATGTTATAAAATGAGCATCGTGTATAGCTATATTCAGAAAACAAAGCAAAGTGCATCGAAATCCCAGTGTCACTAATAAACTATAATGATTAAACCTCAAAATAAATTTCACCTATTTAATATATATATATATATATATAAAAAAAATGTTCTTACCAAGATTATTTACAGGCAGTTTGATCGATGCAACATGGTCAAATATTAGTCTTACATATTACATAAAAAAAATTCAATAGATTTTTAAACTAATTACGTATGTTTCAAAGAATTTTAAATGATACTATTTTATCTTTGAAAATTGTTTAGGTACCTGATGAAACAAAGTCGTGTTTGAAATTTTAATAGGTACCGAGTTACATTAGTGACTTAAATCTTATATAATACTTAACAGACTGGTAATATAACTATTTTAACAATTAATTCTAAATTTAGTACTTACTCAGAGTTATTAACATTTTACATGAGAAAAAAAAGAGAAAAAAAATTACTTAGTTCATAATATTTGGACTAATTAAATTTCAACAAATTCGACATTTTTTTCTCCTAATGTTGTGTTTAACTGAATACATCAATATGAACAGTCAATGTCCACTTTACTTTTACTTATCCCTCTTAATGTGATAAATTTATTTTGGTAGGAATTCATGATGATAGTTATTAGAAAACATTGTATAGTAAGACTGTGATAGATTTGTTTAAAACAAAATATAGATAATAAATGCAAACATGTTATTCTTGAGTTTTAAAAATAAACTGTATAGAGAAAAAAAATATTTAAATTTAGATAAACATTTTCAATTTTTTTAAATTTAAATGAATATTATGTTTAACATAATTATAGTGTAAATTAAATTTAATAAATATGAAGAAAGAAAGAAAATGAGCAATTTTAAATTATCACAGTTTGTTGAAAAGTAAATAAAAATCACAGTATGTTATAAAAACATTTTTTTAAATAATCTTTAAAAGTTTTTTTTACTATTGTTTAAGATTGTATAAGCTAGGAATGTTAAGCTTAGATTAAAAAATAAAACTTTAGTTAATAAATATCATCAACGCTTTCCCTTTTTTTTCTTATCTTTTTTTTTATCATGTTTCTTTTTCTTTTTTCTGCGACTATTATGGACAATATCTGTTTCTTGATCTTCTGGTTCAGTCATAGAAGGTTGTATGGTTCCACTCAAAAAGGAAGTTGTAGAAATATTTGTATTAGAGTTCATGAGTGAACTATTACTAGCAGTAGTATTAGCTGGAGAAATATTATTAACTGTAGTGTCAGTTGTGGACATTTTATTAAACTTAATGTCAATTGTTTTAATATTAGAATTTTTAGCAGTTTTATAGTTGGTAGTTACGGTACTTGAGACTGTCGTAGTGTTTGTAGTTCTAGTAGTTGTAACTGAAGTAGTACTGTTGTACCTATGGCGGTTTGAGATCATCATTAAGTTATGAGCAGCATTTACTGCTTCTAAACTATCATCTAACAAAGCATGCTCAGGTACAGCAGTAGCAACCGTTTCAACCAAGGACGGTATACTGCAATCTGATGACGGTGAATGAGGCACAGAGTTAATTGATACACTTGGAGAACAAAATGGCACAGAATTATCTGATGGCATATTTACAGGTGAGCCATAGTATGAATTTGTTGAAGAATTTGGAAACTGAGCACTAGGAACTTGAAGATATGCGTGGGGCAATTCTGTATACATTTGTCCATCAGAATAATAACAAGGCATATGATTATGTTTTAGGCCTCTATCGTTTAAAGTAGAACAAGATTCCAGAGAGATCCCATGTGATGTTGATGGAAAATTGCTTAAAATGGGTTGATGGGAAGAACTGGCTAAATTTCCAATTGATGATTGACGTGATGTACTAGGTAAATTCTCTGCAGCAGCTTGATGTGATGTGTTAGATATATTTTCATGGACGTATTTTAAAGACTGGCTAGTTAAATTTAGATTCATTGATTGATATGAAGGACTAAGAGAATTCTTTACAAAATACCTATTTAATTCATTAGGGAAATGTTCTTCATCACATTGATGTGAAGTAGCTAATAAGTTTTGGTTAGATAGATGATATGATGAATTAGACAATTCTTCCAATATATGTTTAGGTATCACTTTATTAGGTACTTGTAAATATTGGTAAGAATGAAGATGTAAGTCTTTAATAAAACATTTATGTCCTATATCAAGTTTTTTTTTACATTCAGCATTCAATGATTTATTACTATCATCAGTATCAGAATAACTTTCACATGCATTACGTAAATGTTGTGAATTGTTTTTCACATCTTTATCTAATGGAAAAATAATTGTGAAAGCATGTTTAAAACGTTTTATATGTCTTTCCATATCGTCTATCATCTGAGAAATAGACTGTTTTTCAACATCTTCTGCTGAAGTAAAACGCTGTGCCAAATGTTTTTTCCAACCAACCGATATTTGTGTATTGGTTGGCTGTTCATTTTCACAGTTGTCTTCTTCAATACTTGGCTTTTTTCCTTCAACATATGTATGCAACATTTCTTGATTTTGGTTTAATTTAGAATCAAAATCACCACAAATTTCACATAGGCACCGTTTAGTCAACTGTTCTAATACAGGTATATTAGGCCATGTTCTTGGGTTTGAAGTTAATAACTGTTTATACTTATACTGAATATTGAAACGAAAGTCATCAAATGGTACTGTGAACTCATGGCGTAGCATTTCTGCATTGGAAGGTATAACACGGAAATGATGGCTATTGGTACATTTTGGATACATGCATAAAAATAACTTACCATTATTGAATAAAAAGTGGGCTGCTTCAAAACCATCAATGCCTAGTGAAGTGCTCAATTCTTTACTTTGACTTGGTATTTTAGTATTTCTATACATTTCTTGATGCTCAGATGGTTCTGTTCTTGAATTACTTTCAAAATTGTGAACTGCTCGGGATTGAATTTGTGTTTTTTCATCAATGGATTCAGATCCAGATTGAATGGTAGGTGAAAGATGATTTGGTGCAATAAAATTAGATAAGTCTTGGAACTGTTGGTTTGGCTGGATTAAAGTACTGTTGTTAATTCTTTCGTTGAATGACAAACCAGTGTTCTGGTTTAGAATTTCATTTGGTGACAATTTTTGATTTAATTCATCATCAGTATATTTATACAAAACATTTGAATTTCTTTTATAATCTTGACTTTGAGAAACTTCTAAAAGTTTTCCATTTGAAGAAGTTTGACTTTTGGTTTTATTTAAAGGCCATTTATAATGAACTTTACAATTTTTACTTGACTGTAGCATTAAATGTCCCATATTCATTATTGATTGTTCTTCTTTTTGATTTGGATCTTCCAACAAACTTGGTCCTAGTATCTGGTCATAACTTGAATATTGTAACCCATTGTGTGGTGATATGGGTTCTGGATTTTTATGTCTAGGAGGAGGATTTTCGTATCTAATAGACGTGTTACTATCAGATCTTGGGTACTTATACATAAGTCCATTATTCATAATTGACGAATTTTGATTAAGAACCCCATCATAGCCATTAATTAATGTTTGTTTTACATTTGGATCATTATCAGTTGGTTGTAACATGGGATGAATATATTTATCATTTGAACACATGTTTACACAACTTCTTTGTCTATTTTTAAAATGAATTAGATTAGGATCTTCTATATTTCCATGATTTGCCATGTCTAAATCTGACGAAACTCTAAAATCAGTAATTGGACTATAATAAACTTGCGGGGGACTTTTATTTCCTAAAAACACCTTTTGTACATGTGCTTCATTCAAATTAATTGGTATAACAGACTGTGTATTCAGATTAATTGGCACTGAAATCATTTCTGTTGGATCTGTATATATTTTTAATTTTTGTTTTTGATGATGGTTAGTTGTGTCAGATGGATTTTTAATGGTAGACCAATTACCACACTTTTCAAAACTATTAAGTGTATTAATTGATTTCAAGTCAGTTGATATAAGACTAGACATGGATAAATTATTTATACACAAATTATTATCTTTGGGTTCAGCACTGTTAATTCGTAAATCCATTGAATCGACGTCGCTAAATTCATCCGAAACTACATCTATAACATCATGCTTGTCTTTATTACTTGATGAACCTCGTTCCATAATATTCATATCAGTTGGTCTAGATTTATTCATTGCAAAATTATAAGAAGGTTGTTGATCAATAATAGATTTTTTCTTCAAACCATTAAAACACATGTTTATGGAACTACTGTGATATATGCTACTACTCGAATCATTTAATTCATGTGCTACATCTTTTGGAGACACAGTAACCGGGATAGGTTTGACAGTAACTGCCAAAGGTATTCGATTTACATCATACGCAGAACCATATGCTGAATTTGAAACTGAACTTTCACTAGGAGACAAAGCAGCTGTATATGAATCTTCAGGGAATATTCTTGATTCAATTCGATTATAAGAACATGGCCTAGACATAGTTGGAGTTTCCAACTGCATATTATTTAAAAGTTCAACTTCACTGTTTCGGTTAGTAACCCGACTGGTATTAATGTTAATTGAATTACATAAACCATTTAATTGTTGTAAAGAAGACTGAGAATGATCACAGTCAATATCATTATGATCATTATGGGCGTGTACCAATGATATATCAGGGACCCATGAACTCTTATTCATAGGGATATCAGTTGAGTTAATAGAAACAGGAGATAACACATTCACTACTTCTAAATCTCGTGCATTAGAATTTATAGCGTTTTCAACATAAGGATGTTCTACGTGAGATAATTTCTGGTCCATAGGCAAAGCATAAATTTGAGTATTTTCATTTTCATTGATAGACCGCCTGGATGAAACTAATTTTGAAATCATTTCTTCTGAATTTCTAAGAGATAATAAATGTTCAGTCTTTGGACTATTGTTGTCTTCAGTATCAGAGCTTGTAGGTTCAATTTCCATTTGCTCAGAATTATCAATTGTTGGTTTAGGTTCTGGAGAATATGGATCAGAATGAGACAACTTTATAGGCCACTGTATGTCACTAGAAGGAGAAGCAGTACCATCCCGATCACTACTTAAATCAATAGTTTTAGTACAATTTTCTATGCTTCCATCTTTGTCACTGACAGTAAAATTACTCTGTGTGTGTTTCAAATTTAAGACTGCAGTTATTGATAATTCAGGGTGTGATGCTTTTGTCACCCATTTGTTTTCTTTGACTGAAGATTCATTCATTACACGAGAAACTCCATTTATGTCTGGAGAATTCTTTGGATTTTCAAGTACAGAGTTATCATTATTTAAAGTGACACAACTACTATTCTCAATATTTGAGTTCTGGCAATTAGAATCAATGATTTGATTTGGGTTACAGTTCAATACATTTTTTTCATGCTTGGACTTTGTTTTGCAAATTTTTTTATTTTTACTATTTTCACCAAATGATGAACATTGATTTCTTTTTGATCCTTTAGAATAGGAATATTCAGGGTGTTGAGAAGTACTTGTATTTTCAGAAATGTAGTTCAAACTACTTGGACTATTAGATATTGTAGGATCAAATCTGCCATCATCCCCGTATAAAACATGTTTTTCAGATGATTTTGATTTTTTCACATTGACTTGCATTTCATCTTCATTTGATTGTGGATTTACAATAGCCGGGAATGACTCAAGAGCTGTTAATTTTTTTAATGCATCAGCAGGAGATTTATTATTTTCATTACTTTTATCATTATTGCTTTCATCAATAATTTTATCAGTTGATGAATTCATAAGATTAGTATTTTCCATACATTTTTTATCAGAATGTGAAAAATTTTCCTTATTTTGGAGTGAATGATTTTCCGAACCTTCTCCAAAGTGGCTTAACTTGTTCAAATCATCATTGATTGGAACAACACGAACTTCGTCGGTTTCATCATCAATTTCAAGACATTCATACTTACTTGGGGTATAGAAATTATACTTGATTTTTCTCATCAAGCTATTACAGGAACGTGTAGTTGGTATAAGTGGTTTTAGAGTCTCATCAAAATTTTCATTCTGCAAAAATAGCGATAAATTAAAATAAAAATAAAAATTATACAAAAATCAAGAATTAATATTCATTACTATCTTCAACTACCTATCAACATTTGCATAAAGCATAATACCTTATCCTAAAATTAATCGATTTGATTTAACTGGGTAAAATGAAGTGACTTATTTTTTTTGTTAATACTTTGACAATTACTAGTGAATATTAAATGTTGTTATTTCTGTTAAATAAATAAATTATTGTTTTTATAAGATAGGAAAAAAGCATAAATTATACAACCAAAGGAACATTATAGAAAGGATGCCAAACTGTACATATAAAAGTAGTCCGTAATTATTACATCTCCCAGAATGCGCGTCGGCAGTAGTGATGTCATTCTTTCATGTAAAGCTTACGCAATTTATTGGTTTTTTATTATTAAATCTAAATGGTAAGACATATAAATAATTACTATAGAAGGTTTTTTAAGAAAAAATTGTCCTTGATTGAATACATGTGTTTCCAAGAATATCCAACTTCTAGACAAAGAGATATAATTGTTTTAAAAAATATTTTCAAATTGTATATATCTATATATCAGTAATATAATATCAATCACAACTTACAAGAATAAAATATGTAAATGTATACTAGTTTATTACTCACATAAGAAATATGTATATAATACTATTGATCAATACATATGATTCGAAAGTGTTTTTCATTAAAAATTATACCTCTAAGTCTAAAGGTTGTATATTCTTGGAAACAAATTTATTCAATCAAGAACAATTTGGTCTTAGAAAAATCATTCATAAGCTTCAGCTTTTAGATCATAATTATAAAAACCAATAAATTCCACATAAAAACAACACCACTACTGTTCAACACGCATTCTAGCGGATGCAATAATTCTGGACCGGGATATTTTTTGCTCCGGCTTTGTGATAATAATCATTATCAAATAAAATCTATGTCCTATACATAATTATTTATTATTACTGTATATTTTAATATTATAAATATCAATAATTTATTGACTAAACAATGCATAAAATAAATGTTCAAATGTTTCCTGGTATGTAACAATAAGCACGAATAACTATAATTTAAGCAACATTATAGAAGTTATTTAAAAAAATAAATAGTTTCTTACCCAGTTTGTTAATACTTCCTTTCCCGAAATCGCAAATAAATCTGGCCGTAACATTTTACACTGTTCTTCAATTGGTTTCAATAGTATTGGAATATCTTTTCTTGAAGCATCCAATATATCCTAAAAGCAAAAAGTATTATTAAATCGTTTTTGTTTTTATCTATTTTAATTGGCAAGTAGATACTTAGTATATATAAATATAACGTATACACGAAAAATCAAATCAACAAAAAAATTATTGACCTAAACATAAAAAAGGGGGTCAAGTGGATGTCGCTTCGCTGTACAGTAGCCAGTAGGCTACAAGTAGATCACTAACTATAATGGATGGTATTAAATTTGAATTCAATGATATAATATCATTGTATACGAAAAACGATTCTGAGCGGAGACGGTATGTCAGTCTAGGATATTTTAAATTATATTGATATTGTTATTTTACGGTAGCTGCTAAGTTGAATTAATATTATTCATATTATTTAATTATTAACCTTAAATTATCAGTGATACTAGAAAAATATTATAATATATACTTTTACTCGTTAAAATTGATTTTAATATGTAATTTCTTCCAAATTTAAACTTAAAATGTCTGTAAAAAATAACTGTGTTTATACATTTTTTAGATTTTTTGTTTACAGTAAGTACTATTTATTAGAATCTTTATTTTAAATTTTCAATCCTTAGTTATAAAACTGACCATTTTATAATTGTTTAATTACAATAATTTATAATTTTTGAGATTTTGATGAATTTGGTCAAAATTCGAACTTTAAATGCTTTATAAAAAAAAATTGTGCCTATGTATTTTTAATATTTTTCAACTGATATTGTATTAATATATCAGGAGTCTTGTATTAAATTTTCACACTTTTTGGCCCAACAGATAAAACTTTATTGATATTTATTGAAAAAAAAACTAAAAAATTGAAAACTGAAAATGTCCGTAAACAGCTCAAAAGATTCAAAATATATTCAAAATTAAATGGTGTATAGAAAATGCTTATATAAACATTCAGTGAAATTTTCATGCATCTACAGTTATTTGTTTTTGAATTGCAACAAAATAAGAAAATCTCTACATGAGAAATCGAGTGAATATCTAATCTTGTACAAATTTGAATTTAAAATGCTCATAAAAATTTATGTTGACTTGCTTATAAACATTTTTTCATTGATAAAATTAGGAAAACTTATAAGGATTCTTGTATCACATTTTCAAACCTTAGATTTAAAAAGAAAAATTTTTATGAATTTCTAACTCAAAATAAATTGCACATTTTCGTCATTTTTACGTATTTTGTCAACATTTGAACTTTGATTACTTATAAATAAAAATTGTGACTACGGATTTTTAATATTTTTCATCTGCCTTTGAAACTATATATTAGAAGCCTACTATTAAATTTTCAAGATTTTTACCCAACAAATAAAATTTTATTGACATTTATAGAAAAAAAAACTAAAAAAATTGGAAACTGAAAATGTCCGTTAACAACTCAAAATAAGTCAGAATATTTTGAAAATGCTAGGGTGTGTAGAAAATGATTATATAAACATTCAGTTAAAATTCCATGTATCTACGGTCATTTCTTTTAGAGTTATACCAAAAAACAAAATCAATTTTGTTGAAAATTGGTTTTCCGTAAAAATTCTCGTTTTTTCCTTAATTTTTTATTTGTTTTTCACGGCGCTCATGAAAACTACTGGGAAATTTTGACTTTTGACCCCCCAAAGTACCAACTAGATTCACTTTCCCATCAGAAAAAGTACTATTGAAGAAAATCGAAGCATTTTTACTGTCATAAAACGTGATGACAGACACAAAAATAAAAAAATAAAAAAAAAAAATAAAAAAAAAACACACATCATTGTTAAATCAATACATTCATCGCTCCGCTCAGAATTTAAAATAAAAAAAAGGGCGGGTAAGTGTATGTCGCTCTGCTGTACAGTAGGTTACAAGTGAGTCACTGTAATGGATTGTGTTAGATTTTTATCCAATGATATAATATCATTGAATAAGAAAAACGATTCTAAGCGAAGACGGTCAGTCAGTCTATAATATCTTACTAAGTCTAATGTATTTGATGATATTATTGTGAATAAAGTAATTAATTTTAGTATTATAGGCATTAGTATTTACTATAGTTGGTTAAATTCATTTTTCTCAAAAAATTATATTTTAAAATGCCATTGCGTGTATATAAAATATAACAATATATTCTAAA
>JANEHU010000672.1:0-106426 GCA_027563435.1 Nasonovia ribisnigri | reverse complement strand
ACCCGTATTTATCAAAGGCGTCCTTGATTACATAGGATTACGAAATAGTATCCGAGACCTAATTGGCCCAACCAGCTTTTCGTGTAAGTCCTCTACAGCCCACCTTAAAATTCAAACAGACAGTCCTCACAACTACAGGAAATTAATCCGACTCCTTAAAGACATTAATGCCCAATATCACACGTACCAACTCCACTCAGAAAAATCCTTAAGAATAGTTGTCAAAAATCTTCATCCAACTACCCCAGTTGAAGACATCGCTGCTGCAATCGAAGAAATTGGCCACTCAGTCAAAAATGTAATAAATATCAAGCACCACTTAACAAAATCTCCACTCCCAATATTCTTTGTTGATCTCAACCCTCAAGAAAGTGACAACGATATTTTCTCCATCACTGCCCTACTTCATACGAGAGTCAAAATAGATGAACCACATAAAAAACGAGAAATACCGCAATGCCTTAACTGCCAGTCCTATGGCCACACCCGAACCTACTGCGCTTACCCCCCTAAATGCGTCAAATGCGGTGACAGCCACCCAACATCGTCCTGTATAAAACCTCCAGAGCTCCCTGCAAAATGTGCCCTCTGTTCCGGCCCTCATCCAGCAAACTATAAGGGTTGTCTCATCTTCAAACAACTCAGACAGAAGCGTCCAAACTTCTCAAGTAAAACCGCCCACATCTCAAGTAAAACTGCCAACTTCTCAACCTACAACTCTCAACAACAGCCACCCTACACTTCAAGCAGTCCAGAACATCACTCTCAACTTAATGAAAACTCCTCAACGCACCCACGTACGTATGCAAACGCGGCTAAGGGTCCCCCTCCCAACAACAATTCCAACTCAACTGATAATGAGACCTCTCTCACTAAATTTCTTGACGAATTTAAATCGATCATAAATCCCCTATTATCCCTCCTCACCCAAGTCCTCTCAAACCTCATTAATAATATAAACAAACAAAATGCAAACCAATAATTTTACATCCAACTCTCTCCTCATCCTAACCTGGAACTCTAATGGCCTAATCAACCGTAGAAACGAACTACTGGCCACCCTCCAAAACAGTAGAATTGATATTGCACTTATTTCAGAAACACACCTAACTAACATCACACAAATTAACCTACCTGGTTACCATATTATCAAATCAAACCACCCAGACGGCACAGTCCACGCTGGCGCTGCTATTCTTATAAGAACCTCGCTATTATTCTACCCTCTTCCTCAGTACCAAACAGCCCATATACAAGCCTGCGGAATTGCTCTAATATTAAACAATATTCCAATCAATATCTATGCCATCTACAGTCCGCCCCGTCATTCCATAACACCAACTCTCTTCCAACACTTCTTTAATACACTAGGCCAAAGATTTATAATCGGAGGCGATCTAAACGCGAAAAACATACAATGGGGCTGTCACACCAACAACCCTCGAGGTAACACCCTATATAACCTATCGCAACAAAATAACTATAAAATCCACGCTCCTCCTTCTCCAACCTATTGGCCTACATCCCTAAGAAAAAGACCAGACATTCTAGATATATTTGTTATGAAAATCCCAAACAGCCTTCACAATACATTAACCAACCTCAATGATCTATGCTCTGATCACTCGGCAGTCCTTCTCACAATAGACACCGCTGCATCTAAAAAGCCAAACAAACCCAGTCTCACACAAGGTCGTATGGACTGGGAATCCTTCAGAACCCAACTCGTTAACCGTATAGATCTCAAAACTAGACTAAAATCACCTCAAGACATAGACGATGCTGTTCACTCCCTGACAACGTCAATTCAAACAACGCCAATTTTAATATTAAATTGTGTATTAAGAACTCATCACCTTCAATACAAGCACAGCTTATAGAAGGTGAGCAGACAATATCTATTGTAATTATATTTCAAATGTATTAATTGTTTTGTTTGCAAATCAAATCAAATAAACAAATAAACAAATAAATAAACAAATAGGGCCCATTATTCTGTTGAACTAAATACAAATTTAAATTCACTCTTACTACGAAAAAAAGAAACAATATTTTGTTAAAAGAAAATCTAATTTTTATTTTTATTGAGCCGAAAGAATGAAAGATAATGAATGACACAAAATGGTCTGAAAATTTACACAAAATTTAACAAAATTTACAAGTTTTACAAAAGTACACCTTACAAAATGCCTGTTAATAGATATGTGGTAATAATGAATTAATAATAAATAAATTATAAAAAAAAAAAACACCAGACAAGACACAAAAGCATTTGGGGATTGATACGTGATGGCGAGGTGCATGCGAAGTCCACTGGTCACTTTCATACGTTCTCGCAGCCGGTCCCTCGGGTGGACGAGGTTCTTTCAATCTTTCATATTATGTCCTTTTGTGCGGCGACAGACAATATGTATATTAATTAGTCCTTAAGTATTGTTAAGAACACCCAGAGCAATACAACAATATAATACCATACTAATTACGTATATAATAATAATAACAATAATAGTAATAATATATAATTTATTTAGCAAACAAATAATTACATACAATGATGCATATTATAGTAAAATAAATTAAATAATAAATAATTATAGTGATAACATGTTTTAAATTCCTATTTTGGTTTTAAGTAGAGCGTGTGTTGGGGGGGGGAGGGATTATTTAAGTTTGAGTTAAGTACAATAATATGTAATTTTATGCTGGGTGATATTTACAAAAATAAAAAATGTTTAACAATTAAAAACATCATTAAGACTAATATTAATTATTATGTACAATAAAATTAATTAATTTCTTTCATATTTATATTTTTACATAATTGAGTATATTTTTAAAAAATCTAGTTTTTTCAGAAATGTTTTAAATACACATATATATAATGTTTAAATGATTACAAATTTTGATATATTGTGTTGACTACATATTTGGGTATCAGCAGATATAATAGATACGGAGCCCTATTAAGCTGTTTATATAAACATGCCGGCGGTACCTATAAACAAATATTTATAAATATAATAAACGAATTGATACAAAATGTATTGAGCGACTTCATCGACGCAGGTGTAATGGAGGCGTAGTTAGACTTTAACATCGATATGAGACCATCGATAAACCTCCAGGGCTCCGACATCGTCGAAGAAGTAGTTGGATCAATGACGTTGGTCGTTTGCGGTGATACGTCGTCCAGCGGAGACGCGCCGTCATCAGAGTTGCAGCCAGTCCAATCAACTGCGACTTCTGAGGACGGACATCTGGGCGACGCGGCGCAGGCCGTGAATGAAGAGGGCACGCCGGCTGAGGGAGCTGAAGTCTTCAACGTTTTCGGTGAATTAGTAGGATGGCTGGATCCGGGGGCAACACCCGAGCAAGACGCTCCACGACGGCCGAACCCGTTTTCCTACATACTGATCACGAGGTTGAAACGCCCCTTGGCCGGCGAAATAGGACAGGAGACGGCGACGTGAAGGATCTGAGGATACGAGAAAGAGCACTGACGGTGAGCGGCGGTATGTCACCCGCGTCCGTTTTCCGGCCGTCCACGGCGCGCGACGGGTTCGTAGGCGGAACGAGCTCAGTCGCAAATGACGCGCGTGACTCTCTGGTTCGGTCGAGCGGAGCGGCGAAGGACGACGATGGTGCGACTCGCGTTAAGCGACGTAAGCGGCGGAGACTTTGGCACGGGCCACGGGGTGAGTGGTAGATGTGTGCGCAGGAACACGGACGTCAGCGGCTCCGGTCCCGCGGAAACTTAACAGTTTCATGGTCAGGCGGCGGTCATTTTGACGATGACGTGGCTGAAGGGACAACGCCAGGGCGAAAATGGCAGAGAGTTGAGTTGAGTTCCGCTGACTCTCGCCTTTTCGCCCCGCGGTAGGTAATCTCACATCGGCTTGTCCCATAGACATTTAAATATATAATACAACGGACCGGGAATGGTAGCTGTTTCACGTATAATACCACAGATTATATAATATTTAATAATTTGTGATAATTCATTGAAGCCAACCTGTGCGAGAGATAGACAGACGATGTAATGCTTTATAAAGCCACATAATTATTCGAGAAGACCGCAGATTTATATGGATCTAATTGGACATGTTAGCTTCACATAATATCTCACTATTCATCACCGGTCTATTCTATTCACAGATATATAAAGTAACTTTATATATCTGTGATTCTATTATTATGTGATAATGTCATACCTATGTCTATGGCTTGTCCGCAGCACCAAATCTCGCTTCACACTTGCTCCCTGTCTACTGGTCTCCGCCATAGATAATAGTCCGTCGTCAGAGTCGTCACATTCAAAGCGCAAGACCGTAGAGTAATATTACTCTGTGCACAAGATATCGCGCACTGGCTGCCGCTCGTCGTCGTCAACCATCGCTCCTTCGGCCGTCTCTGCTCTTTAACTAAGTTTAATTACCCATATAAATATAGACATCCCCTTGGTTTGAACAAACGAAGAGATGTGTTACAGTATATAGACAAAAAAACCTTTAACTGTTATTAATCTGCTGTTATTCATCGAGTACAATGGGAAATTGGAATTATATGTAACATATAACAATAAGCAAAAACTATTATCGCACGGTTATATAGTTTATATTATATTATATTATTCATGAATTTGCTGAACACGGTATGATATGCAAATACACAATACACATAGACCTTAAGGTCTATGACAATACATAATCATGCTTAAATATTCAGCATCATAAACACCCAAACATATGATATGGTTACATACCAATAACAATATAACATAGATATTTTAAGCACAAATAAGGAATTCTGAATTCTTATTTTCAGTAATATATTTTAATAAATTAAAAATTTTTTAACTAGAGATTTAACAACTTTAATAATATAGTCTATAGACCATAATATTATAGAGCCATATTATATATAACCTAACCTATATAGGTACCTATAAAGTATATTATAAGCAGCCGGTAGGTAACCTATTTACTATTATATAATAATAATTAATAAATGTAATTCTATAAAGAATTTATATGTGGAATAAATTAGGTTTTGATATGCCTGAGCATCTCTAATCTAATTTTAATCATTAACTCCAATAATTCTTGACAGCTTTGACTATTTTCAAAAATTTCTTGAAAATCTAACTCCACTGAGTTGTTCATTATTTGACAGCCTATTGAAAATAAAAAGTTACCTATTACTAAAAATTAAGTTATACATTTATGGTTTTAGCCAAGAATTACTTGCTATATTCAAAACAGATCTATCTGAATATAAATTATGTACCTATTGTATAAAACATAATATAATATTAATCATTGTAAAATTAATATATTCATGCTCTGCTCAAAATCTAAAACATTAATATACTCATATTTAAAATCTTAATTATAATTTCATATTTAGGTTTATTATAAATCACTTATAAGCCAAAAAGTTAATTGGTCAAATTGTCTAGAAAATTAGGTTTATTTTTTGTTAAATATTTCCATGTAAAATAGTTTTCACCACTGTACCTACTGAGCAATACAAGACATCAAGACTATATGAATACTTTAAAGCCCATCTTTTAGACACCTTTAAATTGTAATAGATTTAAAATTTCAATTTCTAAAAATTAACACCAGGATAAGAACAATAATTTGCATCACAATAACATATCGGTGATTGGGCAGACTAAATTTTGTTCACTCAAATAATAACACAAAGATTAAAAATTAAAAGTCTATAGGAATTTCCAGTACCTACTACTTAATAAAGTTATTTTGTTCAATAATCAATATTATACCACAAATTATACTTAATTAGCACTTAATGAAAGCATTACAACCCACATAAAGATGAAGAATGATAGAAATATTTCATATTTTAATATTTTTAAAAATTAAATTAAATAATAAATGTACAAATTAGTGATCCTTTTATCAAGAACTATTCATTACTTTGAAAAGTTTTTTGAAAATATTATTTTCACCCAACTTATTTGTTGTCAAAAATCAACTTTTTTAAAAAGAAATATAACTTTGTATTATTTTTATCTTTATATTTTTAAGTTTACTTTAAAATTTTCATTTTGGACTTTTTTTTCCTTCAAAAATTAATTACATAACGGTAAGAATATTGAATGTCTGGCGACTTCATGTTTCCACCTAAGGTCTTAATAAATAGGTATTAGGCTTTATAAAATTAAAGAAAATGTTTGAACTAATAATTATAGGTGAGTATAACCTATATATATTTTATTGATTTAACTTAGGTAATACAAATATTAATTATTAAAAATATACTTATTTGTACAAATACTACTACAAAAAAAAAATCATCATATAAAATAAAGAATAGTATTTCATTGTAAGACATTATTATTTAATCATGTAACTAACGATTCTTTGAAAACTTTTCATTTACACATGAGCTGCTTGAACCTTCTGTGTATCTTCATCATTTTCATCACTGATTTTTTGTTTACTTATCATTTCTACTAACTCTTCTGTAGCTGATTTTTCTTCCCATACAGGCCTTGATAACATCTCACATGGAAACTGTGTAATGTTTAATGCAGGATCCTTGTTTGTAAAAGGACTCCAGACTCCTTGAATAGAAGGGCATTCTGTATGCCACATTTTTACATACCTCATAAGCGGTATACCAGATCGGGTGGAATATAAATTTAACCACTTGACCATTTCTTGTGCAGTGAAATTGTGACAACTGATTACTTCGCGTTCGCCGTTCAAATATTCGGCGACAAATGAAGGTGACTTGTGACGACGAGGCTTCAAGTACAAAGCTGTGCCTGGGTGGTCTTGTGCAAAACTTATTAGATCTGTTTCGATGAAATCACGGATTCCCCGGCTAGATCCACTGCTCTTACAAAATCTTAATGTGACTCTTTTCAATTGACAGATATAACGCCCAATACCATTTTGAAGCGGAACTCTCGGAAATCCTCTTGGTGTAAAACGACTGCTCGACATGGTGGTGTGATTAATCAAACGATTTATTATTATTGTTAATTTAAAAACTAAAAGTACTATTAGTTCGGAGTTGAAACAATTTATCGAGAATTGAAAGTCTGAGCCCTGAATACTAAAGTTAAAACCCCTGAAACTCGTGTGCGGTGTGCACTGTGCTTATCTTTTATCACTGTGATATCTATCACCTTCAACCGAGATATGGTTAGTGTTTGTAACCAGGTCTCATAGATAATATATATTATCTATGCGCGGTCTTAGGTTTTTTACGCCACCAAAATTCTGTCCATGCCCCAATCTATATGACGTATAATCTATAAGGAACAGATAACAAAAATTTGTTTTAAAAGTAAAATACAGTTGACTGAACTTTGAATTATAAATTGTCCTATAAATTTATTGTAGTGTTGTTTTTTTGTTAATACCATTTTGGAATCTTTTTTTGTTATTCATAATTCATATCTCATCATTCTCATCAAAATGGTTAGGATTTGCTCAATTCCACTTAGTATTACATCAAAACAACATAATGTTAAACTACACAAGTAATCAATACCATACAATATATACTTACTATATTCAATATTATGTTTCCATTGTATTTTTATTAATGAATTTGGTATTTATTATAGGTTTGCAGTATCAGAAAAACCCCGGTATATATGGCTAGATCGTATTAAGTCATATTATCCTAATTTTAAAATTACTAATAGCAGTTTAGTTTGTAGTAAACATTTTGCTGAAACTGATTTTTTTAAGAACGCTAGATCTAAAACATTTACTTTTTGTAAATATTCAGTACCCTCGTTTCTTGATGTTGATGAATGTGTCTATGTTTTAAATGGTAGTAAGTTATTGCGCTATTACTGCTATTATAGCTGTAGGTATACTTATAAATTAATATTATTGAATCTTTCTACTTAATACAGTTTGCCTAGATGAATTTTGATGGTGGTTCTAATATTCCTAGCCCATCTACTGTTGAAACTTGAAGTTATGGAAGTTACACAAACAGAGATCAGAGATAGTTCAAATATTTCTGGACCATCGATTATTCATGTTTTGGAAGTTACACCAACAAAGATGAGTGATATTTCTAATATTTCTGGACCATCAAACATTGATGTTATAGAATCTATACAAAGTTTGGGCATTCAAGTACCAGTAACTCCAAAACGTTGACCAATGCCATCAGTAACTCCATGTAATTCATTTTATTATTAATTTTTAATTATTTGGTTATTGTACTCTTTATTAGTTTAAAAATTGTTATTATTTAAAATAATTTTGTTACTAATTCATTATATAGGGAAAGAAAAATATTATTTGACGATTTTAAAGCTGATGATTTGAATACTCCAAGAAAGCGCAAACAATATTGGGATATATCTCAACAAACTGTAACAAATATAAATTTAAAATAAAAATGTTGCATAATAAGAATGCTTAGTTAACAAAGAGAGTTCATTTATGCCAAACAATCAAACTTTTTAAAGAAAAGAAGACAATCTTGGCCAAAAGTAAAATAAATCAGAAATTACATAAGTACATAGGCAATTCTTTAGTTAAGAGGACGTCGAGCCCGCATATTTTGTCTCCGTCTTACACGCATACGACATAGTAAATTTTACACTCAGCCAATCATATTTAGCCCCGTTAATTTAACAATTGGAGTGAATTTCCCTCATAAAATTTAAAGGTAAGATCTAGGGCATCTCAACGTCTTTTTGTTTTATTTTAATTTTAAAACGAGTTATGAGTATTTTAAAATTGTAAATTGTACATCTTAAAATTTAAAA
Organism: Nasonovia ribisnigri; assembly: GCA_027563435.1. Taxonomy (NCBI): domain Eukaryota; kingdom Metazoa; phylum Arthropoda; class Insecta; order Hemiptera; family Aphididae; genus Nasonovia; species Nasonovia ribisnigri. The sequence goes on along the minus strand of JANEHU010000672.1, from coordinate 97,653 downwards.
AATAACAAAACGCCATTGAGATGACCTAGATAATATTCTTACCTTTACATTTTATTAGAGGTCCATTCACTCTATTATGGACATAATTTTTATTTCAAAAAAAATGGTTGAAACTGATAATTAAAAGATAAATGCTACATAAGTAATGAACTGTGCCATCAATACAAAGAAAAAATTATTTGGAGACCAATCATATATAAAAAGTATTAACAAAATAAAATAATGATAAATTTGTATGTCCAATAAATGAGTAGATTCATATTAAAAATTGTTCATTGAGAAATTATTATTAAGAAATAATGCCTAAACTTAAAATTAAAAATTGGGTTTTGCCACTTTTGACTAGCATTGGTATATTTTCAAGGACCCTACTCGGGTTTTCTATAATATCTTTAAATTGTATCAAGAAATCTTTTTTATTTTAGGTATGATAATTTTAAAATAAGCAAAAGGTGATAATCATGGTTTAGATGGAACCACAGACTATAATATAATGGACTGGAAATTATACGATGGGCTGATCTACTATGGTGGTGGAAATGCTACAAATCTTTGTGGAGGTAAAGAAATAGCATTTAAAATGATTTGTAGCATTGTCACATTGACCATTGTCTCAACATTAAGTATGTCGAAACAATTAATTAAACTAAAGCAAAAAAAGTTGAATTATGTATGAATAACATGTTTGGAAACCAATGTACACATGGAAACCTTTGATTGGTGTTCATACCCGCTCTTGTGGATGTCTATAGATTTATACAATACCTATGTATATTCCATGAGTGGTGGTTTGTCATTATAGCTTATCACTTGTTTCAGGTGCTGAAGTTTGACTATTGTATCAACCTTATGTGCTGGTATTGTCCCGAAAAATAGTACAAAATATGAAGATTTTAGTTTCATAAGACTTAATACCTACAACTACTGATATGATGAAAGGCTATGTGTGTTTACTGTTCCTAATAATAATAAATATGCTTGCAAATTGCAGTCTTACTAAATAACAAAAATTATGCATACTTAACCAGCATTTCAAGCAGCTATCCATCAGGTAAAGTAATTATATGAATCACAAAAAAAAACCCAAGGAAAAAAAAACCAAATTTTTATATTCTGCACTATTATGTCATATTTTATTAGATATGTTTTGATTTCCTGATTTAAAATTTAGTTCGTTTTAATGTTTCTTCAATGGATATCCTTGCTCTCGTGTAATCATCTAATTGAGACACCGCTTCAGCATACATCTGCGACAAATTAGCTTCAGAACACTTGTACTGTGGGTACCTTTTTTTTTTATCTTAAAGGTAGTTCTATACATCTATAGTACCTTCATAGTTATATCCTTTTACACATATCATTATAGGTACAAAGATATAATATATAAGATGTTAATTGAATGATTTTAACAAAATTTTCCCAACACAGAAATACTACTTCCTAGAGATAGTATAACATAGTTAAGCTAGTTATATATTTTAAAATATAAAAAATATATACATAATTTTTAATTATTCAAAATTTACAAATTTGGTTACGAGAGTATTCAACAAATAGAACACCTGGGCTGTTAAATTATTGATCTAAATTTTTAATTAAAAAGTTAAAACTTATATCTGATGATATATAACATAATATGACAAAATATAAAAATGTAGTATTTATTTTCACGGTTTTTATTTTTTTCTGTCTACCAATTATATAGAAAAAAAAAATTTGAAAAAGTTATTCTTTTGAAATCATGAATGAATAATATGATATTCTATTCTCACAAATACTATGTAAAAAAAATTACATTTTTTAAACACTAACTTTTTTACATACACAAATTAGGTTTTAATCGCACAAATTACTATTTATTTATTTATTTAAAATGAACAGTAATAGGTAGGAATATATAATTATTTAATACTATAATAGTATAATGCACTGTTATAATCTATTAATCTATAAATAATTGAAGCACAAATAGTTTTGAAAAATGTCATGTAATTAATACTAATATCAGAATATTATTGTTCTAGTTAATAAAAAAAGTTAATATAAAAACAATATTTTAAGTGTTTAAAGGAATTAAGTAGATTATAATATTAACTATAGAAATGAACAGTTTTTTTTTGTAATTTTAGTTAAAATTTTTTTTAGATGCCTATGCCAATGCCAATACCAATAACCAGGCCCAATATAAGATCTCGAAAAGGTTGTAATAACGCTTGACTAGATGATTTATTGATATGTTTGCTACACATATGATGATTTATTGAATCGCACGGTTTTGTATAACTGCTATAGTCGCTACACTTTAACCAAGATGTTGGAATAATAGTTGGAATGTTTGCAGTTCATACTCAGAAAAGATCCTCTAGCAAAAAACACATGAAAAATTCTTCACCCAAATTGAATGATGCAAATATAGATTTAATAAAAGCTGGACCTACATTAAGATCCCCCCTCCCACCTTTTCACATTGGTAATGTGTAATGATACTGTAAATATATTAAGTAAATGATTGCCTCAAATCCAAGTTTTAGTTTTTTAATTCAATTTGAATAAAATATTATATGAAAATATATGACATGGTTTTAGATTTCTTACAATACATATCATCATTAATTATAAACACTATAATGTATATATTTATAATCTAGGATTCATTTTTTATAATTAATAGAGTGATATTAATGTTTGGATCGTATTAATTTTTAAAAAGTTGTCAGATGTCAGTACATTATATATTTTTTTCTCTGAACTATACACAACATAACAAGTAATGAACATTTAAAATGTTATTACTTGACATATTTTAAACACAAATTAAAATTAATACATCAATAAAATACTCTAAGGTGCCTAAATAATATTCTTAATTTCAAGCTTTATAATAGGTAATTTACTCTATTATTAAAGCTAACAACGGAATATTAGTTCTTCTGAATGCAAATTTATTGCATTGTGTGTGGGACTGGTGTCATTGGTATCTTCTAAAAAATAAATATGAATAATATGCATGGAGTAATGTTTTTTTTTTTTGAGATAGGTATAACATAGTGCAGGTCAACCAGAATTTTTTATATTATGTGCCAAATATTGTGAAATGTTCTTCATCGTTGTCTTAAAATTGTTGTTATGATAATGCAAACTATAATAAAATTGTTATTAGATAATATTTATCCATATTATAGTATTCTATTTTTATAGAATAAATAATAATAATTATTTATTTCAATTCTAAGATACAAGAATGCTGTGCCCCACTGACACTCGTTAAAATATACTTCATAAATTATTTTATATGGTCTAATAGACACTGGTTTAGTTAGCTTCAACTATTAGCTTCAATAGGAAACAAAAATTATCCTTGGATAACTAAGTTAAAGCATCCATATTGAAGGTATGTATATAATTGTAATAATTGTATGTGAAATTACTACCATGTTTGCAGTATTGACTATGGTTGACAATATTTTATAGTTTTAGACATTATGAAGTCAGAAGTATACCTAGTCAGTAGTCACTCTTTCGGTGTATATCATCACTTATGATAAAATAAGTTTAAAATATTGATTTTGTGGAATAAACAGATATAAATATATTTTTTATTGAACTAATAAAAAATACATTAACAACAACGGTTATTAGTTTTTGATTTTAAATCACAGTATATAATATAAAAGTTGGTTAGTTATATAAAGTTAACAATTGTAAATTCATAGTAATGTTGATTAAAAATACCATAGACATATAATAGAAATAATATAATCTATTATATGTCTATGAAAAATACAATAAATGCCGTAACACTATTGTACAGTTATGTTTACTACATTTTATTATATAATATGTATGTTTTCCTAATAGAGGTTCTCATATTTGTGATTTTTTCGGTGTGTGGTCCTAATGCCTAATGTCCTATAATGGGTGGAATGTTATATTTTTTTAGGCCATTGATGTTTGATTTATTGTTATATATTTAATCGTCAATCCCAACAGGTTTTACTAGGAGGTTCCTTTTTGGCCATTAGGAACTTGTGTGTTAACCTTGTATGGCCTATCTGGAGACTAATAGAAGAATTTAATATTGTTATACCTAATTATCTTTAGGAATGAAGCAAATACAAACAAAAACATTAATCTTTTTATCACAGATATGACGAAGAAATCGCTAAATTTACCATAATGTTGTTTGTAATAACAGTCTAATAATTTCTATATATTTTAATATTGTCTTCAAAAAACTCTGTGGAGCAAACTATTCTTCACTAGGCTCCTGGTAAATTTACTAGGTACTAATTTACTACTTATCCTAATTTTTATTTTTATTTTAACATCATCCATTTGCATAAACAACCAAAATATAAACAGTTTTAATGAGGTTTATAATATAATTTACTAGTTAAAAATCTAACATCAAATATAATTAAGATACACTTAATAACAAAACTTCTGCCACTACTAGAATATATTTGGTTGTATTAAACTCAGTGTAGGCACAGAGAATATTTCACTTGTAATAAATAACCAAATTTATTGTAAAACTGTAAGAACATATAAGTTGGAATTAAATATCGACAAAAGTTAGATACACTAAAAATTAAGAAGTAAGTACAACACAAATAGATAGATACGAAGTACAAACATGAAATTAACAATCTAGTTTTATAAAATTACTCAACAGTTAATTTAGGAACCTACATTAAGAAATATTAAGATATATTCCAAACTATTAACAAATACCTACTTAATTACTTACTAATTTAATTTAATTTTTATGCATGTTAGTTGTTTCATAATATACAAATAAATGTGACTTCACTTCTTCATGCGTTCTGTTCCCAAGTAAGGTTTTAATACATCTTCAATGTCCAAAGTATGTACTTGCATACCTTCTCGAAGGCACTTTTGATATTGATCAAATTTTTTGGCACACCTTTTGTCATCATAATCGCCTTTCATATAACATTCAGTAAACCAAGAACTGAAACATTTTTGATATTCATCTTTTATTTTGTTGCAAGGTAAATGAAAGCTATCCATTTCGATTTATATTTTACTATCATTTGATTTTGATTTGCGATTTAAATATAATAAAATCGACCACTGACCAGATTGGCAAGAAGAAGTTAATAACTAATCATTATCATTTATCATGTAAATACTGTTCGGGTACCAACTACCGGCTGTTATAGAATATAGATTATTTAATAATAAATCAATAAGTCAGTAAATAATTAACTAATAACAATAATAAATTCCGACATTGCATCTATTTAATAGAGTCTATTATCTTTATGTACAATATACAGATAAGCGACATCAAATGTTAATATGTCACTGCATCACGGACTATTATACTATAATAGTCCGTGCACTGCATTAATGCACTATCACTATACGTCATTATATTTATTATTTACTAATATTATATTATTAGTTATTTTTAGTTTCAACGCTTATCAATAACAAAATATTAAATATCAATTAGACTATTATCAATTATAAATTATTAAATATTAATACTAATTTAATAGCAACGAACTTGGAGAAGTATCAAGTAACCACCACTTTACCAGTAGGCAGTAGCTAATGTCCAATAGCCAGTAGGTATAGGTAACTACCGAGGACAGAGTACAGACTTGGAGTACGTACTATGACAGTCTACCGAAAAATGATTATAGTTATAAGAACTTACATTTCAAACCAGCAACACACGTCACTTACCTATTTTATTATTACTAATAATATATTACTGTTAACCAACTACTAAAATATTTAATGACACACCTCACACACAATTGTCAATTGACAAACGTTACAGTTACAGTTCATAAAACAATTGGGAACAAAGATTGAAATAATAAATAACAATAAAAGTTACATGAAATGGACAAATGGTGCTTTATTCATTCAGAAGTAGACAAAATCGTCCAATTGAAACTTATCATCCGCCGTAACCGCCCACCTACCACTATTTGCCGACCCGACCACACTGAAAATGATGTATATAATTATATTTTTTTAATATTTTTATTTATATAATATTAACTATTCTTATTTTGCAGTTCCTGGCGTTGAGGTGGTCGTGAGCCACACCTCCTCACCCGACGGTTTAGGAGTGGAGGCTGCGGCCGGCGAACCCTCCATCCCCGCCCTCGATGTTTGTCCGACTGAACTACTGAAAACAATACATTTAATGTTTTTGATGATTGACATATTTATTATTTTGGTATTTGCGATCTTACCTTCTCTCACGGCCCCGCCGCTGCTCTTTCGCCGCCACCGACGATGCCGCAGGTACCTACCACGCAGGGGGAGGAGTCTGATAAAAGTTACAAAAGCTTAGCACGTGACAAAATAAATAATAGGACAAACTTAGTACTTACCACAATTCATTGCCAGGTGACCCACCTGATGGCACCTGTAACATCCTGAAACGTACAAATCATGTTTAGTGTTATACTTGGCTTATGCAATACGCATGTGCTTTTTTTTATTAGATACTTACGTGTTACGTCGGGCGTTTCCTCCCGGACGGCGACGGGCGCAGCACCGTGGTAATAATGGTTGTTGGTCAGCTCTTTCGGCATGCTAGATTTCAAAAAAAAAAAATAGTTTTATTCAAATACGTATGAAATTGTTCGATACATAACCTAAGAAATATTATTTTAATACAATAACCGACGTGTACTCACTTGAAAGATGTTTTGAGAAATGTTTGACAAAAACCAAATAACATGCATTAGATGTCTCTTGACGCTGTAAAAATAGCAGCCAATCAGAAAATTAGATTTTGTCGACTTATTTGTTATAACCGCGAAAACATCACAATGATTACATGAAGCCTAACATAAAACACCTGATAACTGTAGGCGGATTGTCCGTTCGGGAATCGACTTTCTCCCGAGATGACTGATAGCTAGACACTCAAACTCAGAATCCGAATTTCCGATTTCAACACACACACTCAAGAACCGGACGTACACGTCTTTGGATTGCCCACCTGGCTGGCCTTGTCGTACGATCGACTTGAATCGCCGGTCGATTTTCAGCGGCCGTGACTTATGACTAGACACTCTTCCGCGTTCAAAAATTACCGCCAGACCAGTGCTGCCAACGCGACGATACCCGACGACCCCGCGTTGCCGCCCCAGGCCGGATCAAAAAACCCAGCATCGCCCGAGGTGAAACGACAAAGAGCACCACCGCCCACACAGTCTTTCCGCCGCAGGCGGGATGACAAACGCCCGAAGTCTAGTTTATTATAAAATGTCATTGAATTTAATTTATTAAAAAAATACCACAATGATATTAGTTAAATTTTTAAATTTTTTTAAATTTATTATTATTAATATATTCATAATATATTTATATAAGTAATAATAAAGTTATAATTTATAATAAAAATAAACAATAATATAAGATGCTTAAAAAAAAATCACAGTTCACATTGCCCGGTCAGGAGTCAGGACCACATTGACCGGTCAAAGTGTACATTGCCGGGTATTCCACATTGCCCGTAACATATACATTGCACTGTTCATATGAATAACTGAATAAGGTTCGCATAAAGGTTCGCTCAAACCGAAGCGGTAGCGAAATTTAATGTCATTACGTTTTAATACGAGTGCACTCACTAGCGCGAAATTAATACGGCGGCGAAAATGTTACCGCAAGATTGAGCGCGATATTTTTATTTTTCGCTGCAGACACTATATTTTTCGCTTACCGCTGCGATAATCAGTTGTAAATTCCCAACTCTTTCGTTTGATACCATCATACATATTTTAATTGTACAGTGCAACAATGCAATATGAATATTAATATATTATTATCACATCAACATATTCAACATCCTAACTCTAATTATAATATATTATAATTTTTTGAGATCTATAAGTCCCTAAGTTTAATTATAATCCTATGGTACCTGTTCTTCATCATCCATTACAGCTGCTAACAGTAATACATCTTCTTCATCTGAACTTGAGTTTTCATAATAAATATCCATGGTATGATAACAATTTAAAAAAAATATAGAAATATGTTGTTTTGTACTTTTAAATATTAATATTAGTAAAAAAAATATAATACGTAATAACAAAATACATGTACGCGCATGGGTGTCATAATGTCGACTAGTCAATTATAAATTATTAAATATTAATAGCAACGAACTTGGAGAAGTATCAAGTAACCACCACTTTACCAGTAGGCAGTAGCTAATGTCCAATAGCCAGTAGGTATAGGTAACTACCGAGCACAGAGTACTGACTTGGAGTACGTACTATGACAGTCTACCGAAAAATGATTATAGTCATAAGAATGGAGAATAATTTGAATAATGATTAAAGTAATCATGGATTAAAATTATTTGAAACATAATACTATAATAGTAATAGGTATAGACATAATATCCCACATTCCCACGGTCTTCTACTGCGACTGTGGTCAATTCAAATAAGTATTAACAAACGCAGAAGTCAGACGTAGTCACATAGAATGCATTTTAATTAATGCAGCGGGATTGCTGTCCTTTCATAATCATTAACCCAAATCAGTTGTAAACATAAGTACCTATGACTATTGACTGAGTACATGAAAATATAAAATACCTACATTTATATGTTGTGTGGTATATATTTGTCTATAGTTTGATGCAGTACCGCGCGATGGTGCGATCCATTCGAGAGTAATGACTAATGACCGAAGGCACAGAATAATGAGTTATGAGTAAAACACAAATCCTGTGTCCGCTGCTGACTGCTAAGTATTTGCCATTATGCTTACATCATAATATCATATTAAATATTATTGATGTATAATATACCACATTGATTAAACAATATTATTATTATATACTCTTGAACATAACGGGTAAATAGGTCTATGAGACTATGAATTATGATCTAGCATCGAGTTCAGTAGTTCACGTCTTAATAATTTACCACATAAGACTTAAGAGGTATCTTGAGTATATTACTCAGAGTCTCTAGAGTCTTATTTTGATATTATAAGCTTCTAAACAATAATATAACTTTTTTAAATCGTGGATATGACCGCCCACCGGATAGTACTATCTTAGTCCGTGGGCGATGATAGAAAAACGTGATAGAACTATCATACATGCATGATAGTGTGAGAGTTCAAAAGTAAGATAGTGTGATAGTAACTATCGTTGGAGTTCGTACGGTGACAGTACGCTGTCGCGAAAGCAAGTATCACGTTTTACTATCATCGTGTGACCGCAGCTTAATATTACTCTATGGGTTGATGTTATCACTCATCACGATAACGTAATCTTTCATGTTTGTGATAAGGAAAATGTGTTATGAATTTCTTTTCTATTCCATGGCGAACTACTTTGTTCCATTGTTTCATCCACCGTGGTTGTTCGGACGAATAAAAAACAACACATAAACAACATAACCTGAAAGAAATCTACCACAATTCGGTTCTTTTACTTTCACAGTTTCACGTTTTCGGAAGTGTGTGTTGTGGCAAGACGGTTTATTTTTAAACTATAAAATAAAGTAAGTACAATTTTTTTATATCGTTGGAATTAAACGGACACTGTTATTCACCACAAGGGTTGCATCGTTCTGGTGTTAAGTCGCGTCTTGGGTCGTTCATGATCGATCTTAGTTCGTACCCCCAAAATTTAGGGCCTAAATGTAACCATACATTGGATCTGCATTCCGTTAAAGATCTGCCTATTTTTCTCTCGATTGATCGGTCCACTATCCAAAAAGTATTAATCGTTTGCGAACTGGACGTCGTCGTGCCACTGTTCATTTTTGATTCGTAAATCTAATGTCTTATTTGTATTGGAATTGGCATGACCAGGCTGACCGGATCAAACGTCGTCGACAATGGTTGCGACAGCCATAGCATTAAGTCCCTATGTAGGGTTCACATCGTCGATGCAATGCGATCGACTATTTTGAGTGTCCGGCCTGTGGACAAGTTGACCGAAACGCTCATCGATCAATCATGATCATGCAGTGGAATAACTTACTATATACCTGATGATTAGTGTTTAATTGACACCTCACGATCATGTTTGATTCTAATCGTTCCCCCACTTAAGCATTGTTTAATATTTTATTTATCTATTTATGAAATGCACTGATGACATTATAGCGTCCCAGACTGAATATCATGTTGAAAGTTTGGTCAGAGCGTTCTTCTATTACCTATGTTAAATAAAATATTGTGTTTTGAGTTCTATTTTAGGTAAATAATTAATGTTTATTATATAGAATTCAAATTAACATTTGAAGTACTGAGATGTTTTTCTTAGTTTATATAAAATCCTTTGTTGAGGCTCCTCTAAATTTTTTTTTCTTTTCAGATAACCAAATATGACAAACTCTAAAGGTTATAGGCATGGAACTAGGGACTTGTTTTCCAGAAGATTCCGTAGGCATGGAGTCATTCCTTTGTCAACTTACATGAAAGTGTATAAGGTTGGCGATCGAGTTGATATCAAGGTAAATAGTTTATTGAACTATAATAGGTATTTAGAATAATTAAAATTGTTTGTTATGTTTTGACTTAATGTTGGTGTTATATTTTTAGGGAAATGGAGCAGTACAAAAGGGTATGCCTTACAAAGTCTATCACGGTAAAACAGGACGAGTATTCAATGTATCCAAACACGCTCTTGGAGTAATTGTTAATAAAAGAGTCCGCAACCGCATTATTGCAAAGAGGTAAACAATTTTTTTAAAGTTTAGGCACATCTTAAATTATATGAACTAAATGTATAGTTCTTACAAAGTCCTTACGAAGAATACCTATTACTTACATATATCTGTAAAACCACTATGACATTTTGTATTTATGAATATCAAACTATTAGCTTTAAAAAAGTATTTTAGTTTACACTCCTAAATGAATCGCTATATTAAATATAATTTGAAGTTGTAAAACAACAATTAATTTTTAAATTAAATTATTTCATGATTTTTTTACCGCCCCAGACTGCATATAATGTTGAAGGGTTGAGTAATTAAAAATTAAAGATTTTCTTTTCTTTACTAAGTAGGTTATACCACCATGTTATTAGCTATTTCAAATACCTTATATTATATTTATTGAGATAAAATCTATCTAAAAGCCATAAAGGCACATACAATTCTGAACATTTTATGATGACATTAATACCGTCCCAGTCTGAAACTAATGCTGAAGGTTTGATCTGAATGCCAATTTAAATTTTTCTCTAAAAATTATAAACTTAAATAAAAAATTTTGAGTACAAGGACAGTGTAAGTTTTTATAAAGTAAAACTTATGGTTAGTAATAATTATTTAAAAAATTAAAATATAATAATATGATGACTTTATATCGCCCCAGACTGAATCTCCTGTTGAAGGTTTGATTTGAATATTTTTCTCTATAAATTATGATGTAGGTATGTTTTAATAATACAAAGCTTATAGTTAATTAAGTGTTGTCTCTGTCTTTCGAGTGCATAACATATCAAGTTTACGCTCAGCAGAGTATGTTTAGCTCGGTTAGTTAAAAAATTAGAGTGAACTGACCTTTTATGAAACTTGGTGTTAATTTGTTTGTATGTGAGTTTCCTACGATAATTTTTTAGCAAGTTATGCTTGAATAATGTAGCGCCAATTAAAAATGGTCATAACTTAAAACTGAATAATTGTAAAAATACCAAAATACAAACACATAGTGTTCTTACCATCAAGTTTCATATTTGGTCAATTCACTCTAATTTTTAAACTAACTGAACTAAATAGTTCTGTGTGAAAAATTTGGTATGTTACACACTTTTAAAATAGTGACTACAAATATCTGTGTAGTATCCTCATACAATAAAAATTTTATTATGATGACCTTATACCGCCCCAGACTGAATCTCATGTTGAAGGTTTGATCTGAGTAATTCTAAAATAAAAATGTTTGCTTATTTTAGTTTTAAATAATTTATGTTATATTGTGATAAAATCTATTTAAACCATTGAGGAACATTTAAATTATGAACATTTTATGATGACATTATACCGCCCCAGTCTGAAACTCATGTTGAAGGTTTGATCTGAATGTCAATTTTAAGTTTTCCTCAAACTATAGTTATAAAAAATTGTAAAGAATATTTAATACAAGGTTTTTTTATGTGTTTCTAAAATAATTCTCATAATTAATATTAAGAAATGTGAATATAAAATATGATGACTTTATACCGCCCCAGACTGAATCTCATGTTGAAGGTTTGATCTGAATGTTTTTCTCTAAATATTATGTAAAAAGCTTATAGGTGATAAAGTTAAAATAAAATATACTTATAAACTTAAAATGATGACTCTATACCGCCCCAGACTGAATCTCATGTTGAAGGTTTGATCTGAATGTTTTTCTCTAAATATTATGTAAAAAGCTTATAGGTGATAAAGTTAAAATAAAATATACTTATAAACTTAAAATGATGACTCTATACCGCCCCAGACTGAATCTCATGTTGAAGGTTTGATCTGAGTAGTTCTAAAATATAAGTGTTTGTTTATTATTTATTTGAAATAATTTATGTTATATTGTGATAAAATCTATTTAAACCATTGAGGAACATCTAAATTATGAAAATTTTATGATGACATTATACCGCCCCAGTCTGAAACTCATGTTGAAGGTTTGATCTGAATGTCAATTTTAAGTTTTCCTCTAATAATAATTATAAAGAATTGTAAAGAATGTAATACAAGGTTTTTTTATGTGTTTCTAAAATAACCCTCATAATTAATATTAAGTAATGTAAATATAATAAAATATGATGACTTTATACCGCCCCAGACTGAATCTCTTGTTGAAGGTTTTATCTGAATGTTTTTCTCTAAATTTTATGCAAAAAGCTAATAGGTGATAAAATTAAAATAAAATATACTTATAAATTTAAATGATGTCTCTATACCGCCCCAGACTGAATATTTCATGTTGAAGGTTTGATCTGAGTAGTTATGAAATTCAAGATTTTTATTTCTTATATATTTTAAAAGGGATTTAAAATAATCTACTTACTTATTAAGATAAAATCTATTAGAACCATTAAATTCTGGACATTTTATGATGACATTATACCGCCTTAGTCTGAAACTCATGCTGAAGGTTTAATCTGAATGTCAATTATGTATAATTTTTAATTTAAGTTTCCACTAAAAATTATAAATGTTCTTAATGAATGTTTTATACAATGATTGTGTATGGGTTGATAAAATAAGGCTTATAATTATTATTAAAAATGAAAATATAATATGATGACCTTATACCGCCCCAGACTGAATCTTATGTTGAAGGTATAATCTGAATAATTAAATTATAAAATTGAAAATTTTTGTTTATTATCTTTTTTAAATAATCTTTAATATACCTATTAAGATAAAATATATCCATATAAACATGTAAAATATTGTACATCTTACGATGACATCATACCGCCCCAGTCTGAAACTTATGTTGAAGGTTTGATCTGAATGTATTTAATATTACCTTTAAACAATTCATGATAATAAATGCTTATAAAAAGTTATGCAAGTGTTAGGTTAGATGTTTTTTTGTATCAAATAATTATATAAACCATTGAACCTTCATAAATAAATGATATAAAATATGCAATTTTACATACATTTTTGATTTACTATGAATAATTTTAAGATTAAATAAATAGGTAATTCCAGTTAAGTAACATATTATTATTGGTGTTATTGGAAGTTTGAGTTATAATATACCTTCTTTCCAGTATTTGGGAACTTAGCATCTTTGGTTGCTGTCAAAATGCCATTAATTGTAGAGGTTGTGTTCTGTATTTGTTCGTGTAAACATTTTGTGAATTTGTATAGTGTAAGGCTTGAAATTATGTAGTTGTCTTTGAGCCATCCTACCTATCCTAAATCTGTTGATTATTCACCAGGCTGGCAGTCTAAATTATTTCTAATTGGAAGGGATTCTAATATCTTTATATTAAACATAGTACAGAAAATACAAATATAATACAATCACTTAATACGGCCCCAGATCGAAGAATTTGGTGTCTGAGGTTTGATCGAAATAATCATCAAATTCAAGATTTTTTTCTATAATATACAAATAATAATCCAATTACAGTTTAAGAAAAATCTATTAAATACTGAACTAATAATGATGACATTGGTATGCCCCAGTCTGAATCTCATGTTGAAGGTTTGATCTGAAAGTTCATTATTATTTAAGTTTTCTTCTTATATTTAAAACCTAACCTGAATAATATTATTCAATTTATAGGTAAGTACATTTTCTATGGTTTGTTGGAAACGTTTTTATTTTTTTTTTTTTTGATACTTTGACTTTGAAGTGAGTTATGAACATTTTTAAATTGTAATATTCTATACACTTATAACTCGTTTCAAAATAAAAATATTGAAAAAACATTTCCAACAACAGAAAATGTGGTTACTTTTAAGTCTTATGTATTATATAGGTAACTATATATTATTATGGACTTGTTAGTCTAATACATGCGGAACTCGGCTCACCCATTATCTTAATTATAAGTATATGACATGATGACATTATACCGCCCCAGACTGAATATCATGTTGAAGGTTTGATCTGAGTAACTATCAATATTCTGACATTTATTTTTGTATGTTAACTAATGATATAAGTATATTATATACACAACATTTGACAATGTATAATATGATTGTATTAATATTAAGTTAATTTTATTTAGTTCAGTTAAGTCAATAATAGTCCATATACTATTGAGTTTTATTATGTTAAATAATTAAAATCTAAATATTATAAAGTAAGTAGATACTGGGGATTATGTTTAATTATAATGCTATAATGTTAATAAATTTCAATTTTATGTATTTATCTATAATTTAAATTATCCAAAGTTTGGATGCTGTTGTCATTAGGAAACTAGGGAAACTTGACATTTCTCAACTATTAAATATTATCCATCACATTAAATAAGGTAATAATATGTTTTTCAAGTTTGGAATAAAAAGAATCTAATACTGAACAAATAGTGATGACATTATACCGCCCCAGACTGAATGCCATATGTTGAAGGTTTGATCTGAATATTTGTCAACTCGAGATACTTTAAATTACAATATCATGTAATAATAATAAAAACATTATAATATATCATAATTTTTAATGCATATATGATGATTTTATACCGCCCCAGACTGAAAGTCATGTTGAAGGTTTGATCTGATTGTTTTTCTCCAAATATAAAACGTTTAATTATTATGTATGCGATAACAATGTTGATAGGTGATAAAGATAAAATAAATTATTGTATGTATAAATTTAATATGATGACTCTATACCGCCCCAGACTGAATCTCATGTTGAAGGTTTGATCTGAACATTCTTATACTATGTTAAATTATATTGTATTATTAATACAATTTAAGTTTTATTTCAATTTTAAATAATATTAATGTATTGCAATATGAAACTAAATATTAATATACATCAATTATATTTTATCTATCATACTATTGTTTCTACCACCCTAAACTAAGTGTTATATTGTAAGTTAAATGTGATTAAAATGTGTCATTGAGTACTTCATTGTTATGATGATTATATACCGCCCCAGACTGAATGTCATGTTGAAGGTTTAATCTGAACATACTTGTATGTTAAATTTTGATAAACTAAAAATTTGTACCTAATAATTATTTGTGATTGCAATAGATGTTATCCAAACATATTTATGCTATTTTGTAATTGCTATAAACTAATAAGTAATTACTAACACTGAAGTCTGAAAGTATATTTTAGTATAATGTCTTAAACTTAGACAAGCAATGATAATATATGTATTCATTTTTAAAAATGATTGCATGGGAAACTTTGACGTTTATATACGTTTTTACCACCAATATTTTTTCTTTATTTCATACGGTTTTATCTTATTAACTAACATATGTATTATATACTATACTTATTTAGGATGTATTTTTATATACATTATTGTTATGACTCATAACTTATGAAACATAAACATAACAATGTCATTGCTCAAAAATATATATTTTTTTCAATTTTCCATTCTTAATTGTCACTTTGAGTAGCTAGTCTGTATATTCTTAATTTGCTCTATTTAGGGTTGAAAATTTTATGGTTTTGTTCTTTCAGTATAATTTATAAATTATTTTTTGATATCTAAAATGTTATACTTTGAAAAATAATTTAATAACTTAATTATATATTTTTTTAAATATGTTAATCCAACCCAACAAAATATAATAATTGTTTTTATACTTTTAGAATTAAGTTCTCAATGTAAATAATACTCGTATCCCAATGGCCTATGTCACGGAGGGTATTTTTATTAAATATATATGTATATAATGAAAACAGATGAATACTTTTCTTGTTATGCATCTCATACTTTTGTAAATATCCTTATAAATAGGTAATTAATAACAGTAGATATTGCATACATCCAAAATGGTCATGGTTGATAAATGTTTGTCATTTGTTGAATTTCTAAACCTATACATTACTTGAAATAAAATATAAATATATTATACTAAAAACTAATGATAAAATAAATTTGTTTTATTTTAATTTTTTAGAATTAACATTCGTATTGAACATGTTAACCCATCAAAATGTCGAGATGATTTCTTGAAACGTGTTAAAGAAAATGAAGATAAGGTTGCTGATGCTAAAAAGAAGGGAATCCGAGTGTGCCTTAAACGCAAAGTGAGTTTAAAAGTTAATTTTGTAGTAAAGATTTATTTAACATTGTGTTTAGATAATACAATATTTTCAGTAGGTTTTTTTTAACTGAGGGGAGGTTATGATTGGTTAGAATACGTCTGTGTGAATATGAGCCGAGGATTTTTCACTTGAACGAGTTTCAGGAACTATTGGCATCTAGTGCTTGACTTCAAACATGTGTTTGTGACTAAATATACAACCACTTCGCCACACCAGGCCATATTTCTTTTATTGTGATGTAGGTTATGTTTTATTTTTGGATTTTGAATGTAGTCTTCATGACTACTATTATCATTGTGCCATATATGTGTTTTAATAGATCCGTGATTTGGATTCTAAATACAGTACATTTTCAAAGATCTTTATGACTTAACTTGATAACATGCACAACTTTATATTTGTCTTGATGTTCTTGAACTTTTATATAATTTGATTGTAATTTATAAGAAATGCAAAATATTCATTATTTTGTATATTATACCTATTTATAGAAATTTATGTAGGCCAAAAATAATAAAAGTTTAACTAACAGTGGGTAAAATTATAGAATGCATTATTTTGGTACAAAATCTAATCCAAATTTCTAATATAATATCATCTTCAATATTTTTAAAATTAGAAGTAAGTAGGTGCTGTACTACTTAAAATAGATTTTTTTTTATAATTTAGGATTAAATATTCGCAATAAACCCATTTTTACACTATTATTATGCATCCATAAATATTTTAATTTGAAAAAAATAAATTATTTAAGTAATGAATACATGAATGAGTGAATAATTGTACTTTGACTTGATTATGTGATTTTGAAAAATCTACAACAAATCTTTCCATTTCAATTTTTAAATTTAAATCCTTCACATAAGGTTACAAGCCTAAAAAAGTTATAAGGTATTTTGTAACATCCATTTTATAAAAGAAACCTAAGAAGTTGTTGGTGTATCAACGTTTTTTTATAGATTAATTTAAAATATGAATATTATCTAAATAAACTGTGCACTATGAGTAGCTGTAAATGAACAACTGTAAATGTTATTGGTGAGATATATTTGCTTAGAAATATTTTAACAACGTTATTGCTATATATCTTTCACTGTGGATTAATAGTTTCGGAAGTAACGAGTTTAAATTAATTTCATCAGACCTTTTCCGTGAAGCTATACAGTAGATTGTATAGACTAGACAAAGGATACAAATGTAATTGGTAGGGTACTAGGGTCATAAATGTAACACTATCAATAATACAAGATTAGTTTTTTTTTGTTCCTCACGATTATTTATGCAAATGATCGCGAAGTTATAAGTGTACCATTTACATTTTTATGAACATACTAACATTTTATTTAAATATCGTTATAATTATGTATTTAATTTGTTCAATTTGTTTTCAGCCTCAAGGACCCCGACCAGGTCACATAGTAAGAGGAACGGATCCAATCAGTTTAGCTCCTCTACCTTATGAATTCATTGCTTAATTGCTGTTTTAAATATAAATGTCGATTTAAACACATTTTATCGTTTTTTTTTTCATTTATTAAATTCTTGTTTGACACTTCCTATTAATAGTGTTTCGTTGGTCCGTGTAAACAAATCCTCCTCTCCTGTAACTATCTGAAAGGATTCCGGCATTGAAAAGCATCATTAAGCCGCTTTCGGTTCCATTCAACTTTTATTCCTGTAGTTAAATCCTTTCCCAGTTTCCCTACAAACCGAGATTTCCCTCGTTATCGTATAAAACTGTCGAGATCCTTGTACATGGCGAACGATGCGCTATTATGCAGGATTCTTTACAAACATAGCAGTGCAGACGTTCTCTAGAGTTGCACAACATTTTTTGTTCTTTATATACGTGTTCGCTTGTAAAATCTATTTAGGATTTTACGCGTTTTAATCATCAACTTGTATGATTTTTTATTTGTACCCAATTCTCGTGTATTACGTGTAAATTTACGTTCGTTTTCAGCGGACGCAATTTAATTATTCTGCTTAAGACCGTCCATTTTGTGGCCTTAACGTCTAACTAGTAAATTATTATTACTAGACTTGTCATCGATTCTGTTTATTTATGGTTAGATTCCGGGCTACAATTTAACGTGTTACTAGTAAGTATTCAAATTTAAAGTTAATCGGCATCAAGATTAGTGAATCTATGTTAAAAGTTGTCTATTAACAACATTTTGGCCATCAACATGGTGCGACCTCCGATTTGTATTGGAATACGCCTATAATATACGTAATAATATCTATCTTCATTCTTGAATTCTTCAGTTTATAAAAGAAATAGTGTCTGAATGGATATTTGCAGTGTGGGGTAAGTTACTTTAAAAGTTACAAAATAAAATAAGTAACTTGGTTACTTCTTAGTTACTCAAATAACAAAAGTAATCATTAACATTACTTTTTTTACTCAAACTTAACTAGTTACAATGATGTTACTGTTATGCCTTATGGGTAAAAATGTAAAATACTATAATATACATATACAGTAAAAATGATAGTGAGTTATTATCAACAACTGTCAACTGTGATATAATTATTAATTGTTGACAAAAGCTCTGGCCTACCGCTACTAATAGTTATTAGCGGTAATCCGTACACGACCGTATGTCCGTTTGTTGAAGTACATATTTTACCAGATATGATATAAAAATGAATTATAGCAATTTATTGCTGCCTGTATAGGCTGCAATCGATGATTATAATCAGTTTTTCACAAAAATTGAAATTAAAAATAATATTTACATAAAATTGTTTATTTATTTATACTGGAAAAATGTTGTAATTACATCAATACCTACCTACTTAAATTATTAATATTATTACATTTTCTGATCCGGATACGAGGGGAAGGACTGCCCCCCACCAAAAAAAAAAATATAGAAATATAATTAAATGTATAATGTAACGCGTTCTTCTGCTAAGTTACTTCTAAAGTTCTAAATAATTAACGTAGTTACTCTTGCGTTACCCAAAAATAATAACATTGAGTTCTTGCATTTTTGAAAAGTGTACGTACTACGTTAGTAACGAATAACGCACATTACGTTACTACCCAACTCTGGATATTTGATGTAAACGATGATTGATGATAAAAGATCGATAGAAAGAACACATCACGCACCTATAAACTTTTTAGATTCAAATTACAGTGTGTCAGAAGCTTGAATAGTTTAAGTTTTATCCAAAAGTTTTTTCTTATACCCATGTAAACTGACCAAAAATTATAATATTGAAAAGTTTATTTTGTGTAATAATTACATTAAACATTTTAATTAATATTTCATTGAATTTGTTGAAAAAATGGCCAAAGTGCCAATTCCCTTAAAAATAAAAATAAGTAAAAATAATATTATGTTACTTCTATCGAGATCATATTATTATTATCAGTGTTTTACTTTTTATTAATTTGTACAAAGAAATAACAATATATTTTGAAATTTTAATTTAATAGGTAATAAATATTTTGGTTTTTAAATTAAATTTTTTTGTTCTGTTTTACAAGGGAATCATTTATTACAATCTGCAAAAGTTTAAAATTATTTTAATGAAGGAACGACGGTTATTTGACTAATTGTGTGACTCGTGCATGAAATGTTTTATTGTGTTGGTATTTATTATGTAATTTTATTCATATCATAAAGTGTACTACTAATGTTAAAAACATTGAAAATCTCAATTGTTTATAGTTAGTTGACAAACAACATAATTAGATTGTCATTTATTGTTGCTAACGCAATTCCATATTTATTAATGATGTGCTGCAAGATAATCAAACTGTAGCTAAGAAATAAAATTGTATCAAAAAAGAGTAAGTAGGTTCACAAACACAATATGGCTTAAATGAGTTTGAAGTAAAACTAAGTTTTTAAGTTAATTTTCTTGTTACTTTGTGTCTGATAAATGAGCAAGCAACAGTACCACTTAAAACTATTTTAACTACAATAAAATAGGTACCTTAAAAGTTTTGGTAACATGAAACAGAAAAAAATTGGCTTAATGTTTTCTTTTAAATCTTCAATTTGGCTGAAAAATAAATTACAGGGAAATTAAAAATAATCATTTTAATAACTTTTTTCCATACCAAAATAGAATGATTTGTTTTAATTTAATATTATTAACAACTGACGGTAATTACAATAGTTATATACTAATAAGTAGGTAATAACTAATATTATTACCGAAATCTTAGTCCTTTGTGAGTTGCGATGATTGTTGTTTTTTGTTATATCCATTACATGTTAGTAAAAAAATAAGAACTTTTGAGTTATTGAGTTATTTTAATTTTGATCAACTTTTAAATTTTAACCGGTAGTTGTGCTCAACACATAATAAACCTATATTTTATATTATATGTTACGACAGTTATGTGCCATCGTAATTCGTAATAAAGATATGCGTAGGTATTACAAAAATGCAAACTGTAGTCTTAGTAACACTAGCATCAGTAACCGGGAAGACACGAGTTTCCGTGATTACAATATTCACATATTTTCACATGGAATGTTAACAACGTAGTTATGCAAATTTCAGGATAAAGTCATGCATTCGTGGATTTTCGATTTATAATTTGGTGAACGTGATAAACAGAAAATCCCTAGACTTACGAATGCGGGTAGGGGTTAAGTGGTTTTAATTGAGTATATTAAGTTTTATCTTGTAATATCCTTTGTTAAGACTTCCGGTCGAGTGAGTGATTAGGATAAGCTTAGATTTTGGGCTTTTTTGTTTATTTTTTATTATGGGTACAATTTGTATGATAATATTCTATTTTGGTCACGATACATACATAATTCGTTAATTCGTACCGTATTTACATATTAATTGTGTTACAGGCAGTTACAGCTGATATTTAATTTATTTATCTTAAAATCAAAATGTTTAATTTTGATGATAATTTTAAGAAAATTATACCTTATTAGATATTTAGAGTGCCGATTAATCATTCCTATTTCCACCATTAATGAATTATATTTGTTTTATATTAATTTAAAAAAAAATGTCATCAATCTATATTTTCATAATATTAGGTAAGTATCAAAACAAATTAGAATCTTACTCATCTTAGCTTAGATAAGAATTCCAAATTTCTACTGTTAACTGTACCAGTGTACCTACCTATATAACAACTGCGAAAATCTACAAAAAAAGTTATTTTTCATATTTCATCTAATAGTAAGTTCGTAAGACCTTGGATATGATTTTTATTATCGGTTTGGTAGATATCGATGAATTATACCTACTGATTCATGTAGCTCCCGAGGTGGTAATTATTGACACCCCAGGGCACAGGTCATTTTATTTTTATTAATTTATAAAAGTTTTATAACAATATTGTTAAAGTTTTTATTTTATATGGTTTTAAATATAAGATCAATAAAAGGTAACAATTTCTGGTTGTTTCGTCCTCGCGTATATTAAATATAATAGATTATATTATATTTTAAAACTACCGTCCCAAAAGAGTAGGAAAAATCTCACGTAAATATTGATCCTACCTGTTAACCTGTACCATTTATAGACCACCTCCGAGGGAATACTCCAAGTTCATCGCCGAATGACCGGTCACCGGCGAGCTTCAGTTTTATCCCAAATACGTTGCAAAGACAAAACGGTTAATTTCTGTGTACCTGCTGTTTAACTGTTATTTTCGCGCAGCTCCGACGGTTTGACGTTAGCAACCAGCATAATTTAGCACAATATATTACATGATACCTTTTCGAAATGTACATAGCCAATGTCCGGCACACCTGTACGCAATGCCAATTAAGCATACAGATGTGGACCGATTTTTAGAACTGGACATTGAAAAAAAAAATTAAAAAAAAACACCACAGCAGCAGTTTGTCTACCACGGCGTGTGTGTATACTGCAGTATATTATATTGATCATCGTATATTACCTATATATAATACACTACTATAGTACTATACAGAATATAATACTATATATAGTCTATAATATATCATCACGTATAGTGTATCGAATGAAATCAAAGTCAATAATAGATAATATAGGTATATGTTCTAGGTTATAATAATATAATATCGTATAAGGGAGGAATATTATTATTATAATTCAAAATAGGTAAGCGGGTGTGGGTTTTTTTCAGCGCAAACCTACGGGTTACCCACATCGATTTCATTCAACCATCGAATCAATTTTAGTTTAATATTCCAAGCGGGGCTTTGTAGAGCTTTATTGGTTTTGTAACAATGTGATGTGTTTTGATCATTCGGAAAACGCTTTTTGTTATAATAGAAAAACGTGAAAAAGTTTCGTGTGCAGAGGAACTCCGCAGATGCCAGATTGCAAATTAAACGCAGATTGTACGCGGAAAGAGATAATTTACCAAATTTCTCAGTAAATTTATGGAAAATGGCAAAAATAGAATCCAATAAACGTAACTATACGTACTCAGTACCTCCCTAACTAGAAACATAATTTCTGGTTA
This sequence comes from Nasonovia ribisnigri, assembly GCA_027563435.1. Classification (NCBI taxonomy): domain Eukaryota; kingdom Metazoa; phylum Arthropoda; class Insecta; order Hemiptera; family Aphididae; genus Nasonovia; species Nasonovia ribisnigri. Next base: position 74,459 of record JANEHU010000672.1, on the reverse strand, counting down.
TATAGCGCGACTCATATTTTTCTTTTAATTTACATTATATTATTATTGAACAACCACTATACAGTTCGTCATCCGAATCGTAGGTACCTAAATAACATTTAATGTATAACGCTGCAGAGGCTAAATTTTATATCGGTCTGTATTTCACACTTTTTTTTGTATTAATCTATCACTTAACTTGCCGTTAGGTATATAAAATTGTAAAATACCTCAACATTTAAGTATAATCATACAGGTCGGCTGTCAAATAGTTATTACTCTATAATTATAGTATATCTTAGAACTATAATATTAAATAACTATACCTATCTTACTAATTATTGGACAATTATGAGATAAAAAAATTATAATTTAGAATTTATCACATTGTAATAATAATATATACATATTAAAATGTATAGATAGGTAATTAAAATAAGCCATATACAATACCAGGTGTCCAGAATTTAGACCTTTAAAGTTAAAATGTGATAAAAAAAATGTTCATAAAACTCGGATTAGACTTGTGAAAGTTAAATATTTTTATAGATTTTGATTTAGTGCTTTCTAAAATATTGTACAATTTTTTCCAAGGCTCGAACGGTACAAAAAATATACACTATTCTTTTCCCGATCCCATTGAAAAGGATATACCTATAATATGATCATTGAGAAAGATATTTTTTTGCACAGAACGCGTATGAATAGACCACGGAAATAAGTATATAATAATAATAATAATAATGACAAATTTTCGTGGTACGGCTTCTTTGCGGCATATACCCACTACACACTTTTTTGATTTCGTACTTCAAACTTCAAACGATTCAGTCCCCGGTGTAACGCGCGCACCCATTTAACCTGACTGCATAGCGCGATATTGCTCAGCCCGCGGCGTATATTTTGTCGTCGATCACAACGAGCAGCAGTGTGGACAAATGATATCCGAAAATTATTTCGAAGGCGCTCGCGAGTGATTACTTTCTCTTATAGTCCTCGAACTTTGTGAATCGTATGTAATACGCTGCGACGTTGTCGTCTTCATCCAGGTTTCACTCTCGGTCCATCGTATTAAAGGATATATTATCTAATACCACATATAATAGCGTGTTTATAACAATACGACTTTATATAGCAGTCTGACGCTGTTTGCCCTCGCTGCCGAATACCACCGCGGAGTGAGGGCTGCAGTAATCGATCATCATCGGTATAACTATTTTATTATTGCGGCACACCGCGATATTTTAAAACAATGTCATTTAATATTTACATTTTTACCTAACACGCCCCCGTAAGGATGAAAATAAATTGTCTCGCGAGAGACTTTTGTTTTTAAATTGTATGACCTGAGGTTGACAAAAAAAAAAAAATTTATCGACAACGCGAGAACGATCGCCAAAACCCTATAATAATGTATAGTATTATAAAATCGTGTACTCGTGTGCGTCTCTTTCGTTATATTTTTTTTACAATGCCTATAAAACGGTAAAAACGTTTGACATATTAGGGTAGGATTTTATACCCGTTTACCATTAGTTATTTGATACACCCGACTCGTATGACCGATCAATGTCCAAACTTCTGCTGATAAAACGTTATACTATTATTATTCCCATTTTTACAGTAATAAAAAAAAACGGTGTTATTTATTTTGTACTATACACGTGTATCATACTATTATCAATCATTCATCCATACTGTATATAGGTACTTACTGTGTGTCTGCATATATAGCTATAATATAGTTAACTATAGGTAGGTATGTTTTATTCGATTCGACCAACGGTTTTAGTTTTTCAATAATAATAATTCAATGATGTTAATTAATGCTTATAACAATAGGTAATAGATATATTGTTAGAAGTTTTCGAGGTTTGTATATCTGCAGCTACACGTCAAATTATTAATATTTATTTTTTTTTTATCTATATTGAGATTTTAACATTAAAAAAGTCGTCAAATTAGAATCGTCTACATTTATTATTATTTATTATGTATCTAATAGGTTGTTCAACAAATTTTGTTCATAATATTATTAGTTCTAAAGTTTATACAAATGTGTAGATTGTTTCAGTGTTTGTCCAGACTCCAGGTAAACACCTTTTTGTATTTAAAATAAAATGTGATTTTAGGAACAATTTTATTAGATTCTCAATGTTTTTCAAATTTATATTCCTGGAAAACCCAAATTCAAAATAAAGTTAAAAATAATTAAATTGTTTCTGTATTTGTGTTTCTAATAGAGATGGGCAAGAGGCGTCCTTAACGATAAGTGGATATTTAAAAATTTTCATTTTCATTAAGAGGAAGTAAAGGATATTTGCTGTTTTGGTCTATTTAATGGTCAATATACCAAAATACCATACTATATTATTGCGTACTATAATCAAAATTGTGGCGTCTAGATAAAACTATAATAGTATTATTGTATTAGAGTTTGAACACCACTATTACTATTTACTGAATTTTAAGAGTATCATGAAGAGCATAATTTTTTCGAGATAATGGCGTATTATTTTTATCTAAAATATTGAATAACGAAGAAAATATTATGTATACCCAAATATTACTTATTACTCGAAAATATTCTTCTCTTAAAATGTGATAATTGGTAGGTATTTAAACTCTATAATATTAATTACCAAGAGACGCCACAGTTTTGTTTTCACCCAGTGGCGTTTTGCTATATACCTCAAATCTCAATGGTCCGTTAGACAATAAATATATGATATACTATTACCTGTATATGGATCGGTGTCACGTCTTCTCAAGTATATTAAAACAGTTTTAAATTACTTACAGATAACAGGAGGTGAATCATAGACGTGTACAATCTCGTACCCATATAATAAACTGTAAGTAGGTTGACGGGTGTGCAGTACGATAATAAACACGGTGAAACACTCTGTATATAATATGTATTATATATATTTTAATTTGAGTGTGGTTCGATCGTGACGTACTCGCGGACGATGTTCATTGCATTGTTTATATACACTCGAGGAAGTTATAGGTCCAATACATAGGGTACGAGTACGGAGTGCCGTAATATATATTTATTGCGTTCAGTGTGTATATATATGTACGCTCCTCTAAACTATATTATAATGTTGTCGTTTCGGTTACGCAATTGGTAGGTAATAATATGTAAACCCCGAAACGAGCACAACGACCGCGGTGGAATATTATTGTGTGACATCGGCGTGTCTGCGAAATATATCTTTTGCCCGAGAAATACCCGCCCTTCGAATTACTAGTGGGCTTTTCTCCAATATGAAACGTAGTCCTACTATATATATATACACACACATATATACTTATATAAGTATGTAAATAGGATTCCGTGTATACTATCAAATAGGTACCCACCTACTTACATATACTAGACAAATATCATATACACGCATATACAGTCTCAGAGTCATAAACAAGGTGAAAAAAAAAAATTCCTAAGTAGGTTTTTTTTAGTTTTCTTCGGCGTTCAGCAAATCCTATTGGCAATTTGTTCCGGTAACCACCTGGTGAGCTACCGTGTTTCTGCAGTAGTAGACACGATATAATTTGACCAGTAGCTATCCTATACAGATATATTCGTGTAGTAGATACAGGGTAATTCTTTCAACAAATATCCGTTGTAGAAATATTCGATGCTTTTTAATAATTATCTCATAGAAAAGAAACAAGTATTATATATTGTCCTTATTTTTTTCACCATCTCGTTTATGGGTGAAATTTCTATCCATGCCTATATTTTGGTTTTTAAACTACTATTTGGACTTAAATTTGATAGCCCGGAGCAGAATAATAATTGTTTAAAATATATTGACGAAGGTATGAAAACAAAATATACTGAACGGATGTATAATATAATATGTATGTACATTTTTTTTATCAGTAAATGTTTAAACTTTGACGAATTCATATGAAATTAATAATATAGTTTTCCGATTGCCACATACCATTAAAAGGCGATGGTGGTTTTTTGCTTTTTAATGGCGATAAAATAAGGGTAGTTAATGCATAATATAATCATTGCACGTGTCTTGATAAATTGTTTAAAAAGAGAACAAAAATTAAAGTTACCTAAATAATGACTGTTAATATTTTTTGAAATAAATGACATGTTACATGTATAATATATATATGTATATATATATATTTATATACTTACGTATTGTTACGTATAGTTACGTACATTATGTACCTATTATTCTATATTAGCATAATCTAATATATACATGTAGAAAGTTTCCTTAATTAAATTAAAAACTTCATTTTCTTGATGATTTATGAAAATGTAGCAATTATTTATTTTTTTTTTTTTGGGAGGGGGGGCGAGCGCTTAGGGGATTATAGCCCCGCCAATGTGCATTGTTTATGTATATATACTATTAAGTATTTTAACTCTTAAGTACTAACTAAAGTTGGGGGTTATTACATGATATATAAGCATTAAGTATAATCAGACAGCAATAGTTTAACAATAATATTTTATCACCAAACATTAAACGTTACATTATCATATCTCTGGTACAACCCGAACGGTTCCATCGCATCCATTGTTTGTAGGTTTCCAAACGGTTCTAGTAGAAAAAGGTTTCACGAATACGTAAATTCACTAACGGCTCCAACGGTATTCGACAGAAAAAAACTCCTTGTGCTTTAATTTGCATATAAAATTCAAAAAATAAATAAATACCAACACATGTTTAATCACAACTCTTATTTTAAATAGTCCTAAGTCTGTGTAAAGTGTGAAGAAATTCGTGTTGTAAGAACGGGAGCCAAATGGGCTGTAGACCATATGTCAAATTCAACATTTAAATTTAGCAACAGAGATAGCAATATTTTTATAAAATTATAACATACACTGCTGACTGCTGAGGTTTACTGCTGAGATCATAATATATAATGTATTGTATTGTATCGCATTTTAGTTTTCACTTACCTAGAAGTAATGTGCAGAACATGGCTTATTTCTAATTTAGTATTATTATATATTTTTAAAATTATATACTTTATAAGTTATAATTATTATAATACGCGAGGGGTAAGGTTACATGAAAAAGAATCCAACTACTAGATGATAATTAAATAACACTTAGAATGAGTATATTTTAATTACCTACACGGCTACATGTGTATAAGTACAGGTTGGGTGATCAAAGGCCTGTTACACCTTAATAAACTTTCTTAAAATATTCCTATATCCTATAAATACTTTAAAACTTCATGTAAGAACAAAACTTTTGGCTTACAATTTTATTACAAGATGAGACAAAAGTAAATTTGAGTATGATTATATAATATATAATATGTATATATTAATAAATTATTAGGTATACTAATCAAATACAATTATTCGAAATTACTTTTATAGTTAAAGTTTAAACAAATTAATGCATCAGGCAAAATAATCTACAGGTATTATACTATACCTAGTGTACCTCTATATTCTTTACTCTATGCTCTATATACAGTATCTACATAATATTAATATAGCCATTACATTTTAGTTTAACCTTCCGAGAAATCACGAGTAGGTACTTCGGTTACATAATAATAATTATACCTGTTGATTTTATAGATGGATTATAATTAATTTGTATACGTATATCTATACATATTTATACATCATGTTTAATATGTACAATTCACAATGTTTCTGACGGTATAATATAATAAACATGTGCGATTTCCATTCAAAATAAAATCCAGTGCACAAATTATGAATGTATGTGAGACACGGATACGAACTGCACGACAACAATGTACCCAGATAGCCTATCTAAGGCGCCGTGTGATCGTATTTATTTTATTATTGAAACACTATAATACGTATTAAACCTAAAATGTATTTATCGTACTAACAAAATACAATTTTCTCAATATCAATATATAGTTTGATATCTCAGAATGTATGACATTATTAACTAAGTTGGGGTTAGACTTCGAACAGATGTCTAGTCAGCAGTATTAGATTGGGTTACTACCTAGGTAAATTATATAATTTATATTTTAAATTTTCAAGTCATTCCTTAAGACTATTAGACTTTGGCTAATAGCTCGGAACTTCGCTATACTACCAATAAATTAAATGTTTTCATACAATAATATAATAGAGTAAATGTATAAATTCATGTATTGGCTGGCCAGCCATGAAGTATATCGATCACCCTTTACAATAAATATGATGTAAGTTAATAGTTTTATTATTCTACAGTTATTCTTCACATGTTCGAAGATGAAGTATGCATGGGCAGATATTTGATTTAAATTTAGGCGGCTAAGCACTCCCTTCCCACCATCAACGCATATGCAGCTATATTGTATGTGAAATGACACCTAACTTAACATAATATCTCAACCCCTTATTTATATATAACATTACAATTATTATTGTTTAGGTATATTGCTATTTTATGTTACACATACATGTATAAATATGACGGGATTTATTTTATTACTACTGTAATTAAGTAGGTAGGTAGTTGTAATATAATAAAATCTAAAAATATTTTACACCGTATATACGCTGTATACCGAGGTGGATAACCAGAGAGGAAAATCATAAACCACAGCCAATACAAAACTATTCAGTACGGCAATAATAGTTATTGTACCAATTAGCTTACGTATTGCTTCAATCAATTTTGCATGATTCAACATTATCAATGTCAAATTCAAACTATATAAGCACGTCACTAATAATAATTTAATGTGGTTTGCTTGTTGTACCCTTTCGTTTGTCCCTGAATTACTTAAACATAATTTGATATAATGCAACACACTAATATCTGTATTGAGTTAATACTTGCAACTAATTTGTTGAACATTACATTTAATAGTAGCGAAGCGACACTGCGGGAGACCACGAGACGACGTACCCACTTAGAATACGGACGAATTATTTGGTATTACCTATTTTATTTAAACACAATTTTTTTTACAAATTTGTAAATTTAGATGTAATAATGTATATATATAATATATATATATATACACACACTATTATGTGATGAATATTCTATCTCTGAATCATGTTGAAATGCAATACGATTGAACGATGATCGCGTTATAGTACGCGTTGTATTTGTGCTTGCGCTGTTGATTTAGTTTTCTGTTTGCATCAGTGACGTGTTGGCGCAATTGTCTTTATATAAGTTATAATCTATCTGCTCGTAGATTAGAAAAAATAAGAAGAAAGAATAAGAATAAGAGAAAAGAAGATATCGAAAAGACAGTGCGCGACGATCCATATTATAACCATCCCTTAAGGGTTGGTTTTTAATCCAGGAAATATCCAAGTATACAGTATAAAAATAAAAATGAAAAGTTGACGAATGATTTGTTTTATTCTGTGCCAGGCGCAGTATGCTGGAGGTGAATCGGAAAACGGGCGGAGGTTATAATATTAATATATATACTATAATATACTATTCTATATAGGTTATAATATAACCTATATAGTATATACTATATATATACTACTTAACCTCTATCTATAACCTATATATTCGGATGTCGGTTACCGCAGTTAGTTTTGAATTATAATATTATATTATACGAGTACAATTTATTATTACAGATGATTGGCGAGCTAAAAGTCCTTAAAATAATCAAAATCAATTATTGCAGCTCTTTATTCGATCTCCGCCGCTGAGCAGCTTGATTAAAACCACGACTCTCCGTAAACGTTCCGACGATTTACATTCAAACTAATTACACACGTGTGGGAGGATAATAATATTCCAAGAAGTTTATTGCGAATTAATACCGCCGCAGAGTATAACGCTCGTGTATACACAATAATATAGGTAAGTATATCACTATTCGAACAAAGCTCGGCGGGATTCGAGCGAGCAGTTAATATACCATTCAATTAGTCCGTTGATGTTTCGCGATATTATTGTGCACCTCGTAACAGAGCCAACTCACCTCGCGTAACAGACAACAATTATTATTATTATTATATTATTATTATTGGGCGGGTAATATAATATTATAACCGAACGGCGCCACTCAACCCGACGTCAAAGTCAAATATTGTATTTTATTTTCTCCGGCGGAGGGGTGCACAACACACCGTGCCCATCACACGTCGGTCTCGCGGGGCTCCTATTTATAATAATATGTTATATTATTAGTATTACGCAAAATACGTATAGGTAAATGTTATATATAATATGCATCGCGTACCGCCGACCGACCGACGTTGTGATGTAATACGCCGCCGTCGTATAGCCCTATTATAATATATACGTGCGTATATATGTTGTGTATATGTTATAATATATACAGGATGATTCTATTTTATCATCCAACACTCATTATTTCGAGAGGTATGAATGTTTTTGAAAAAAAAAAAAATTCACACTACCGTTCTTATAGTAGTTAAAAAAACAACATTTGAACTTAGATGTAATTGTGTATTTTTTTTCCTCGAAATTTTTTTTTAAGTTTTTGACTTTTTTGAATGACAACGTGTAGTTTTAATTTCACGGTCCAAAGCAGAATATTTTTCCGAGTATTTCGATACTTACATAAAAATCGAATTTAGGACGTGTAGCTCACGAGTCTTAAGTATTTAAAGTTTAGATGAGTATACCCGATTACCCCGCAAAATATTGGTCCACTACTAATTACTATCTAGACATTATAAATACTTATAACTCATAAACTACGTGTCCTATAAGTTCGTTTAATGTATCGAAATACTCAGATAAATATGTTGCTCTTGGATAGGGAATCAAAACTCTATATTGTCGTTTAAAAAAAATTATAAACTTAAAATGTATGAGGATAGAAATTAAAAATATAATTTTTTAATAAAAACGTTGTTTTGTGACTACTTGAAACCACGCAGAAAAAATATTTTTAAAAACATTTATACTTTTTGAACAATGAGTGTACTACGTTGATAAAATCACCCGGTATATACATACTGTGTGTCTGTAGTCTGTGTATGCTATATAGTATATACATAATATATATATATATGTATACACACTGCCGCAGACATTAGGTAACCTCTGACATTTCTTATTAAAATATATACATTTACAGGTATGTACACATATCGTACGCCGAAGTACACGTGCTCGTGGGACATACGTTATATAAATAGGTACTCTTACAGGCACGTGCAGTGACAGATTTGAGCCGACCGTCGTCTAAACTGTAAAATGTGTGCTCGCACTGTTCGACGCTGAGCAGCCTTAATAAAATACGTCCGACTATAATATCATATTTTATACGACGGTACTGCTCACAGTTCGGCAAAGGGACCAAAACCACGAGTCGTCGTCTTTTGGCAATAATAATATTTAATATATACATAAAATTATAATGTCAGTATATGCATTGATCTAATGCGTGCGATTAAAAGATGTAATTCGCAGGGACGGGACGGAGACATCTTTTGACAGAGTCACAGAGGATTGGCTGTATACGGGCACGTACACAGAATACAATTTCGGTGGGTGGGGGGGGGTTACAAAATATAGCAATACAAATTGTACAGCAACATAATGAAACAATTTCTCCCTTCTTATTCATTATTTTTGATGTGACAATTATTATAATGCTAAATATCCAAATTTTATGTATGTAATTTGTTCAGAAATAAGTATATAGGAATATTAGGAATAATAATAATATTTTTGGTGAAATTTTTGGCGACCGATCGAGTTCCGAAAATGTCTCAGTAATCACCTCAGTCATTCAACTATATAACACTATTTATAAACTTGTATTTCATACCCGACTAATAAACAGAGAAAAACAGTCAACAGCTAATAATAAAAATATTTTATAATAATAGATGTATAATTAGACTTAATTTTCAAAGAAATTATTTCGGAGGGTTGAGGAGGGGGTTGAACCCCCCACGTATACGTGCCTGGGCTGTATACTCGTGGACTGCATATATACTATATAGTGCACATATAATCTAATTTTTATTTATATTGCAGCTGCAGCAGTGGTCGCCTCTTATTGTAATCTGCACGGTTAATGTTATCGATCGCGTATGTTTTATTATCGACAAGTAAAAGGTGTAAGTACGGGCTGCGCATTACTTAAATTTTCGATCAGTGTCATCATATGCATTTCAAGTGTTGAAAATTATAAAAATATTGTTTTCTGAATCAGAAACAAACTGCCAAGTATCATGTCTACAAAATAATACATATGGCCTGTAATTACATTTATCCGCGATGGTCAAATATAAAACTTAACAACAATATATAAATACACTTTAAAAAGGGCGGGTAAGTGTATGTCGCTCTGCTGTACAGTAGGTTACAAGTGAGTCACTGTAATGGATTGTGTTAGATTTTAATAATTTAATCCAATGATATAATATCATTGAATAAGAAAAACGATTCTGAGGGAAGACGGTCAGTCAGTCTATAATATCTTACTAAGTCTAAATGTATTTGATGATATTATTGTGAATAAAGTAATTAATTTTAGTATTATAGGCATTAGTATTTACTATAGTTGGTTAAATTCATTTTTCTCAAAAAATTATATTTTAAAATGCCATTGCGTGTATATAAAATATAACAATATATTCTAAAAGTTTCATATACCAACAAATAATATTTTTAAATTATATCAAAATAACTAAAATCATTATTCTTGGTTTAAATATGAAATTTTGTCTAAATTTGAAATTAAAATGTCTGTAAAAAATAAATGTGTTGATATATTTTTTAGATTTTTTGGTTACAGTATGATTTATTTATGAGAATTTTTGTTTTAAATTTTCAACAATTAGTTATAAAAACTGAACATTTTATAATTTTTTAATTACAGTGATTTATAATTTTCGAGATTTTGACAAATTTTGTCAAAATTCGAACTTTAAATGCTTATAAAAAAAAATCGTGCCTATGTATTTTTAAAATTTTTCAACTGATATTGTAACAATATATAAAAAAGCTTGTATTACATTTTCAGACTTTTTGGCCCACCAAATAAAATTTAATTGACAATTATAAAAAAAAAAAACTAAAAAAATTGAAAACTAAAAATGTCTGTAAACAGCTCAAAACAAATCAAAATATTTTCAAAATTGAATGGTGTATAGAAAATGAGAATATAAACATTTAGTGAAATTTTCATGCATCTACAATTATTCGTTTTTGAATTACAACCAAATAAGAAAAACGCTACATGAGAAATCGAGTGAATATCCTATGTTGTAAAATTATGAACTTAAAACACTCATAAAAAATTATTTTTAATTGCTTTTAGATATTTTATTTTTGATAAAAGTAGAAAAACTTACGTTAAATCTTGTGTTAAAATTTAAAACCTTAGATTTAAAAAGAAAAATTTTTATGAATTTCTAACTCCAAATAATTTGCAAATTTTCGTCATTTTTACGTAATTTGTCAAAATTTCAACTTTAAATGCTTAAAAAAAAAAATTGTGACTACAGATTTTTAATATTTTTCATGTGCCTTTGAAACAATATATTAGGAGTATTCTATTAAATTTTCAAGAATTTTTAACGAATAAATAAAATGTTATTGATTTTTAAAAAAAAAAAAACCAAAAAGATTGGAAATTTAAAATGTCTGTAAACAGCTCAAAATAAGTCAAAATATTTTGAAAACGGTATGGTATATAGAAACTGCTTATATAAACATTCAGTAAAAATTTCATGTATTTACCGTCATTTTTTTTAGACTTACACCAAAAACCAAAATCGATTTTATCGAAAATCAATGTTGCGTAAAAATTCCCGTTTTTTCCTTAATTTTCCATTTGTTTTTCACGGTACTTTTGAAAACTACTGGAAAATGTTTACTTTTGACCCCCCAAAGTACCAACTAGATTCACTTTCCTATCAGAAAAGGTACTATTGAAGAAAATCTAAGCACTTTTACTGTCCCAAAACGTGATGACAGACACAAAAAAAAAAAAATAAAAAATAAAAAAAAAATAAAATAAAAAAAACTAAAAAAATAAAAAACACACATCATTGTAAAACAATACATTCATCGCTTCGCTCAGAATCTAAAACATCAAATAAGTTAAATTTACAAAAGACTAATGTCTTATGAATCTGTGACAATTGTGGTGATAATGTTGCATTGCGTGTTACGTACAACATTTTACTGGGCAATATTATGCTAAATGCTTTATTATTACTTAAATTATTAATACAAATAATTGTAATGTCATTATTGATTTGGGTAATTGAAATAATGGACCATGTCGTCCTGAACTAGCTGTAATTTAAATAAATATAATTTACTGGACATAAAAAACATGTTAAAACAGTTGTGACTATATTGTATTTTATTGAACTGTGACTGTTTTGCTCTCATTAAAATATGGTACATTTGAAATAATTATTTATATATCAAGTGTGAAGTCTTGGGGTCTGAAAATTCTTAAAATTTGTTAACCCCCTAAAATATTGGCTTAGTTAAACCATGGTTTTAATATATACTATGTTAATATAATATAATAATTTTAGTGGAACAATTACCTGCATTTTTACTGGAATTCTAGAGTTGCGCTCGCGTTGAAGAAATGGACGAAGGGTATTAGTTAAGTCCATTGATAATTTCGGACTTAAACGAAATATTATATCCATGAACTCATTTCTTGGCAGTTCGTAAGCATTTTTTGTGTCACCTAACATTCTTCTTTACAACCGCCTCTCAATTGTCCTAACTCTTTCTTCTAGAAGCTCCAACTCCCATCCCAAAAAGTATAAAGCCATGAACAAAATTAAATAGCACTAGGTACTACAATATTTATGTTCTAAATAGCACTCAAACAAAATAAAACGTTTTAATAATAACTAGTTTTGACTGTAGGATATTTTACTAATTTTTAGCTTCGATAAGCCGCTACGGCCGTTTCAGAAGGTCCGTTACGATATCAGATATTTTATTATTACTCAACGATAACGTTCGTTATAAAACCGTTACAGAATCATTTAACTTAGAACTATACCATAGTAGCCGTAACCATAATATTATATTTCGTAATACATCGGACGATCTCGAGGCACGTTGGCTATACGCATAATAGCTAGCGATGGGATAGATTTTGGCCATGGCATTTATGCATAAATATTTTTTCCTTTTTACTTACAAGAAAATTTAATTTATCCGATTTGAAAACCGTGTTTTGGATAATCTGATACCTACCCGCTGTGTTATTTGTAAAGTGCAAGATAATAATATAGTCAATGTCAACATCGAACCCGTCACGACGGGTATTAGTATAATATACTAACTGGTGTAGCTTATGTGACGTAGAAATTGTGTGTCATCCGTGAGTGCGAAAAATGTTTTGTACTTTTCACTTTTAACAGTCTTTGCTGAGCACGGCCGATTCGCTAATGCATATTATGCCTAGAGGAGGTACCAGCATATATATATATATTCATAAAGTATACTTCAACATTTTAATGCTATAGTGATTAGCGCTGTACATATTATACCGTAGCCAGAGGGTTCTTTTTAGGGGTTTCGTATAAACACTGCACCATCTCGTCGTCCGAAGAAATGTACACATACACACATAATGCACACATACACACGTTTTACTCACCCTTCTTGTTGACGTAGTGATTTATAGCTGTAAACAATTGTAGAAGTTTAATGATTTGTACATACTTATGTGTACTGCAGCGAGAGCTAGGTACATATATAGGCGTATTATTGTATACGTCCCGGGACAGTATTGCAGTTAGGGCCACCGCGCCGCCGCCCATATGGGGTACGGAATTCCAAAATCGTAAAATACATTGATTCGTCATTATATTTTAACACACATTACACACAGGTGCGATGCATATATTATTATATGCAATCGGGGGAATTCGTATTAGGTACGTTATTATTATATAGGACTCATAATATTACGACGAATAAATATTGCACGGGTTCATTCATAAATCGCCTACTTATATATATCCAGAAAATGCGTGGGAAGAAACGAAAAAGAAAATCGTAAATAAATTACGTCTTGAAATTCATTAGTTTTATTTATGTATACGGCGACCGCGAGTTTTGAGCAATTCATAGCTTCCAAAATTGCCCTGTTTCGAATGTGAATAATAATTTCTCCCGTGCTTATTATTATTATTATTACTCTACGTGCTTTTAGAATAATTGCTTCGAAAAAGTTTAACGCTAGGGGAATCGCCGTACAAGTTAAATTGTATATTATCAAACGTTTGCTGAATACCGCGTGGCATGTAATTAGAATAAACCGTAAAGGACGAGTAGCTGAGCGGGAGGGAAAAAAACAAAAGAAGATAAAAGAAACCATTTTTTTATTTTTTATATTAGTGAAATACGTTATATACTAGGTATTATATTATGTATATATGTTTAAAGTAGCTGTAGTATTATAGTAGCCGACTACAAGTAGAATATAAGTCATAAATGCCGTGTGCAGAGGGTTATAATAATAATACACGGTAACCTATATACCTGTAAGTGTAATATAACGATTCGAATTGTATAATATGGAGCGTTAATTTACAAGTTTCATTCATATTATATACAATTTAATAAATTTGGGAATCATTTACAGCCGGTACGAGTTATAAACGTAACGCGTAAATACTATGACGCAACGCTATATGTGCAATGTATACAATGAATGCATGCATGCTTGTGTATTTATTGTATATTATTATGTACTCCCATCCCATTATATTATTGATTACATTACATTTTTGGTGATAAAACGAAGTTTGGATAAATAATTATACTTTACCTTTATACATTTTTCCAAAATAATATAATATGTCCCTATAATATTATATAATCAGACATTACATAATCAAAAAAAAGTATCTCGAATACCTTATATACTTTATGAAAATAGTTATCAGAATATATTTCGAATACTTTTAGAAACACTTATAATATTTTTTTGTTTCCGTATGTATTCTATTGTGCCTAACAACTTAAATTATTTGCGTCATTAATCGTTTTTATTTTCTCTATTAGAGGTATTATTTTATATTTCCTTAAAATTGACATATTAACAATTAATGTATCCCGAAATCCTGTTAACCCTTAGACATAATTACTATAGTTTTATGTTTTTTTCTGACCCGTTTGAAGACCCTCTGGAAATCCTCTCCAAGTACCAACTAGATTCAATTTTATATCACAAAAGATGCTGAAGTAGAAATTCTAAGTATAAGGTGATGTCCCAAAAGCTGACGACGGACTAAAAAAAACACACAATATTGTAAAATCTATTCATTCTACTACGTTCGGAATCTAAAATGTAATACAAAATTCCACTTTCCACAAATTAAAAAGAAAGTTTTACTTTAAGCCATTCATTCGTTTTTTATGATCATTTGACGTTAACATTTTGATTTAAAAACATACTTTAAAATAATCATGACATGTCATGCAGACGTATATTGAACAGGCCCTCGAGTGTGTTAATAATAATATGAAACACAAGCTATTAGAATATTTGTTTTTCTATAGAAAATGTAGTAATAAGAGTATTATCTTAGAGATATTTTCTCCACTGCACGGAAAAGCATTAAACCATGTACATGATTTGGTGGTTATATTTCTAATATAACAAAAAAAGAGTAAAAAAAATCTAGTAAATCAAAAATACGGTTAATCGAGTAACGAAAAATAGGTTATCAAAATACTATTTATTTGTTTGTTAACGTTTGGTTGCCATTGAAATCTTTGAACTTTAAATTCTTACCTACAAAAAAATTGTGCTTTTAATATTTGTAATTGTCTGTGATAAAACTTATGATAAAGGACTTTGAAAAATAGTATTGGAAATGGAAAATTTCTATCAATAGCTCAAAAAATATCAAAATATTTTGAAACACACATCATTGTAAAAGCAATTATTTTGTAATTCTGTCCAACAGTAGGATTCTGTAGCAGTAGAAACTTTAGATCGGGCAGGCGTTGAAAAAAAAATCTAGCATAATGCCAATATTATTGATACCCATCTGTTTTAGATGATATTCTCACACAAGACATAAACAAATCATAAATTAATGAAGTTAGGAAAGTTCACTCTGCGGGCGTGCTAAATTCACGGTTTCTAACTGTATTTTAATACAACGCAATAAATTATAATTCCATGTCGTACAGTTTATGTACTACGGACAACAAATAAATCACTTAATATTAACAATCGTAACTATGTACCGGTAACTAATGGACTATAGCTAAGGGATATAAGGTATCGTAAATTTATATTTATAGAAACCTAAAAACGACCACGATAACGATTTTGCGGCTGTCGATTGATCAATAAAAAATAGTTTACAAAGAAAGCAATATTATTATATGTGCTAAATAAATAATTTGTCCGTATTCTAAGTGTGTAGACGATGATCATTGTCTCCTATGACGCTCAGCCACTGAATAGTAGATTTCCTTAAGCGTTAAAATAAATAAGAAAAAAGTTAAACTGCGAGAAAACAATTTCGAATCACAATAATATATTCCAGAATTTCAGATTCTAGATTATGCGACTTGATTATCACCATCATACTCAAAAGCACTACGCAGTATATTACAAATTATATTAAGTGCTTAGATATAATATGTTGTGATATATGACTTCTTGATTAAAAATATTGTTAATTTAGTTTTATTTTATATTTATATACACTTAGTTTTAGTTTGTTGTGTTCTGTATTGTCTCACACCACATTACCAAAGCCATAGGCTCTAGTGAGTAGACAAATCCTGTAATATTGTATGGTATCAAACATTTCTGCTGTCGGTAAATTAATTAATTATTATTGTTTACTATTAAGTTATATCAATCTCATTAATTCTTCCGATTTTTAATTTTGTATTGTATTTATAAATATTTTGAACGTGATTGTAACAAATACACTGGCTTGAAGACCCTGTGATGTCAAAAACTTTCTACATCAAACGTATAAACTAAACCGTATAACAATTAACTAGTAACCAAGTAATTATATACATAAACTAGTTACCTACGAGTTTGTATTCGCACGTATTGCATCCAAGTCTGACCGTCTTTTACATAATTTTACTGCGAACTTCTTTTTTATAATTTATCATAGTTAATTCTTTAGCATCATAACCCGGACGAATATTCATGACAAGGTTCGTGGCCACGAATAAAGTGCAGAGCGCTCACCTTAGTATAGCTGGTGGACGCGTGTGGGCGAGAAGTGTTTCGGATGGTTTGGCGAAGCTCAGTCAAGTCACATACAGGAGAGAAGCCGTACGCGTGTGACGAGTGTGATAATTGGTTCTCTCAAACCGATGGTCCGGCGAAGGACAGTCTGAAGAAACAGCCTGTTTCCCGTCCATGTTGGACCCCCGTTTCGGGAGAACCACCGATCACAAACGTCACATGCATACGGTTTTTCTCCTGTGTTTGTCCAATACAAGGGATCGTCAACCAACCGAGCAGTCCGTATGCCGTCAACCAGTCAAGCAGTTTGTATACCACCAATCGATCCAGTCGCTCATACCGTTTACTCGGTCAACACATGCCTCTGCTGTGATATTCACAACCTCGAGTTATTGAACCCCTCCTGTGATTATAAACATTGTTCGTCCAATAATGTTTCATTTTATTTGTATATAAAGTCTGCAGTATTCAGACTATTTTTCAAACAATATACGTATCTAGTCTATACTTAAAACAATTTTTTGTTCCATTAAACCCTCCCACACAAATCGGTGTAGGTATATAAGTGTATAACGTGGTATTTAAACGCGTACCTAATGTGATTTCTTCTGTAATCATCAGGTACCTATTATTAGGTCAGGTGGTTTATTTTCGTTCGTACGATAGTCTGTTTGCCGGAAGAACATGGAAAAAATGCATGTCAAGCTGCAAACGCGCACCACCGCAAACCAGACGCATTCGGTGCGCATCAGCCAAAGGAATGGTCTCATATATTATAATATATAGTTTAGTCACGATAACTTGCCCAATTTTACAACTCAGTTGTTTTATTTTGTTCCTCTCGAGGTGTCGGGTTAGGCATCTCAAAGCGATATTTTTTTTTATTAATCTTCAACTTCGACTCGACTGTATACATATATACCGGCAGGGGTGGCCAGCGATAAGAGAGCCGCGAGCCACCGCACATAAAAATAATACGAAAAGCAGGAAAAGGAATAATAACTACCTATTATTAATTATTATATAGAAAAAAATGTTAATACGTGAGTCGCGTGAGGATAACCGCGTGGTTTGGTCAGTGGTCACCCCTGGTATATACGTAGTAGGTACTTAATATTATAGTACGGTGGCTCCGATCAATTTGGCTTGTCCCGCAGGTGATTTCCTGGCCGGTAACATCTATACCGGAGCGTGCGTCTTCGTTTTTACCGAATTCGATGGCGTTTGGTAGAGCCAGGAACTGAAACCAAACTTAAAAGAACTGGTCCTGGAACCAGAACCGAAACCTTTATTTCATTAAAGAAAGTATAGAAATCAAACAGAAATTTTTAAACAAAAGAGGTTCTTTTATGTTTAAAAAAAATAATTTTAAATAATTGTATTTAACATAATAATCAAATGGTAGGTACCTACTACTATTTTGTGTATAAACTATGTATGATCATACGAGTTTTCTAATATTTCTCATACTAATTATGATTGACCTATAGAAAACCGGCATTCCGGATAGGTATTTGAAATCATTATAGTTTTCGGTACCGACATTATCTGGAACCGCTACCGAAATTATTTGGAACCGATAACTTTATTTTTATCAAAAATTCAGAACTGAACCGAAACAGCTATTTTATTTTTGGGCAACTAGTACCGGAAACAATACCATTAAATTCAGGAGTTTCCAGTCACTGGGTAGAGCTGCTGCCCCCACACGAGGTGATCCGTCGGCGTCCGCGATGCACACTATACATACTACATATAGGCACCAACGCAGACTTGGGTAGTTGGGTGGACTACGTTTAAAAAGTATTTGGAATATGAACTCGAATACGTCTTCATAAGAATAGTATTCCGAATAAATAGTATTTGAAATACCATAAAAGTATCGGTTTTAAATCAGGTATTAAAAATATTTTTTGTTTTAGATAATATTTAAAAAAAAAATTGATGATTTTCTTCAGAAGTATTAGAAATTATAGATAATGTTAAAATGTATTATATTTTTATCCATAATTTACGATCTACAACATAACGATAAAATATACATTAAATATAATATAATAATATATTCCGGATAAAATATTTGAAATACTTTCAAGAGTATTCGGAATACAGTATTAAATACTAATGTTACTTTTGGGATTCAGTATTCTAATTACTAAAGTTATTCAAAATAATTGTATTCCAAATACTGTGTTCGGAATATCACCCCAAGTGTCTGCCTATGGTGTTGTTTTCCGTCGCTCGTGTAATCGTCCCTTGCGTATCGCCACGGCGTATGTTTATGTTAGCGTTACGACCAAAATTGTTTTTTCAAACCGAATCAACCGGAATTTTTATAATTTACCTTGTTATTTTTTTTGATTTTACTGTAGTCAAATATTATGTATTACATAGGTAAATGTTGACTTTATATATCACAAAATTCATTTAAGTTCAAAAAATTATCGAAATCGACGAACACTCATCCGATGCGAGTATAACCGATGTATGCATAGGTACTGCATCTAGAGAAACCTAGAGAAGAGATCGGGTGGTATTGTTGTAGTGGTGTTACATATTTTTATGGACATTGGAAATACTTGCGTTTATAATTATTATTAATTGAATTTAAAATTATCTTTCAATGTTCTAGCTTATTTTCTCATCAGTCGTAACAGAAGCGTTTGCAATTTGAATAACTGTTTATCCCAATAAGAAACCTGCAATAATATATTTACATATATATGAGTATATGGCATGATGATAAGATATCTTGTCGACCACCCTCCCTCGGCTTGAAAACAAATAAAAAATAAAACTGTACCAGATTTGTTCTGCTGTAATTTCGTCGCACTGATCACCAGTGTTGAGAATAGATAACGAAAATTTCATCTAGATAAGATACAGATAATTTTATAAAAAATTATCTAGATACAGATAAAGATAAATATATTTTACATTTATCTAGATAAGATAAAGATAATCTAACTTTATCTAGATAATATTGTAGATGAATATTATACTAAAAAATGTTTGTACTTACTATGGAACTTCTTTACCTATGTGAAGTGTGAACATAAAGTAACTTATAGTTAATAGGTACCTACAACCTACTACCTATCACATGTCTAATCAATAAACAGTCTTATCTTTTCGTATGGAAAGCTATTTTTAGTGTTTTTCCATATGTATAGCCTAGGCGAATAATTTAAAAACAATTATTGTTGAAATCGTCAACCGTTAATACCCGCATCGTTTATAAATAGGTACTAGTATAGTAGTATTTATAATCAATGATACCATGAATTCAATTTCAATAATATTATATAATATTATTTATATTATTATTTTGTGTGGCGACTGGCGAATTAATCACGTGCGCCTTTATCTTCGGAAACGCAGCGATTAAAAATTAAAATATAACGCCTAGTGTCTAATGTCCTAGTTTATAAGTCTAAAGCCACTTAGGTCTTAGGTTAAAACTCATTATGAATATAATATGTACTGTTGGATAATGTTCTGTCCTCGGCTTTGATAGAAAATTTTAGTAAAAAAATTAATATTATTCATGAAAAATGTATACGATTTAAATAAATTTATCTAGATAAATTTATCTAGATAAGAAAATATGTCATCTTAGATAACCAATAGATAAATGGCAAAATAGTAATCTAGATAAGATAATAGATGAGTAATTGTTTATCTAGATAATTATCTAGATAAATTTATCTAGATAAGTCTCAACACTGCTGATCACTGAGATTATCAATTGGACCAACTCATTTGAGTGGACGAGAGGGGAGGGACTCCAGGTCTCCGAAAAAGTTGGGAAAATTTAAAAATGCTTTCAGTGTTCTATAAACATCCTATAGTTACCTACGCGAAACAACAATGTATTAAAATTGGAATTCGTATGATAATAGGTTGCGACAAAAGTATAACATGTTATCCACTTACGGTATCAGCATACAGACCAAACTTATGAGGCGTCTCTGTGAAGCCTCAAATGATCAGCCTTCCTCTCCATACTTCCAAATCAGCAAAATCTGGCCTTACGCTACGGACCCTATTATATTATATTACATCATATTAATTAACACTGCAGCTGACCCTCCCGCGGACAACGAAGCGAAAACGATTTGGTCAAGAATCTATTGCGGACTGTGAGAAAATCATTGTGGTCGACCACAGAACGTTTCCCTATAAGAACTGACTTACCCACGACGGAAAGCACGACGGTCTTCGTCAAAATACCAAGCATAAACCCATACTCCCCCCCCCCCCCCGTCATCGATATGCCACTTCCTATAACAGTATATACTATGTTATAGTCTTAAACATGCGGGTCATAAAATATTATAATGACACCATTGAACGGACATGATTTTATGGATATTATAATATTCATCAATAGCTGACGTAATTAGTTTACCTGCCGTCGTCCGCTTAATTACAACTATGTTACGCGCACAACAGTTTTACGTCGAAGTTTCAAAAAAGTTTTCTTATAAACGCATATTTGCAGATCGTACCCAAATCTCACGATCGAATTCAATTTACTCGCCTTGCTGTATTTCTTCGCAGATGATATATTATATCTGTGCTGATATTCACTCGCGTTCATAATAATATATTTTATGGAACCTACCAACCTATACCTGCCCATATATGAAAGAATAAATAAGTTTTGACTTTTCGAGTGACAGTCGACGCAAAATATTATATTGAACGATTATTAGACCTTCCCAACTAGTAATATTATTACAGTAATATTATTACATCGCTGTCTACACGAAAAAAACCTCCCACGATAAGATAAAACCCGATTTTTTAAGATATACGTTACACAAAATATTTATAGAAAAAAAAATTGCTAATTATTAGTAGAATTATTAATCATTAAAAAAAATTAAGACTATACGTATAGTAGGTATAGGTATACGTCATAATATTATATATATATAAAAATTCAATATTTATAAAAATATTGTACCTATATACCTATAAATTGTCAATGCTTTGTATCAATGTCGAGGTTATGGATTCTCATCTTTGATTTGATATTATAGTTCAAATTTAAAAAGATAAAAATAAAATTAATTTTAAGCTCGTTAAGGTTTCTACCTGGTACTGTGATCAGTCTATTTATTTATTTAGATAGAATTTAAAAAATGAATTTAATATATGAAAATCTATAATTTGTTTATGAAAAATTGGTTTATTTACTTTGGCAAATCAGGTATAGATAACTATAAATAATAACACGCTTTTTCGTTTCTATTCTATGGATAATTATCAATTCTTAAAATATTGTTTATCGCCACAGATACGCATCGATATGTATATCGCTTAAAAAGCAAAACAGTCTGCATTCTGTTCATATATTTGTTGGAACTTAACTTCTTGGCATATTAAATAAACATAGAGGAAACAGCATAGAGTATTTTAATATAATTTTTGAGGAAGTCACTAAAGCAGAAAATAGCTTAGATTTTGTTCTTAAAATACCTCGAAGAACAAATCATCAGAGTCAACGATCAAATCATAATTGTTCATTAAATGATTATATCGAAGATTATTACAGAGTATCCATGTATGTATATACCATATTTAGACTCGTTAAATAATAGATTTAATGAAAACAACTCCATTTAAACTATGTTGGTTGCTTCCAAATGAAATGGTTGAACTACAAACAAATAAATATACTAACATACTTCAAGATATTGAAAATCATTTTAAAATAACTAATATAAAAGTTAATGGTTTAAGTTGGTAGGATTATGGAAATTAAAATCATAATCATTTATAAATGATACAATTGTAGATTATAAAAATTGTTAAAAAAGTGCATTTTTTCCTGCCGTCACAAAAGTTTAATGATATATATTATGTTACCACATACGACATGCAAGCTGTAAAACGACCATTCAGTACATTACAAAGAGTAAAGACATGAACGAGATCTACAATAAGTTAAGAGAGACTTGATGGAGTATGTATGATAAGCGTACATAAGTAAAAAATTGATGATAAAAAGAATGAATATATAAAACAATTAATAAATATATTTGGTGTTAAAAAAAGAAATTTACAATTTTTATTTGTAAATTAATATTTTAATAAATATAATTAATGTTTTAAGTGTCCAATTTGTATTATTAATTAAATAAAAATTCAATAAATTACTTTTATAGTTAATTGGTTAATTAATAATTATTTCATAATCTTTCAGTTTAATATAAATATAATGTAATAGTATAATGTAAAATTGTAAACCCTTTCCTATCTACATGGCCATTCCTTTTTATAAATAGATTGATAAATTAAAATGTTGCCCCCCTCCCTTGAGAATTTTTCGATGGGCGCCCTTGAATGCATAGTGAACTGCATTCATTTAATGACGAACTAAAATTCACCGTATTCTAAGGCCTAAGGGCTGTGATCATGTACCTTGACGATAAAATGTATTTCTTTTTCTCTGTTGAACGTATTTTCCCTATTCGTTTACCTATATATAATGTATACAATTATTTTTAATTGTCAACAATTTACGTTTATATTATTTACAATAACGATTGGTAAAGATGTAAAAAAAATAGCGACGTGACGAGACAATTCTGAATACGTCTAAAAATGTGGTAGGTACTTATAATCGTACCAATCAAAGCTGACGTCATTACAGAGTAGCGAGGGGTAGCAATTGCTGCCTCACCAATTTTATTATTTTAACCACCGACTGCTCCCAGGCTTCAATAGACCACGTACGACTGAATAAAAAAATGTTATTCAAGATGCTTGCCACCCCATGATTTTTCTCCAAATGATACCCCTTGCACCAATATACGCTGCATAGTATAATAATTATTAATCAGTACTTACTAAATATATTTATAATAATAATAATAATAATCGAATTTAATACTTACCTACTTATATCGGTACCTAACGAGTAACAACGTCATGAAACGATGTAAACTAGTAACGACTAACCGATTACAGTACTGCAGTATATATTATTATTTATTATACTAGATACCTTTATTATATAGATCGGATCATATTGATTGTACATGGATGTATTCTCAACCGATTTTCGTAACAAAATAGCTATAACAATGAAATAACATAATGTATCTGCAAGTACTTTTGTTTTTTGGTTCTGAGTGGAGCGAAGGTAGTATTGATTTAACAGCGATGTGGGGTTTTTATTTTTTATTTGATTTTTGAGACCGAAGACTTTTGTAGTAGAATAAAACACTCTAATAATCAACTTTGAAGGAGGTTAATAGTAGAAAATCGGATCTAGTTTGTTCTTTTGGAAGATCAAAATTGAACATTCTCAGTACATTTTGAACATACGAAAATGTGTTAAAATTTCAATATTATTATTAAAAACAATTGTTTAGTAATCTTGGTTAGTAGTTACCAACAAGTTGAACCGCCTTCGAGTAGATACCGTTTTTCATCGTGTACAATGATTCGTATAGTATTGAATTAATGTGTAACACATACATCACCTGCAGTGCCTATTCAATCTTGTCCCTGTACAGCAGACCGGTTACCTTTAACTTGACGGTTTTTTACTATTGTGATAATTTATTTTTTATTAAACGGAAACGAATAATATTTTTAGAATATACCCGGTATTCCTAAGGAGGTACCTGTATGTGTTATTATAGTTGAGGTGTATTTCCAAAAGACTATTTCTAAAATAAGTTAGAGCCTATCGGACGTAAGTCGCCAAGCACAGCGAAATTATGGGAATGATGATAGCCATTATGACCACGGATATCACTCGAAAACGTGTGGTGAAGGTTTGTTTAGAAATATATATATATATAAATATATGCCGGCATAGCGTTACGCGTTGTGCACGTATTGTGTGCGTGTCTATAGTTTTAAAAATAATTTTAGGTATTATTAACACAGTACGCACTCTCTTGAAAAAGATACCTATTATTCGAATATATATATCATACTAAAATCTCTTATTATGCTTTTGATGAGAAAGTATGAAAAATGTCCGCGGAGTTTTAAAACAATCGGCGTTTTATTTTCCAAAACGATGCATAAAACAATAAAATGCGAACTCGAAAGTGCCCCCTCGAGGGCTAAAAGTATTTTTGTCGAAACCAACAGTATAATAATATTTATAACTTGTCCGCACAACTGCTGCTCTTGAATATAATATAGTTCATGCTCCACGATACTACGGCGTACTAATCAGCTGTAGGGAAACCGCGCTACGGGGGACGAATAATATGAGAACTTCGTGATGTATTCATCGACTGTCGGAAACTGTATGGTACACGGTGCAACGTTATAAAAGTAGATACCTAGGTAGTTAATAATTTTTACGAGTATATACTACGGCTTTCCTGCAAACGTTCAAATCGTACTTTTAAATTAAGAGCGAAGCGATTATAATCTATACAATGTTTTACCTTGATGGTATTTTTTTGCGACCGTCATCACCATTCGAAAAACGCTTGGGCCATCCACGCTAAAATAAAAATAAAATCTTTAAATCAAATATACTTCATCAGTAGTATGAACGACAACGATTTGTGAGGATTCGTAAGGACGACATTCCCTATTCAAAACTAAACTTTCACTAGAAAAAAAAATATCAATATATAAACTACTTATCCATTCTTTTTTTGGATTCTTGTGGAATGCAATTTTGAGGAGCATCAAAAAAACATAAATATAAAATGTATACATTCTTTCCAGTCAATATCCTTCAGAACAATAACCAATGCTCCTTGTTAGTAATCGAACTCTCCATAATGACCATCCACGATCATACTCTGTGTTTACGATTCCATAAAAAACTGTACGATCATTCAAATCCTCTTTAGACCTATCCGTTACGATTCCTCGACTGAAAATAAAATAGTCCAGAGACTTTTTGCCATATATTATCGATTTATACTTAATTTTATTATAAAAAAAAAAAAAAAAACCAAACAATACTTGAACCCAGATATTTAGATATCTTTTCCAACTGTGGATAAAAACGCGGCGTATTACAGCTGTCGTGTACAACTGCTCCGATATAAACCAATGCGTTTTTAATTCGACGGAAAACGCTCCTGCCTTACTAATATTATTATAAGGTACCTATATGTGAATGTAACGGTCGTATAAAAAAGATTACTAGGTAACCAACTGGTAAGTATTGCTCGTGAAGTATTCGTATTCATAGACTGAGTGACTATAATGACAAATTATATAGGTAACACTAGTCTGTCAAACCCTCTCGCACGAAAGAAAGGTACCAGGTTTGACGAAACTCTGGTATTCTTGTGCATCCCATCGCAGCACCGATAATAAAATATTATAAAGATTAGATTTTGCGATTCAACGATTGGTCTTTATAGCCTTATAGGTATAGGTATTCCGATGAATACGCTCTGAATGCGCTGATAAAAAACAATTATTTCGATATAGAAATCTAATATAGGTAAGGAAAATAAATATTATAGCACACGATTTTTACGAGAATTGCATTTTATAACACATGACTTTTATGAGACTTAAATTTATGACACTTGACTTTCTAACGCTTGACTTCGAACACTTGACATTACCCTTTTATGTTTATATTATAATTGTAAAGTGTTATCTATGGATATTTTTTACAAGCGCGTGAAGCTCATGTTATTTTTTATTCACTGACCAAGTTTAGTTATTGTATACTAAATATACCTATATAGATTGTAAATAAAAAAAAAATTCTTCTTCAACTTCGAGGGTGGTTTTCAGTTGAAAATCTGATATCTAGATCTGTTTTTTTACTTGAATCTACCCTTAAAATTGAAGATTGTTTTAGATGGGAGGGAGTCAAAAGTAAATTTCCATGTACTTATCTCAGTCATTCGAATCAACTAAAAAAAACATACGGGAATTTTTACTCAAAACTTGTCATAAACAAAAATCGATCTTTATTGTAGTTCAAAAATAAATAACTGTAGTTTGAATTTTTCAGCAAACATTTATAGAAGCTTCTCTAGACTTAGTATAACTTTGCGTTATTTACAACATTTCAAATCGTCTACTTTTTTTTTTTATATTGAAATTTCAAGTTCAAATTTTTCCTTTTTTTTACTAAAGAAAAAATATTGAAAATTCATACAGTATGGTATAATAAGTAAGTTTGATAGCTAATTAGATTAATATTATTTATAGTGGAAATTGGAAGGCTCTCGAGTATCAGCTGTGGCACCTGACAAGACATTTTAGTTTTTTATTTTTATTTATTTATTTGTCATTAACATTTTTTTTAGACAACACGTCTTAGGAATGTAGAAAATCCCTGGGACATTGTTCTTCAGTCTTTTGTGTATGTTTGTGGAAGAAGATAATTTGTTGATCAATGGATTGCTATGATAGTGTAGTTTTTAATAGAATTTAGTGTAGTGGGACTTGGCCAGATCGTTAAGGCTTGTAGTTTTAAGTCTTTGTGAAGGTTTTTGTTAGTTACATACCAAGGGTTGGCGAGGAGGTTATTAGGCGTAGGCATGTTGATTGAAACGCTTATAGAGTTTTTATGCTAGACAATTTCTACAAAAACAAAAAAAAAAATAAAGATTTTAATTATTTTATTGTATTTGAACCAATAATTTTTGTAGCCTCGTGAGTCGTAGGGACTTACCTTATGCCACTATTATGTCGTATATTATAATTTAATACACACAAAACAATTCTCAAAATATTTAGATAAGTATTAAGCTTATGTTTATACCATTAACTTATTCACATTGATCTAGAATACGTAGCGGTATTTACATATATTTTATTGTACCTACAATATAGTTTTAAGTTTTAAAAGCTAATAATATATTTATTTGAAATAATATTATAATAATAACTGTATAACATGACATGTGATTGGTTTTTGTCAACAATTAATTTATTCTACCATATTACTAACTATAGACAAATCAATTAAGTCTCCGCTAAGAATCGTTTTTTGTACAGTGACCTACTAAGATTTTCCTTGTATTAGGAAAAATATCGAGTAGTGGGCTATGTTTTTTTTTTATTACATATTCTACTTTGTTTCAAATCCTCACTGAGACAATTGCCCGTATTAGAATGTTTGGATTTTTTTTTATAAAACAGTATATAATATAGTATATATACTGCACAGATGAAATGTGTTCAATTGCAAACGTATTCTGGGTTAATAATAATAATAATGATAGTAACAATATTCTAGTAATATTATACAAAGAATATTATAGAGTTTATATAATATTATTTGTTTAAATTATCTGTAGTTGTGTATATTATTATTACTATTATAATTATGCATCTGCACATTACGACATACTTTTATATAATTGCCACAATGTTCAAGTTCGATTAAATGACCAAAAAAAAAAAAAAAAAGATAATGGCCAGTAGTTTGTATTTTAAAAGTTAAAATATTCATTTACCAGCAGCAGTAGTTTATATTAACAGGAAGATTTATTGCATTTTTAAATATAATTTTTTTTTTCTTTGAACGACTCGGATGTTTTATTAATAATAGTAGATGTGAGTGTCAATAACGACTGACGAGAGAGAATAAATCTTGCAGATTTGTTTACACTTGCGGCCGCGTATACCTATGTAATTATTGTAATAAATCGATACCTACTTCACTACTATATGGATCCACTGAACGTTTCACAAGTTTATTTATTTTATATTTTGAGAGTGGACCGATGGATGTATTGATTTTACAACGATGTGTATATTTTAAGGGGTCTCAATGGAAAAATGCTATCAAAATTAACTTTCGTATTTCTAATAATGTGGTCTATCTCGGTTTGAGAGTAAAAACAACTATTATCAGTATTTTAGAAGATGCGTTAATCTGTGCTTGTATAAAAGTTAATTTTCGATATTTTAACTACTAAATTCAATAATTCAGATTCAAAAAGTAAAATATCACAAATTGAAGAGCTAAATATTATTAGAGCTATATTTTATTTGAAAATAAAATATCGAAAATCGACTCATATATGTACAGGCTTAGACAGTTAGACAAACTTCTTCTCATCAATTTGTATAATTAGTGTTCATACTCTAATGTTATATTATTAGAAATACGAAACTAAGTTTCAGTGTTTCATATTAAAATTCACATTTATAATTAGTGTGTAAATTGCTGCGTTATTGACATGTACCTGCACGTGCGGAAGCGCTCAGCTATTTATTTTATACTCAATCACACTAATTATCACTTACTACGCACAAATTTAAACAACCCGCATGCACCTTGCAAAAACATAAACTATATTAAACTCCTTAAAAACGGTCGGTATTGATACCCTTAAAACATTTTTTGTGTCCATCGTCACTCATCACTTTTTGAAGCAGTATAAATCAGCATAGATTTTCAACGTTGAGGGTGCGTTCTGTTCTTCTATATAGTATACTTGTATAATATTTAATTAAAAATGTATAGTAATATAATAAATGTAATGTTTTCTAACGTCAACTGATTTTTTTTAACATAGGTACGCTATTTGATTTTCAAAAATGTATTTAATAGTTTCCGTTTTTGCCTATGAACCCATAAGTTATAATAAATATTGAAAAAATATGGATCCATCCTTTTCACTCGGGTCCCCGCCCATCATTTGACCGCGAGGGTTCAATTTACATTTTTCAATTTTGAACATTAAACTATATATAAAGCATTCTGGCTTTGCGCCCGGTAACCCTGAATGGTGGGGGGATCTCAATCTCTTAGATCTCTTATTAATATACAACCCGCCAACAAAATATTATACATTTACAAGCTAACCATAGAAAACGATATGATAATGATTATTATTATAGTGGTTTTGTGAACGAATTGCAGATAATCTTGATTGAAAATTTGAATCTTAATAGAATATTGTTCTTTTCAATTTCAACGTCAAATACAGCTGTACAGGTTTATTCCCTTTCATAGACTCGATCATAGATATGAATATTATATTATTATTAATTACATTTGATAACGATAACTTTGGTCTACAGCTGTACATACAATTTACATTATGATATTAGATATAAGTGTATAACGAATAGAGTAAAAACTTTGGGAATTTAATAATATTGAGTTGGGCTGTTAGAATCAAAAAAAAATAAATAGATACCTACTTTATCAAACAGTTTAAACAAAATTAACTTTAGAGTAAATTAATACGGTAAAAGTGTTTGCACATTATAATGTTAACAATGGTTTAGTTATTATGAAAAGTTAATAAAAATATATTTCTAAACTATGCTGGAGAGTTAAAAAAACATAATAACTCCAAAAATCTCTTTTTAACCACACAACATTATAATAGTTGATGGTTGAAAGTGAAATTAACAGCAGCGAATAACTCAGTTTTATATTGTCCATTTGTCCATAATATAATACAATAACGGACGACGCATTAAACGTAGGTATTAAGTTAAATTTATTATTTAAGAGAATGTTATGACTTCGGATTATTACGGTAAAAACCCATCATACCAATCGATGTCTGGGTCTGTAAGTACTAAGTAGGTAGTTGTTTTAGAGGAAAATAGTTGCCATTTTTTTAAGATATAATCCTCTTTCGATTTTATATAATAGAAGTGTTATTGTACTATCTCTAAAAGTTACATTAGAAGCATTAATAGTACGATCTGCGTCAATATGTTTTTATTAACTTTCCATAATATAATTTCGTAATTATCTTATTATGTACGACAACCATCAGGCCTAAAATCTAAGTAGTTACCTACTACAATTTACTATAACTGCAAACTTCAAAATATCTTAATCGATATCTAATAAGTAATAACTAAATAACTATAGGTAATACAATTTTCGTTTTCATAATAGACATTTTATTGTACACAGTATAAATTATAGGTACCTACTGTGCAGTATAATATTATAAACATAAAACGTGCGGTAACCAGTCAAGTGGTAGGTACTGTAATACTTTTTTTATGTGCCAAGTTTTTGAATATCAAACGAATTTGCTAAAGTTAATAAAGAATGTTGTAAATGTGCACTAAGCGATGTGACTATAACTCCGCCAGGTATCCGTTTTATAAATCATTGTGCCTAACAATAGAAGTAACCGAAGTCAGTTACTCCCTCGAATATGTCAATAAAATCTATTCGACTCGCAACATATCAAACACTTTCTAATAATTTAAAGGATGCTTGTGGTGAACATTTGACATTTGAACGTGGAATACTTCCCTTTTAACATTGGCAATTTCACTCGTAGCATTTAAATAGGTTTGATCTCGTTGAAATATAAATGTGATCATAATATAACATGTAATAATATTCCCATACAATAATATCGTCAATAGCGTTCTGTTAACTTTTGTATGGATATTAAAATGAATAAATATAACAAATAAATTATCGATTTGAATCATATACATTCATGGCATGACGATTACGTTTTAAGAAGGAAAAGTATGCTATATTAAAATTATACAGTATTTCAGTAAGCATTGAATACATACTTACAAAAATTAACTTAAAGTATATTATAACCTACGTTTAAAATGGATACAAATATTACATATAAAACAAAAATCAAATAGTAGAATAGGTATACTAGCTTTAAATTTATTATTTTTACAATACATTTTATACTTCTGTATTTTATTTAAATATGAAACGTCAAAAATTAAATAATTTCCTGGGCGATGTTCTATTGTTTAGCACAAAAACTTAAAAATGAAACATAGTTTAGAAGATAGGCGTATATTATAATATGAACCCATCATAATGCTTTTACTAAACGATAACATTATATTGTAACAATACATGGATAAGTAAAATTAAGGAAAAAAGAATTGAATACTCAGGTGAATAATACGAGGTAAATAAATGGCATCCAATTTAAAAATAACCTCGATCTATAATAATATAGTCAATATACGTCATGAACCTTTTTGTTCCGGGATCGAAAGGATGTTTAAATAATAGGCAATCTTTGCTCACTTTTAATGAGATGGCATAAAACCTTTGAAAAATTTGGTAAGTCATGCATAATTGTGTATGGTACATTCAATATTGTAATTTATTTGTATTTGTATCATGCTCGCTATACTTTATATTCAGAGTAATCAGTATACTGTCAAAGTATAGTGTTTTTGCTGTTTAGAGACCCTCATGTTTTGCAAATGTCATCATTTAGTATCGAATAAATTCAATTCAATGGTATAGAATCGATATTATGCTCAATGGTATTTTACCTACCCAGCTTATAATCAGCAACAACTAACAAGACAAATAGTAACATGTCACGCCACCCTTTCAAAAAAAAAAAAACCGACAGCAAATTCAGTAAAATTTTACGTCACTACGCCAGAGATTCCAGAACCTCGCGACCCAGGAGTGGGTGGCAATAATTATTATATTTTTGGTTTGGGTTTCGTTCTAATTGGCAAAGTTTTGTCGGGTGGCTTGCCCGTTTTATTATTATCGTTCATTGGGATTGTTATTGTAATTGTATTATAATATTCATATTATCTATTTATCGGCGTATTTATGCACTGGCTATTGGAAACTATAAAAGCGCATTTGCGATGAAATAACACACGTTCTGCACTTCTGCACTGTATAGAAGGTCAAATACGTAATGTTATTACTTTTTTTTTATGTTAGAATTTAGTTTTATCATCAATAATTATAACTATCTACGACGATGTGACAAGAAAGTTATCGCAAAGATAGCGATCAACAATGAAACAAACAGAAAAAGGTAATTATAGTGTGCAGCCATGCACGTTATAATTTTTCCAAAATAGGTCTTATATCGTAAAAAGTTCGGTAGCATCTGGTCTGTGCTATTACATTTCATGTGTACCCAAACAGCAACAAACGTATATATATACGTGAATAATCTGTATATATTGTTAATATAATTTGACATAGTTTAGAGTCACCTGTTGAGTTTCATGCGATGGCAGAAAATAAAACACTTGTATTCCAATCGATAATCGCCAAACGCCAAATCATTCGTACAAATAATCAGCTAAAAGAAATTTGGTTCCTTGCAAAAGATGCACCAATCGAATTTGGGCGTATTCCGGAACATTTCTTTGATTTCAAGTTTTTAAATAAATCTATAAAATAAATATATTTGATATGCTCAAGTTGATATGATAACCATCAAGCCTATGATCAATGTGTCTGTAGTTACAGCAATAACTTGAATTTTTAAAAATCTATAGCACACTGTATAGATTCTTACACAATATACCTATACCATAAAAACTACTTATGTTTTTTGAGATTAAGTCTTGATAATATGTAGTAATGTACCTTCTTGGATCATTTAAAAAATATACACTTACCTATTCTAGTGTATTGGAATAATAGGATAGGTATACCTATATTTCAGCGGTCGTCAACTGGCAGACCGTGGAAGGCAAAACTCTGGACCCCGTCAACACATTGTACTTGGTTATGTTATTTAGGTACTGTAATGGTAAATACTATTATATATGATTATATTGTTTTATTATTATTATTTGTAGAAAATGTATACTTCATTTAATTTATCAAACTCAGATTAAAGTTATATCATAAACCATTGCAACTATTTTATCGAGCAGGTAGTAATAGCCGACGGTCGAGTCGCGAAAATATCAAATATACCGACGGCCTTAAATTATATATTTCATAAATAATCGTTGCTATCTATTGAAAATAGTGATATTTTTTATCTGTAGGTAATCCTTATTTTCTACTATTCTATTTCTATTTATTATTATACAAAATTATTATTATTTATCTAATATTGTAATTTTTTAATATAAATTGATTGTAATAACTAGATAATTATTTTTATTTTTATACAGTTATTTTTAAAATATAAAGATTTGACAAAGATTTTTTCACTGGACCCCATTGATTTATTATTTCAATCATTAGGACTCCAATAATAAAATAATATAGTATAGTTTTTTATTTTTAATTTTTGCGTGCAACTATACCTACTGTAAGTATTACCATTTTTTTTTTTTAACAAAAACTTATCGTTTTTGATAAATTTATTATTATGCTATACGAAACTATTTGCCTTTGTTGTTTTTAAAGTTATAAATACATGTATATAAAAAAACGGAGTATAAACTATCTAGCATAACTTGGGTCAAATCTTTATGAACGTTTTTTTCGATTTTAATTGTGCATGTTTGTTGTTTTTTACTTTTTTGAGTGATAGTTTTTGAATTTATTTTAATTTTTGTGTCATGAAAAGATACACACAAACTATAAATTACAAAAGGGTAAACATTTATTTTTTTAGTAATAATAAAGTAATATTAAATTATGACGAAACTTTTTAAATTACGATGAAATAGATTGCTTCAAAATAATATTAAAAGAATGGTTTTACGTTTACAATTTTTGATTCTTATAATACAGAGCAAAATAAATATATATTGCAAATAATATATAAGCTATGATTGCTATTTTTTTTCTACAGCTATTTTGTTGGTCAAAGATGTTTCTATGTTTGAAAACATTGGTAGATATGATTGTGTTCGGCAGGTCCGCCTGGGGTGGAATTTTTCTAGTAAGGAACGTTTGAAGGTGACAAGTGACAACAACATATAGCAATATAATACTGCAGTTTCAATTGCTACAACATTGTGCTATTGGAGATTGCATTGTTGTGGATTAAAAAAAAATAACGAGTTTTACTGGACGTGGTTGTCGGTTGGGTATATAATATACACGTGAGTGTAGGTCATAATATCTATTTTTTTACTGTGGTTTGAGTTTGATATTTTGCTCGGGGAAACTTGACATTATATTGTTTTAAACATTAATTATTGTTGTTCAATATACATAATATGCGTACACGGATCGTTATCCCGTATTAGTTTTGCCGCTATAACTGACATCATAATTTCCTTTACAACGTGTAAATGTTATCTTTTATAGACAAGAGCATTTACCGAGAGGTAATGCCACTATGCCAGTGCGTATTATCGCTGTATATTGTTATGGATTCTTAATGATTAATTTTTTTTATACACTAATAGTCTGTTTAAAACGTTTTCGCTTTAGTTTTTTTAAAAATAAATATAATTCATTTTGACGACTATTATTTCAAATTGCAATAGGGAAAATATTATGCGTCATTTGACATGAATATTAGTAGTCTTATTTAAGTTCACAGTTTACCATCTATTACATTTTAATAAAAATTAAATGTATATTTTAAAAGCCAATCTATAATATAATATTTAATCTTATTGGTCGGGGTGAATATAAAATCAAACATTTAAGTAAAATGTTAAATATATACAATATTAAACTATTTATATTTGCATTATTAACTTGGCAGTATTCGCGTGAATATACCAAACATTATAGGGACTATATGTCTATATGTATTTCCATGTCACGGTGGTTGGATAATAATTCTGAAACTTGACTATAAAGGATGGGAACTTTATAAAATTACCGATACAATTTGAAGTTGAAAGCCGATTAGCAACATCTTGCCTGCAGCATCTTTTCGACAACTAATCTATCTATAAAGTTTTCATAACAAAATTTAACCAGAAACCACCATCAAAAATTTAAAATATATTAAATATTTTTTTTAAAAATCCACTGCATAAATAATTTAATAATTTCTAAGTACATAGTTCAAATTAAATATTTCTAATAAATTAAAAACATGAATTATTCATTTTATTATGCAATTCTATTTCGATCAAAATAACAAATACTAAGTTTTAATATTCAGAAATATATTTTGTATTCCAATGATAAAAACATTATATACCTACTCGAAAAAATATTTAAAAAATTCAAAAGATATTTACTAGATTTTCATAAATTCAATTACATTTAAACCTAAACCTTTCCCTATTTTTAAATAACTGATACATAATATATGCACCAAGATTAATCAAATTACGACTTTTTTACCGACACAAAATCACCAATCATCGTCTAAAGCTGTTTTCAGTTTTCAGTGCTTTTATTTGCATCATGACCATTCATAACTTAAGTAGATTTTTTGATTATAAATATTATTTAAATCATACCAACACATTTATACATCAAAAACATTAAATTTATTTACTACTTGATTATTGAAATATATAAAAAGTAAATAGTTAACTATACATTTTATATTATTTAAGTGTATCAGTTCTATAGTTATCTCTTTTCATCACGTAAATATAATAATAATGTGTTAGGATTATATTAAGTATTTCTACTATGAATAGGTATCATGGAAATAAAATAATGAACAAAATTAAGACAGTAAATAGTAATGTACATATTAAAAAAAATTAAATTGAAGGAGATATGTATCATGCTTTACTTGTACGGAAACGAAATGCCATAATTTGAAATCTAAACATATAAAAGCCCTTCACTGCTTTATAACTGACCCTTTTGTAAACATATTGTATTTTATTTTGCGATTCTTTGTAAAAAGGTTGTTTGAAATTAGATTGAATAATTTCTATTGTAGTTGCAATGAGAATAAAAAAAAAACGGGTATGTGGATGTCGCTTTGCTGTACAGTATAGGTTACAAGTGGGTCACTGTTTAATGGATGGTATTAAATTTGAATTCAATAATCATTGAATATCCGTAAACATCTCAAAACGAGTCAAAATATTTTGAAAATGTTATCAAGCATAGGAATTGATAAAATAAACATATTATAATATAAATTTCAAATGTTTACAGTTGTTCGTTTTTGAATTACAGCGAAATAAGAAAATCGCTACATGAAAAATCGGGTGATTAAATTTAAAAAAAAATGGAAACTGAAATTTCCGTAAAAAGTTCAAAAAAATCAAAATATTTTGAAAGTTTCATCGAGTATAGAAAATTCTAATATAATCAACCAGTGAAACTTTCATGAATATAATATGGTCATTTGTTTTGGAATTACACCAAAAACTAAAATAATTTTGTCGAAAAATACCCGTTTTTTTTTTAAATTTTTCTTTTGTTTTTCTCTGCACTTTTTAAAACTGTTGGGAATTCTAAATTTTTACCTCCCGAATGCACCAACCAGATTCACTTTCCAATCAAACAAAGATAATCTTAAACAAAATAAGAGCACAAAGGTTTGTATTATAATATATTTATATTAAACAAATTGTGATAACAAAACAATTAATGTATTATTTTTTTCAACGTTCAACTCATATTCGTATTGGATGTACATTTTACTAATGAATTGAAGATTGAACAATACAATAAAAAAAAATGTAATCCTCTCAATTTTTTTATAACTTTACTTTTCTTATACTAAAAATTGGTAACAATACATTTTACAGGTGGGCTCCGGTAGGCACCCCCTAATTGTGCTCATGATTTCTACCATAATATAGTTTAATTAAAAAAAATAATGCGAGAACAAAATTAATCGTCTATAAAAAATGTGAAAAATATTTCTTTAAGCACCATCACCTTACAGAGTAAGAAGCAACTAAGGACAAATTATGTAGATATGTGCTTATATAAATATTAAGTAGTGTTAAAATGTACTCAATTTATTCACTTATATTAAAACAGAAAAAGTGTAGGTAATAATTATACAGTTGAATAAACTGAATTTATGTTTTTCTTAAATTAATTTGATTTAATAATATATATGCCTACCTATTTCATTATTACTAAATGAAAATGTTTTATTTTATTACCTATAAATAAAAATGGGATTCAAGTCAGAGTTTTATTTTTTAAATCTAAAAACGTTTTATTTTAATAAACATATACTTTTCGCTTTTTTTTACCAATTCCACGTAACCGTTTGTCCGCATACATATTATATTAATGGTACTTTACATTTTTATCAATAATTTTTTCATAATCTTTGAAATGTAATCTCATTTTTAAGGGTTGTTATCCATAATATTTCATTATTTTCGAATAAATTATACTAGTATTGTTTTATGTTTTGAGTTTCTTAGGAAAGTTTATGAAAAACATGAAAATCTTTTGTAGTTTTCTTATTCTTCTTATCAGTGTTAGTGGAAAAATAATATTGGTACGTACGATCCAGTTACACAGATATCTATACCATAATACCTAAACTAATAGATATCTGTTTCAAGTTATGACGTAAGATATTATTAAAACTATAAAGGTCGAAATAATATTCTATTTAAAATATAAAAGAATAAAAGATGTGCAAAGTCATAGACGTAGATGCTCCAGGACTCGGCAACCATAGCAATTGATATTGTAATTTAGTTCAAAATAAAGCATGCGCATTTTAGATTCTGAGCGGAACGATACAATTAATGTGTAATTTGGTGTTACAATAATATGTTGTTATTTATTTTTGTGTCTGTCATCGCCTTTATGAGCAGTAAAATTGCTTGAGTTTTCAATTTTTATGGTCGTTTTTGGTAGTCTAAGTCTGTACCCACTCGGTTCTTCGAGGAAGTAAAAAGTAAAAAAAATACTGTACTTTTCTTAAAAGTGATAATATAAATAGGAAAAAACTAAAAGAATATAAGTATTTTCTCCAGTTTTCGATTTAATCAATTTTGGGAATTAAAGTACAACATTCTTAAAGTTTTTTTTAACTAGCATTTAAAGTTTTTTGTTGTATCTAATTCAAAAAATTGGAAATTTGAGGTATATATGTAATATGTATTTCGTATGTAAGTTATATTTCACACAATGAAACTTTCAAAATATTTATATTCATTTTAGTCTATTTGTACCACTTACCGCGGAAAATTATGAATTACAGCGTTCTGTGGTTCGTTGGTATTGACTTAACTTAGTTACTTACAGTTAATACAATTGTATGAAATAATATTATAATAATTAGTATATTATTATAGTTGCAAAAAAGTTCGTTGTATCTACCAATAAATTAAAATTATTCTTAATATTTTGAAAATTTCACTGTGTAGGTATAAAAAATATTAATACTCAGTATGTGAATTGTTTCAAATTCCTACGAATAGAATTTTTTGAAGTACAACAAGTTGGTTCACATTAGCCAAGATCGTTATTTTCATAAAAAATTTAATTTTATCAAAACTAAAACTTCAAATGTTTATTTAAAAAAAAATATGTGCTTAAACCAATTGTGGCATAAGTCCAATTTATGAAGAACTTTACACTGAATAATTGTTTAGCCTTATCGATTAAAATTTAATGCATTTTTAAGTAGAAAATTATTTGCAAATGTTCGTGATTTCGGTGAATATTTTCAAAATATCTATTTTCAACCCTTATATAAAATCGTGTCTATGTATTTAAAATTTTTTAAATTGCTAAAAGAACAAACTTTGAGAAACTTTGTGTATTTTGTATATATCTTCAAGCTTTTTTACAATGGGCACAAATTTCAATTAACATTCTTAAAAAAAAACTAAAAAATTTCGTTCATGTACATTATAATAATATCACTTCAATAATTTGTTTAAATATATTTTGCGTTGCTTCGGGAATGTAACTTAGTGGTATTTTAATCGTATACTCGTGTATAGAAATTAGAAATACATGGGCGGTGTGATGTGAAATAACTGATCGCCGCGGGCAATAATTCGGAAACTTACGTGTTTAAATATTTGATGCTAAACAAGTCACAGAATTCGAAAACCGATGATATTCTGTTTGTAACTTTATATAGGTTCACCGAAATGGTTAGAAGTTATTAAGTCAATCCAATTTGAATATTTACAAATGCATCGATATAAGTTTATTCAAATAATATTCGTACTACTATATCCAACGTACAAATTTTATTCCGCGTTACCGGAATAAAAATTCACTAAAAGTATGATGCTATAATATAATCCGTTAACACTTTACATTTATATTTCATGTACCTACTTTATTTATGTTGATTTTCAACCTGAATTATTATCTTTTCAGTTTGTATGTTTGTTTCCATCTAAAGAGTGAAGAAATCAAAATCGATCTCAATATAAATGTATGTATGAGGTACCTTCCTGTATATGATTCAAAATTCAGACGACCAAGACAATAAGATTAATATGTTTTATTTTAATTGTATGTCTTAAATCTTAATGACTACTCTTCAATTAATATAAATTGTATATATAGTAATATCTATGTACTAATGTAATTTGTTTAAATAGTGTAATAAATTAGAAGACATAATTGGAACTGTAAATTAAGGATTTTAAATTTAAGTAGCCAACTATAAACATGAAAAATAACGTTTTTATTTCAGTCAAACCTTATTACAAACAAAATAACACAACGGTTAGTATCTAACCGAGGTGTGCAGATTATGACGATTACAATTATAATAACGTACCTATCCAATTAAATTATTAAAGTTAATTCTGCAGAGGTTATATATTTTTGCATTATATTATGTAAAGGTATTATATTGAAATTGGGTTAAAAGTTTGAATATAGTGTAAATAGAAATATTTTTAATATTTTTTTTTTTCTTAAACTTATTTTTCGTCTTTACCGAAATATTGAAATAATAGTGTAATGACTTATTTAAGTTATTTGTGAAAACTATTATCTTGAGTCTTCAATAGTATTTATTTTTTTATATTAAAAAGTCCATTTTGATTATAAACAGTTTAAAACATGGTCTTGCGCTTCAACCCCTAAGCGAATTCTTTTTTACATGTTTCTGACTGGTGGTTTTTGAATTTGTCTTGGAATGTTTTATCGTCGAGTGACGACTAACGACTGTATACAAAGTCAGAAATCTACCGTTTGATGTTTAACCGTTTTAGAATGTGGAGAATTCACCATATCCAAGTTACATTGTATGCTTTTTACAGGTATTGTACTTATATGGTAGTCTTGCAGGGGCGTATTTAAGGTCCACTAACCGTATTTTATACTTTTTTATTACTGAGAGTATTAGCCTCTCTTACTAATTAAATGTTATGTTGTATACTTGTTTGTATCAATTTATGTATCATATATTTTGAGATGGAATATTAGTGTTACCTACAACTTGTTATAACATATAATTTTTATTTTTTATTTGTGAGTCATGAGTCATGAGAAATATGAAGGATTTGAATTGACTTACAGAATTTTGTCGAATTTCGAAAAGACACAATTTGTTTTTATTGCAACAGGATTTTGGGAATTAGTTGGCTCATTTTAAGTTATACTATATCATAAATGATAATATAAAATACAATAATATATACCGAGTTGATATAATTTAAACCAGTTGAAAGAAGATTTTGTAAGAAAGAATAAACAACTATTATTGAATATTTCAACCTGAGGTTTTTAATTTATTTCCTGCTGAACGTTTTGTTTATAGTTTAGTTTGAAATTATTTAATATAATAATCTATCTTCTTTTTTCTATTTTTTTCTTTTTTTGCATAGTTTTTTTGTTAAAAAATGTTTCATAATCAGCAACATTTTAGGGTACATTTTAATTAATATTTTTTTTTTTTTTACCGAGCTTGATTGCGGCAACTATGGCCATTAGCTATTTTTTGTTTGTATGGGGGAAGAACAGTTGGAATGGTTGGCTGAAACACAGTTATATGCTTGGCAAAGATTTGTTGCTAAAAATGGGTTCAAATTCATCCACCAACACTGGCCGATACGTACACTCAGAGCGTTCCTCAGTTGAGTATGCAGACCGCGCCACTAATTAATAATTATTTTCATTCTTATTTAGTATTAAACATTATTGTCAAACGATTCTATTTATTGCATTTATTATAGACACCTAGGTGTAATATATTTAATCTCAGTTTACGATTTAAACTTTTTATATTTATCATTTAATTAAATTGCAATGTTTTATTTTTGTTAGTGCGTAAACAAGTCTTACGCTAGTTGCATGAACAATCACTAAACATTTAGCGAATCAATAGTGAGCTAATGGTCCCTTAAACATAATTTAGTGGCCCATAATATTGGTCCATTAAATTTTATCAAACCATTAAATTAATTAATTTTTCATGCAAACCGGCATTAGTGTATACACAGTACCCAATAAAACTTATTTAAAGAAAGAACCCAAAGTTGAGCTATGCAGACTATTTTCGCCTAACTAACAATTCTTACCTCTTGACAACAATTTAATATTTCAATCTAAAAAATGAATCAAATGGATGATAGAATATAACAAAATAAATAAAATGCTGGTACTTAAATATTTTAACACAATTAAAACACACAATGAATAAATAAATACGGAGGCCTTTACACTGACCAAATTTAATTCAGAATTTAATTGCAGTCCCATTTTAATATACCTATTATTATATGTTTTTATTTGTTATCGTGTTATTTACACTACGGTGGATTATAAAGTATATGATCTATCATGATTTACACTTGTAAACACAAATTGTACTTCTATACCTATACACTGTGAAACGTTGTTTGTTGTATAGGTACAAGTACAGATTAAAAAATGTAATTAAAAAATACTGGAAACTGCAAATGGTCGTGAATAAAATACTTAATAATAAAAAAAATAAATATGATTGCTACCCATGTGAACTATACGACTATACGAGTACCTACACGACCATGTGGGTTGATAATTGTTAATTTTATTATAATATATTGAAATAATATTTTCATAGTTTTAGTTTAATTTACAATTTTTATTTTTTATTTAGTAACTAACATCAAAATGTTATAAACTATATTCCTATGTTCTCTTTTTGTCCGGTCACGGTGTTACTAAATGATGTATCTTATAGAGATTTAATTATTTATAATATGATTATTAAGTTAAATCTACAAAGACATAAAATATTTAGACATTTTACCAAGATAAATTATATTACATTCAAACAAGTAATTGGTGTCACATTACCTTATAGGTAATACGTGTAATGTCGGTATTCGTTCAAAATCAACTTGATGCTTGGTAAATACTTTTGTATCTTGGTATAGATTTTTCTTAATAATATATTCTTACCAACGTATTTAAAACAATAATACATTAAATGCTATTATTAAAACTACAATATTTTAATAATACCTAGGTATGTGTGAGCTAAATTCGTTTCCTCACAAATCATTAACCATTTTTAAATACGAAGATAAATTACATATTACAATAAACTATTAATACATGTAAATCTAAAAATTAGATTCCGCTTAAATTAAAAAAAAAAAAAATCATTAATTATAATGCAATGTAAATCATTCACTGCAGATTACGCTAATCGT
Organism: Nasonovia ribisnigri; assembly: GCA_027563435.1. NCBI lineage: Eukaryota > Metazoa > Arthropoda > Insecta > Hemiptera > Aphididae > Nasonovia > Nasonovia ribisnigri. Next base: position 31,178 of record JANEHU010000672.1, on the reverse strand, counting down.
ACCTACAATAATATTATGAATAGGTATATTATACCACATAGGTATGAGAGTAATAATATTGACTTGAATTACAATTTATGTTTAAGATCCAATCAAGCTCGGGCATGATTCTTTTAAAATAATTTTACCACCATAAAGTGTTTTTTGAAAATTAATCCACATCATTGATCATTGTGTAAAATAGCAGTTTTCTCACTCTTCTTAGAAACCCTAAAAAAATAAGATAAATGTACTTATATTTAAACTTAAATATTTTATTCATTATACTAAAAGGTTCAGACTTTTTTATCTTTTATTCAAGATATCACGAATTTTCACATAATTTGATGAATTAATATTATTGATTATAATAAAATTAATTCTAGATTGAAATGTAGATTCACTTTTAAAAGTATTAAAAATACAATTTACAATTTCGTTCACAAATGCTATACATTTTGTTCAATATTAAGTTAGTATAAAAATGTTAACATCGTAAATATTATTTAACTAATGGTTGTAAAATTAGTATATAATACCTGTGAAACATTTATAGACTTCCTAGCTATTAATTTATCTCCGCAATTTACGAGTATAATGAAATAAAAACAAAATGTCTGAATGTTATTTAATATGCTAATTTTTTATTGGTACCCAATTATATGCAATTTGTGTACCACTGTTTTATAATTGTGTTATAAACAACAAAATTAGTTTTATCTCAAGAGTTAACGCATGTAGATATAGACATTGTTCATAAATAGTTACCATTTATATTTTATAATATGACAGTTAATTTGCAATAGGTGAGTACTGCAAAAAACATGTAATAATGAAAAATAAAAATGTTCATATATTTGTTTAGTATAAAATAGTTACATTATAAACCACGGACAACAGCAGGTATGGTTAGCGAATTTAATCAATTTATGAGTATAAAATTGGTATTTATTGGAGAGATGGTGTTCTTGGTATTTTTTTTTAACAAGACAATATACCAAGCAATAATTAAAGTAAAGATCATTTTGAACGACTTATAAATTAATATCTTTATAGAATGTTGAATAATAAATAATAATTATGTATTTAGGTTTCTAAAAATGTAATTAATGTAAACGTGCAGTGTAAGTATTAAGTATAAATTAAGGTTTTAATACATTTTATGTGAAAAAACCTTTTAGAAATGTTAATTAGATAAATATATATTATTTTTAATTTTACTTTTACATAATGTGCTAATAGTAGGTATTACTTATAATATGATTTATATTAGGTGAGTAATTTTTCTTATAATCCAGTTTTGAGATGATGAGTTGTTTCTGGTTAACTCTTAAAATTTTAAACTACTTAGCTTCTTGATTTTATTTTTTATATTCACGTTTCATTTATTGGATAATATAAGTTGTTGTAGAGAGAGACTATTTTAAAATCTTGGAAGATTGACAGTGGAAAATGCAGAATACATGAAATACATAATAATCGCTGGAGACGTTTAAGAAAATTCACGTATTAGACAAATAGCTAAATAACTAAAAAGTAAAGAAAAAATAATTGGACAGTTAACGAACAAAATGAAAAATATTGAACTCCACCCCAAAGGGATCTAACGTTTCGAAGGTAGCAAACTTTATATACCTAGAAGCAGTCTTGTAAAATATACATTTTAAAACTATTTGAGTACAGATACAGATACTTACTTTGGAAAGTATACTTAAAATACGTACTTATTTGAATTCTCTGTAAAAAAAAGTATTTGAATATAATTAAAAATACTTGAAAGTAATTTAATTTATAGATAGGTACTTCCAAAGACTTAAACATTTTGTAGTCGATTTATTTTACCTTGAAATCTATTTTAAACAATTTTATTTGGCATTTTCTTATTGTAAATTAATTTTGTTGAGAATTCATACTGCACCGTTTGCAAGTGTAACTATAAATTACTTATCTATTTTCCTTATTTGAAAGTTCAGTTGAGTATCAGTTACACACAAAAATATATATCGTTCGTGAGAAAAATAATTAAATATACTTATCTTTAAAAAGCTATTTCCAATTGTATTATAAAAATCGATGGGAGATAGTACCTGTAGTTTTAGTCTACTACCGTCTACTGACTACTACCTAGTAATTTGGAATTAAATTAATGGTTTTTGCTTCTGAAATAATAATCTTTAAATTTTAAACCATGTACTTATATAAATGAAAATAAAGTTTCTAGAAAATTTGTATTATTTTATATAGCTTACCTATATGTTTTTATGACTTATTTGCACATGTTCTTAATTATTATTATTATATATATTTTTTTATTATGATTGAATTGAAAATAGTAATTACCTACATGAAGAAAGAAGAACAAAAGTACTTAAAATACTACGTCCAAGTACTTTTTTCACAAATATTTAATATGTTATTTTTCGAAAGAAAACAAACTTTAAAAAAAAACTTAGGTCGGTTTTATGGTCCAAACTGTCCAAAGAGATACGAAAAGCAACTAACACATATATAATACACATGAAAGGAGAACTAAATGTTCTTATGAACTAATATAGACCAACAATAGGAGTGTAATAGAATCCCTCAAAATCCATAGAATGTAGATTAAGTTGGGCTGGACATATTTTGGGAGCAAAAGGCAAGCTATTACGAGAGATCACGACGTGGAGACCAAAATACTTAAAAAAAAAAAGATTAAAAAACAAACCAAAATGATTTTTTAACTAGTCCAAGACTACAGTGATGGTGTGACGAATAGAGAGAGGACTTCTTTTCTTCAAAATAAGGTATGGAAAGAAACAAAAATAAGCCATATGCCAAAACTACAAATGGTAATAAAATTTAGAATGTATAAACATAAGTTTTTTTTTTTTAATACCTACATTTCGCCACATTTATTTAAAAACTTTTATTAAATTTTGAAGTTTTCCAAACAATAAAAACAAGTATTTTAATAATAATTTTATTTCTTGATTATTCTCCTAATGCAGCTGCATATTGTGTGAACCGGCGGCGGTGGTGTCTTATTTAGAAAACTTTCGTTCTTGGTATAAAAATTATTGACCGTATGATTTTTAGTTATAATTAAATAGTTATAGTAAGTACCTATTATGTTATAATGGTATTATAACAGCATATTCAAACAAATGCTAATCATCACATAATACTATACATCATTTATTATATTATATATTTATAATAATAGTGTTTCAATTTAAGCTTCCGTTTGGTGTGTATGATTTTTCAATTAGCTTATAAATACCTAATTCGAAATATAAATGAAGGTAGGTATATCTACATAAAAAATGGTCTTTTAGAAATTATGTCTTTTAAATGCAGCCTACATAATGTTCAACACGATCGGATTACACGAGTGTATATTATGCCGCGGCTCGGGCTAATTAAAATATAGTTTGTTAAGTTGATTGTTTAAATATTAAATACAGAGACGAAATGTTTTTCGTTTATTTTATACAGGTATTTAAAAAGACTCATTAGTGTGGCGTGGCGGCGTTTAGGACACGCTCTGTGGGCAAACTTTCGAACGGCGAAGAATATTCCATACAACTATGATATCTGCAGCCACGGGCCAAATCCGGAATACGCGAGATATTGTTATCGGAAAATAATAATATCGATGTACTGATCGAAAAGCGTGTAGGAGACACACACACACACACACACACACACAGATGGCCGTATGGATATTATTATTATATAATATTATGACTGGAATAAAAATATAAAAGATAAATCGACGCTTGATCTTCCGAATTGAAATTTCCCGCGGGGAAAACCATTTTCGTAAACTTCATGGCGGGCCATGTGTATTTTCGGAGCACGGACCTTTTATCCGTATATTGTATACTTAATATCGTAAGATATTTATATTATAATATTTTGTTATATTATTCTGTATATAAATGACGGTTTATATCAAAATATATCATGCCAAATATTATACATTCCATTATAATCCATTATACTCGTTCACACGGTATACAATACTATAATATACAAACATTGAAACATTACAAAAGTATTTTATATAGGTGTATAAATTGTGTTATACAACAGTATTTAAAATCTGTTCTAGAAGTACTCTTGACAAAGCCACGAGTGGCTTTTCGGCTGTTTATAAAAAAATTGTACAACCATATTATGTTATGCGAATCAAATAGAAACATTAAAATGCCTTGGACCAAGCACCGATTTGGAGTGAAGATCTGAAGGGCCATTCATTATAAAAATGTTAGTATCACACACAAAAATCGTACATTTATCACATATTTTTATTAAATTTATATCTTTATTTTTTTGCACGTAATTTATTTATTCAAAATCTGAATAAAAAAAAAACACGGATAAATTCAACTATCGAATTAATATAATAGGTAGTTGTTCCAAAAAAAAAAAAAAAAAAAAATGGAAAAGTGCTGCACGGTTGGTTCCTTGGCAACCTCCTGAACGGAGTTTGAGGTTTGCGCATCATTGATTCCCCAGGTAAAATATTTATACGGTCGTTTGCGCATCTCACGTGTATTAACATTATTATAACAGCATAGGGTCTAGCCACACTTTGCGTTTTGGCGGGTCCGGGGAATACTCACCGATAGACCCGAAAAACAAATCACATTGTTTCTAATCGTAGGTATCACATTAGTGCGTTTTGACCTGTCGATTCCTATAATATAGCTGCCTCTGGCCGTCGACGCAACATATCAATTATACGCTCATGACACACTATCCGTTTTGGCGGTTTCGTTTTCGAACCAACTAATTAGTACAATATTAACGTTAGTACCAATAGTTATAGTAAACCCGTATTCAATATTTTGTCATATTTCTTAAAATGTTATTTCTGATATATTACCGATAAATTCATATCGTGTATTCAGAGTAACCCGTCTATTTGGGAAATGGATAGTAGGAATTCATGGAGAGATTCGTCAGACAAAAAAACCGGGTAGTGCATGCATTTGCAGATTGGACAGGGCAACTAGAATCAGGTAGGACGGTGTGACACGATCGTAAGATACACCGCGAATACGGATACGAGTATACATATATAGGTAAGTTCATCAGATTCAAAAAGAATTAGATCTAAAAACAATTATATATTGTATCCGTCCCTAATTCCTATTAATGTTTAATATTGTCAGTAATATCTGTACCGGGGTGACAGTTTCATTAAAACAATACGAATACAGTATATTATAATATTATAAAAGTAATAAATTGTGTATATATATATATATAAGGTGCATAGTGTGAGATGTGTCATGTGTGTGTGGTTTTATGTGCAAGATCGTCTATGAATGTTTTTAGAACAAAATAAAAGAAGAAAATTTCCTTCGGTGCCGTCTCGGATAGTGCATGCGCGTGTACATGTTAGAGTGATTAGTGGCTCTATAAATAGTATAAAATACTCAGTTTTTCAGTCGTGCCGGAACCGCCGCCGAACGAAAAAGCTTAACCACAAATCCAAAGTGAGACTATATAATATATTGTATGGTATACTCAGTAGTAGAAATGTAGAACTATATACCTATTGTAATAGTTCTTACCATTGGTCGATTTATTTGCGAAGCCCGTGCGTGCAAGTGTGCAGCGACGTTCATCACTTCGAGCGTGCATCTGCGTTTTTCCTTAAAAAGCTATAAATTATATGGGTTTCCACATTTACCGATACGGATGGAAAATAAATAATCTTCATAACCGAAGTCTGTGGGTATCTATAATTTTATTGTATTCACATTCGTATAAATAAAAAAAATGGCTAAAAATATATTATTTTCAATAGTTTAAGCAAATGAAAAACATGTGTCTCGTCAATTTGATAATCTACTTTTTTCAGGCGTTTACTTGTTATATCGTTATATAAAAACGCGAGACAGTTAAAAAATGGACCTCATCAAAATACCATCTGGACCCCCAATTTTCTACTGAAAACGAGGTAATTTAGATCACTGCTCTTTCTACCAAAGAATAAGGTTTGGTAGGTATAAGTACTGCAGATAGTAATAAAAAACCTAATTTCTGCAGTATAAAACCAATCACTTCGATCACAAAATATAAAATAAAAATAATTATGATCTTGAAACGTGCTTACCTAACGATATAGATAATAGGTATATTATTAAAATAAAACAGTATTATACAATCGTAAGAACTGAGAAATTTGACTTTTGCATTTAATTGGGAAATACCGTTCCGGTCCGGACAAAGGCACATATACTTGCCTAATAAAATATTCTTTCCAAGTACAAAATATTATGACTCCTACACTCAGTGGATTGTTGAGTGTTGCAATTCACCACGACTGCTTCAAAATCGTACATGTATTATGTGAGACGTTTCGCAACTCTGATACATCGAAATTAATGTTTACCGAAGTCGTAAAATACACGGTAGAATACAATAACACACTTGCGAGAAACTCGGTGGCTTTTTCGCACGCATTGAATGTTTAGTCACTCGCATCGTGTCGTATGATATTATACAGAGTGATTCACCTGCAAGCACATGCTCACCCACATTTTTTATTTTAATAATTTGTTTGTTAAAATTCTGATTTATGGTATTTTTAAGTGTACTTTAAATATCAAATTTTGAGATACACTCTTCTGTTTTTAAAATGGGACCCCTCCCCTCTTTTTCTGTAAATTATTACTATTTTTTTTTTTAATTTTGATATTAGTACTTACCTATAATTCTAACTCCAAGTAGTATAGTTCCTCAGTTATTAAATGTTCATACTGAGGATAAAATATTCCTTAAAACGGTCGTATACAAATATAAACAAATTTCCAAACAAGGTACCTAAAACTATTTAAAAAATTTGAAAATATAATTTAAAAGTATATTAGAAAATTTAAAAATTAAAATTGTAATAATTAATGTATTACTTATTGAAGAAAAGAAGGAAGAGAATATACTAGATCAATCACCTAGTAGGGTAATTTCGAAAAATTCAAAATTTGTACATTCTAGGTAATTAATCAATAATTGATACCTAAGTATATTAGGTATATATATTAGTGAATAATCTAATATGGATGTGTATTGAGGTGTTAGATTAAGTTTGTTTTTACGAATGAATATATTTCCACGTAGGTAAATATGTTATAAGACGAATACCAAATTTTCTTTTAGAAGAATACATTTTATTTTAGCTATAAAATATTATATAATTTTTTTATTAGAGCTGCCTACATCCTTAACTCCGTATTCCGAAACAGAATACCAGAATATTTGTCAGAGAATTACTTCATAATATAAAAATCAAACGATTATTATAAATTACTCGTGTTATTTAACTACTAGTTCGAAATGTAATTCTCAGAAGATATTATTGTTGTAAAAACATATTTTTTTTTAGAAATTATTTTATAAAAACGTAGATATTTTTTCAAAAACGCATCAATTCACCGAGCTACCAAAATAACCGAGTGCTTGGTGATACAATAATCACCCTGTAGTATTATTCATCATCATCGTCATCGTCATAACATACATAAACATAATATTATAATATAGGTACACGGAGGCGTAGAAGGAGACCGAACGTCGGTACGAGGTGCCAAATCGGTCGGCTATAATTATTGTTCTACGACGATACTCGCGAGTATAATGCCTCGCGCGCCGTGTAAGAAATTCATATTATTACACGGCAATTCCGGGGAAAAAGTGGGCAAAAGTGGGCGTTCGCATAGTTAGAAAATCGGTCGGGCGCGTGCCGTCACCGACAGAAGAATATATTATTATATACCTTCTGTCGTCGTACTGTGTCACAGGCCACGGCCGATGAGAACTTCCGCGGCGCCTCTCCGGATCGTTTGACGCGCTCCCTCTCACACGATATGATATTTCGCGAGCGTTTCGTTAAAATATTGTGTTATGACGGTGTTACACGACTGTAAGTACATCGAGACATTCGAGACCGTCAAAGTATAATACAGGGTGGTTCACGGAAATAGGGACAAAAACAAATAGATATAACTCATGATGTTTTAGACGTAGGTACAATTATTTTATTAATATTTTATCACACACAAATAAGTGCCATTTTAAGTTTTTAAAAGAACATCGAGCATATGAAGAAAGTCGGTCCAACAAATTTGAGTGAACGCGTTGAAGCAAGTTTTTGTCTATTAATGCAATTTCCATTTTTATTGCATCCTTAAGTTCGTCTAGTGTACGTGGTTTTGACTCGTAAACACGTATTCTCGATATTTCCACGTTTCGTTAGGTGAACCGGCTGTGAATAACAGTTAAAAAATTACGCAATGTGTTTACCGTTTAAACTGCCTAACCGCAAAAATGCTTTACGTTCATTTTATTTATTTTTTTCATTTCTATTTCGAATTTCTGCGCTAATTTAAGATAATATTATTCCTGTAGTGGAGAGCAGCTTGGCTGCAATGCTATAGATTTCCCTTTTGTATTGATGTATTATCTTACCAGTCATCTGTACGTGTAAAATTTAACTCGAAGTTCTAACGATGTACAACTGTTATTATGTATATTTTATTTAAAGACGTACGCGGTGGCGTAAACTCTATTACACATAATAATATTATTATTATTATATTATTGGTCCGCTGCACGAGGCCGTTGAATTTTTTGATTCGCATGCGTCGCTATGTATACAAAATAACATTATACGAACATATTATTATTATATTGGTGTGATCCCGTGAGCCCGTGGAGAGCGGTAGAGCGTAAAAAAAATTTATTCTTTATAAAATATTATCATGATACGCTTTTGCACAACTGCGCCACCGCCTTTTATAATAATACAATACGCATTCATCGTCTAGCTTATGTATACTATATAGCTATAAGTTAACCAGTATCATCCTTATTTATATTTTAACAGTAAATACAAATTTCAGAATTCCGAATTTTAAAAGAAAACTTTAAGAAAAAACAAAATCATGATTTGAAAAGCAGTAGCAGTTTTTTTTTTAAAAAATCATATTCAAATCCAGTAAAAATTGGGTAACTCTTTTGATTTTTAAAAACTAAAAATTATTACCTACATTTTTTTTAACAACAAAGGCTATAGACCTTTTCAAAATAATCAATTAAAACATAATATTCTAATGAATGTGGATTTTTAGTTTTAATATTTTCGATATTAATTCAATAATTAAAAAAAAGACTTGATGACATAATAGTAAGTTGGTACTATGTACAAAAATGAAAATAAAATTAGTAAAAAAATTAATACTTTGTCCATCATGATACCTCATGTACCTGGTACTAAAAAATTTGATTTTTTTTTAACGACTTTTCGTTATTATTGTTACTTATCGTTTGTCACGAGTACTCATACCTATACGATTCTCCTGCAGTTAACTCAATTACTTAAAGAATAATATAGAAGTGATAAGTTATGTACGACTGTCAATTAACAAATTCCTTGTAATCCACATTTCCACCTCAGAAACTAAGGATTTACCATGAAAATAAAAATTGTTGAAACTTTTCTTAAGGGTATTGACCAATGATCATAAAACCCTATCGAAGAGACGAGAATGTGGGTCACAAATCACACTTCAACACTTCAGTAAAGTATTCTACTTGCGATAATGAAATTAAAATGTAACATAATATGTGTCAAAATATCTCGTAACAATGTATTTGGGTTATAAATACATCAAAAACATAGGTACCTATATTGTTATATCTATAAATTATAAACGTTCATAAATAACACAGAAACCGACAAATGAATACACATAAATTACAGGGAAATTGACTCGGAAAATAGTATTGTACCTAAGTGTTACCAGTGTTACGGATCACTCCGTATAACAATATAATTGGTATTTATTTATTTATTCAAACAACCAATAACAGATTTAAATATAAGTTGGTATAATAACAGTGTATTCAAACAGAAAAAAAGATAATACATAACAGAATATAATACTAATGAATATGAGTAAGATAAAAAATAATTCACACATAAAGTATCATAATACAATAAATTAGGACTAAAAAAAGACTCAATAGAGTTAAAATTAAATAAATCAATTTGGATATCATTAGCTAATCTCGTGGTTACAAAATCAAAAGAATTCAGAGCATAATTAGTTTTGTTTATTTTTGTATTAAACAATTAAACAATTTAGTAATTGTGGAAATTCAATGTATCCATTGCCCTGCAATTTATACAAGAACCGTAAATCAATTTCTCTGACAGCAAAACCGATCATATTTAGTGTGTACCTATATAACAATGGCTTATATTATATTATTGTATTGGGTCATTCAATATAAATCATCCGATACTTTGCACTTGGCTTCCTAGTTCACCTGATCTTACGCGCATGCAGCTACGTCTTATTTTTGGAGATATATTAAAGAATAAAGATAGTGTGTCTCTGTGTAAGTACCAGTGTACCACCATTACAACAAATTTTAACTAATCTAACCATAGATGAGCTAAAAAACTATCAGAGTCAATTAAAATGGATATGTATGGAATGAATTTGAGTTCCGACTAGACGTTGTTCGTGTGACAAAAAGCCACCTACAGTGTGAAGCCACAAAGAACACATTCATAATTATTATAGGTAGGTACCATATTAAATAAATTTGATAATTTATTCTTTTTTTTTAATATATCATAAATCATAATACATAGCTCTAAACCTAAGAACAATAATATAAAATCATTACAAAAAACAAGCTATAGGTACACTATATCCTTAAGACAAACTCAATTAAAACCAAAAATACCTATATGCGGCCCTGCAGTGTCCAGTATTTAAAATGGTTATAAGATCATTCTGTTTAGGAGGGAATGTGTTGAATTTAAGTGTTCCTTTAAAAACAATCATATTTACAGCATAAAAATCAAATCTACACTTTTATATGATAACAATACATTTTAACAAATGTTAAAAACAATTCATTTTACTCTGAATATATTTGTTCATCAGTGGATACACCGTCGTATGCCCGTCTGCGAGAGACATTTTATCGGTTTATCCAATCTGATTTTTATAAGTAATGACGAATTACGAAAACGAACATTGAGTGTAAAATATAATATACGAGTAATATTTTTATTTTTGCCTGTAAATTTTTACACAAGTAATGTTTTACTCGCCGTACTAAGGTGTACAAATTGTAGGTATATCGACTTATCAAAAAAAAAAAAATATATTACAAAAAAATCGCAGCCACATACATTTTATTTTCGTAGGTCCCAAAAAACGTTCGTAGGCCCTGCGTGCCCTTATAATTATGTAATAATTAGCCAAAATACGACTATTAATTTTTATTGTTATTATTATTTGAAATCGGACGAATCGCCATTGAGAATGGGTCCCCAGGAGGCATAGGTAACGTCATAATATTATATTACGATGGGACCGCGCGCGGGTGCACGACACCGAATCTGTACCGCGGTACACGGACGGGGCGCGCGCGCTCGCCGACGACCTCGCGTAGTCCGTCCGCGGTACAACGCGGCGCGTCATCCCGCGCGTACACGGGACGGACACACACGCGCGCGCCCCCGCCCGCCGGCGTGCGGCACACGCACACGCACTCGCGCCGACCGACCGACCGACCGACCGACGAGTCCGCCGCCGGCAGCCGCGTCGTCGTGTGTCGCCGCCGCCGCCGCGTATTATATATATTTTGAATAATAATATAACACTACGCACACGCCACGGCCACTCGCGCGTTCGTCGTTCGCGCCGACGACACGCGGTGATTCGCCTCCGCTGCCTCCGCTGCCTCCGCTGCCTCCACTTTTCCCGTCAAATATTTATTTATTTTTTTTAATATTTATGTAATATTATTATAATTTTTTTATTAATATTTCGAACATTTGCCCGTCGACCGTCGAGTTTGTCATACGTTTGTCGCTGTCCATTCGTATAGGTTCGCTACGTGACGCGTTCATATTATAATAATTATAATTGAACAATAGTATTAGGTTTTTCGAAATCCGATCCCTCCCCCGCCCCGGACCGTCTCAAATCCGCACACCCCCTCAGTACCCCCGAACTGCACCGCCGCGAGGTGTCGTATACGCGTTACGTACAATATTATAATATAATAATATGTCTCGTTAAAATATTGCACAGGTAAGTGGTGTGGCTTTTACTGAATATGTATTCTATTATTTATATGTAGGTATATAATATACAATATAATATCACCAATATGTATTATTATATATTATTATTATTATTATTGTTGTTACCCATGGTGAGTGCCCACCTGTGATGTGTTATAATATGATTTAGGTGATGTATTTCGTGGGGCAACGAACGCGGGTTTGTCATTGTTTTTTTTTTTCAACTTTTGACTTTCATATTTCGAACTATCACAGTATATACCTATGTCAATGTCAAATATTATTATAGTCGTAATACCTACATTGCTTTAGAAATTATTATAACTTTATAGAAATATCTTTTATCCTACGCGAAATAAGTATTCGTGTAGTAGTAGTCATGTCATATAATAATATTATGTGACATATTATTTACTATTGTACTTATTACTATTGTATATTTATATCATATTATTATGTATTTTTTTCCCCGAGTTATCGGAGAAAAGTAGTAAATTATTTTATATCTGCACATATAGTTCAACAGCTTAAATAGTTTCTGTTAGTGATATTTTAGTACATTTTTACTAATTTTATAGTTGTTTAGTCTGTAGAGTATATAGGCAGGTACTATATTATAATAGTGTTAAGGTGATATAGCGTTAAGTATATTATAATATAATGGTTAATACGTATTGTTATTTCTTTATTGATCCCGTTATTTTAATAATGTAATTGAATGTCAGGTTTTTGAATGCAACTTACAAATCATATTTATTTATTTTCTTATACCTATTCATCGATCAAAGATTTACTGATAAAAAAAGTAGTAACTTTAGAATTCTTGGTTTTTAGGGGTTGTTATATAATAGATGTCATTACTTGATAAAGAGATTTTAATAATAAAAAAAAGATGCGTGTCAATAGACTTCCGACGTTTGAGTATTATATAGACCGGTCTTTTAATGTATATTTTTTCTTTAAATGCTGCGCTTAGATAAAAATTAATTAATAATTGCTTATTTAACTGTAATCATTTGATTGAATTTAACCAGGTTTCAATTTACATAATAAAATTACATAGTGAAAACATGGAAGATCATTTATTTAAATAAATATATAGAAAAATATTACAATGATAAATTAATAACTAATAATAATAACATTTACCAAATGTAGGTATATACAGTGTGTAAAAGCTAATGGAGAACACTCAATATCTTTTTGTAGAACAGGGCCTTATACAGTACTTTTATACATTTTGTGTTCAATATTACAATAATAGTATGTTTAGTTTTTGTATACAGTGCGTAAACGTTAATTGAGAACACTCAATATCTTTTCGCGGGGCCCTGCAATTTGAATTCTGCTTTCTAGTCGGTTGCTATGACATACGAATACACATTTTGTGGCCTTTTTAAATTTTTTTAACTTAATTAGATTTACGCATATCGAACATAATCACTAATTATTTGTTGACTAAATTTTTAATGGATTTTGGTAGTTTAACGAAGTCTAAAATTGACTAAGTTACATCCAATTAACAAAAATACTACAAAATGCGCGAAACTTTCAGTTTTCTTACTGTAACTCTAAAAATAATTATTCTAGGATTGTTCAGGCTAAACATTTCAATCCCTGTTTGAAGGGGTTAAATTAACTAATAACTAAATACCCTTGTAACTTAAATGAGGATTAAATTTTGTATTAATTATTAATAAATTCCAATAGATCCATTATACGTAACAATATAAACAACATACTTATTTACATATCATTTAAAAATCATCTAAATAAGTAGGTGTTAAAATGTTCAGCCTAAACAATCCTAAAATAGTTATTTTCAGAGTTAAAAAAAAAACTGAACATTTTGAGTATTTTTGTTGATTGGCTGTAATTTGGTCAATTTTGGACTTAGAAAGTTGGTTAAACTACCAAAATGCATTAAAAAATTAGTCAACAAATAATAAATGATTGTCATTTAAGAAAAAAAGTTGTACTCCGCATGCGCAAGTCTAATTAAGTTGAAAAATAGTGGCCATAAAAATGTATATTTGTATGCTATAACAACTAACTAGAAAGCAGACTTCAAATTGCAGGACACTGCGCAATGATATTGAGAATTCTCAATTAGCATTTCTACACACTGCATACAAAAACTGAACATACTTGTAAATTGTAATATTGTAGATAAAATGTATAAAAAAACTGTCGAAAAAAAAATTAAGTCACCAGAAATGAATCAATGCATACAATAGGTATATGTGAGTGGTTTTTCGAATATAAATTCATAATATTAATTAAAACTGTATATTTTTTCATTAAACAAAAACATACTACCCCGGCTATTAGCAGTCTTTGTATTTTCCAAATCACATTGTGTTTATAAGTTAACATCGATCAGGGATTATGTATATCAGGGGATTTGTTTCGAATATGTAAATTACCTTCGTTAATCTTATCTTTAAACATTGATCAATAGAAATGATTATAATATTGTAAGGTTGCTACAAAACTGGCAACAATGCGTTATACCCTTTAAATGCTCAGTATAAAATATTAAGATATTAAACAGTTTGAATATAATGCACCATATTCTATTGTTACATTGGCTATTAATTATATAAATATATTTGTTTATAATCAATGACAAAATACTATGTATATTTTTAAATTTTTAGTGGTATCATACATAATACGTATATTATATAAAATTAATTAATCCAATATTATAATATTCTCATATTATGGTATAGTTCTTTAGGTAGTACCTACCTTTTGATTTTAGAAGAACGAGTTGTAGCCGTTGTAGCCTGTAGGTACATACAGAGTACAGACCAGCTTACTTTAAGTAATTGATATGTATACCTTAAGTGGATATCTAACTATCTAAGTTACATATGAAACTAGGTACCAAAGTAAAACAATGTGTTTAGTAATTTAGCTACAATATTATTGAAAATTGTAATTTAACTATATATTATAGTATAATGTGTGTAGGTATATATAGTTTTTTAACAAAATATAATAGATTAGTTCATATAGTATAATATTGGTATGCAATTTTATTGACATAATAAACATACCTAATGTGATAATATAATATAATTCATTAAGTTCTTAGACTTTTGATGTACACATGTACATAGTTTTAAAACGCAGTGTGAATAAATATTTTAATTTACCTGTACTTCAGTATACTTGCTTGTTCTATTATATTTGTGTCACAATATTTCTTATTTTATTTAACACGATTAGAATCTTTAAACACCGTTTTTTTTTTTAAATTGGACATTTTCCAATGATAACAAGTATTAATCGTGTAAAAAATCAACTATAATGTCTTACTGTCGGGTAAAAAAAGACACTAATTTTATAATACGTTGTATAAATACATATTATTTTACGTGATGCTATAATATTTAAGTATATACGCTCTTGTCAAAGATAATGATAAAATAATGACAAATATAAACAATCTATATTATATTTTACTATTAGTGTTTAAAATTGTTATAAAA
This sequence comes from Nasonovia ribisnigri, assembly GCA_027563435.1. Classification (NCBI taxonomy): domain Eukaryota; kingdom Metazoa; phylum Arthropoda; class Insecta; order Hemiptera; family Aphididae; genus Nasonovia; species Nasonovia ribisnigri. The sequence continues at coordinate 15,593 of JANEHU010000672.1, read as the reverse complement.
TTATAATTAAATAACAATAAAAATAATAATAATAATAATAATAATAATGAAAGCGTGTTAATAAAAGGAATCGAATGTTTTTTTATACCATAAAATGTACTATTTATTCTGTATCATAGCAAAACAAACTGTATCAATTTATTGCATTGTTTTCGAGTTTCGTAATCTGCAATGTTGAAATGTTGGAAAAGCATTAACCATGCCCGTTAGTGCACTCTTTGTTAAAAACTGTCAATAAGATCTAAAATAATATTATATTATTTCTGTGTTTATGCCTTTGTGGACAAACAACTAATGATTTGAATGATCCCACAAAAAAAATGGAACCATATTTTTTTTATTTTTTTTTTTTATAAAATGTATTTATAATACTTATCCCAATAAGCTAGCTCAACTTGTTTTACAATAAATATAAAATGTAGATGTATTTTATTTATTCCAAATTATATATAAAAAAAGTGAAGCGCAAAGATATATTTAATTTTTCATATAATTATAATTTCATTGATTATATAAATGGGTACCTACTTATATAGTTCTAATTACATATACAATACTTACTTACTTTTAATTAGGTATGACGTAGAATTGTTTTAATCATGTGTTATTAGTTTAATATTAAAAGTAGGTACCTAGTACCTACCTAGTATTTGACTTGTTAGTATTTATTATGTAACGATTTAATATTTATTTAATTATTTTCAATCATGAAAAATTACATCAAGGTCGTTATAAATATGCTGTTCTTAAAAGAAGCATTTTATAATTTTATTAAATAATAACATTATACTCATAATATTTATTTTACTCAGTTATTTTAGACTATAACTTAAATAGATTCAGTTTATACATTATTTTCTTTTTCTGTACATTACATAGGTACTTTTTCTTAAGTTTAAAAAAAATGAGTCAAATGTCATGAATATTATAATCATGTACATTAATAAAAAATATTTCTGAAAATAGACCAAATATATAGGTAAAAATTCCAGTATTCCTGTACATATATTTGTTTTTTTGAAGAACTTATAAAGCAATTTTTTTTTGTTTTTATAAAAATAACGAACTTTCGATAACTCAAATATTTGATGATTGGAATTTGTTTTATTCACCTCGATATAATACGAGATATGAGAGTTATACACACTTATACACTTTTATTTGCCAATTCAATTACTTTTTTAATCTGTATAGATTTAGGATTACATATCATATTATATTTTATATTTATTTCAACAAGATTTATGTAAGTTTTTTAATCATTCATGTTTACATTTTTTTACTATGTGATATCTCTACGTGTAAATAATAACAAAATAGCAATAAATTATAATTTATATTTACATTATATACATACCTATCAGATTTAATTCTCGAGAAATATTTATATTTTGCACTATCAAAAGTTATAACAGGTTAATCCCTCAAAGTAGTTAGTTACTTAAGAGGTTTATTAATACGTATAGTCGTATGTAAAAAAATCCACTGAATTTGATATAAAAAAAGCTATTAAATATTTTATGGGAAAGTTTAAACAGTGAATAAATATTTAATTATTGATAAAATGTTTTTGTATAGATTCTTTTAGCATTCAACAATTCCACTAATTTTGTTGACAAACAAATTACACTAATTGTAATAAAACTATTCATGCCTATAATAACTTGATCATATTTTTGACTATTTGGTATAATATATTATAAATAAACATAAAATTATGTTATTCATAATAGGTAGGTATCTACACTTTTTTTTGTCAAGATCTTAGTAACACTCCATTTTTAATCATTAGTAAACTTTTAATTTAATTGCTGTTTCTAAATTATCTAATAAAATGTTAAATTAAAATATTAAAGAAACATTATCTAATATTCTTTATTTGGTTTTATGTTTAAAACCACCCAAATTAAAAAAACGCCCACATAAAAAAATATTGTCAATCTTCATAAATTAATTCTTCACGTTTTGTGACGCTTAAAGTTAAAATTACATTTTTCTATTTTGTATACTTATTGGTGAAGCGAGTTTGGAACGTTATACTAATACCATTATTCCGAAAGTTTAAAATAAGAAAAAAAAAAATAACAATCAATCCAGTTGTAGTCTGTAGATAAGTGAAAAAACAATTGTTGAGACCCAGGAATTTGGTAGGATACGGTCGTTTAAAATAAAAAAAAAAGCTTGATCAACTCAAAATAGTCAATTTTTTCAATGGTTGTTTTTTATAATATATAGACACTTCTCAGCTTCTTTTTGTTGCTTTTTGTTATTTTATTGATAACATTAAGCAAATTGCATCTTTAAAGTTGAGGTTGTACTTTCAACTTATTACAGAGGTTCCACATGAAAAGTTTTTTGAAACTTATAACTACTCTGTAATTCTATAACAATGATTAAAATATATAAAATTCAAAATTAATAAATGAAAAATCCTAAGTAAAATATAAAAAAAAATATTTAAAACCATATTTTAATCAAAAACACATTTTATTATGATTATTATTTTTAGGGCCATGCTGGAGTTACAATAAACTATATAATTGATATATCAAATACTTACTAAATTATAAAAAATACATTTAAAACATGGAACATTATAGTGCATAAGTAGTTTATAACTAAAATAATTAAACCACACTAGTATTGTATAAATGAATAATATTTTAAGAAAAACCCTTATTGGTCATTAAACTCTGATTTATTATATATTATTCTATTTCATATTTATAAATATATTTATGTATACTATTTAAACTATACCTAATCACAATATGAATTAACAATTAGCATTGTCTCAGAAAATTATTCACACATGTCTTACTAAAATATTGTGTAAGGTCACTGAAATAATAATACTAGGATTAACACTAAATGAAAGAGTTATTCCAACGTTTTCTGGAGTTGATATTTTTCAAAACAATGTAATAATAAGGATTACACATGGATGAATCATGTGTGGAGATAAGACAACGCGTATGTTATAATACAATTGACTGCCTCTTAATGAAACTTCCAAGTATTAAAAAGCTTCCTGTATATTATATGTATATTTTTACATGCATTTTTATTCTTACAGTTTGTATTTAATAATTATAATTACTTCTGAATAATATAATTGTAAATGAAAAAATTTGACTTTCATAAAATTCAAATAAGAAATTGTAATTAAAATGTTTTTGAAACACAGTGCCATTCAACGTCCTACAAATAATATTAAGTTTTGAAAATGTATTTTACAGAAAATTCTAGATAACATATTGTATTTCGTATACAAAAGCCATTTAAGTTAAAAGTTAAAACAAAACTTATAGATTTCTACCAAATAATTAAAACCCTATACAAGTTTAAAATATAGTATTAATATAAAGTGTGCGTACTACCGAGTGGTTACTACCTAACTTTTTTCGTCATTATTGTTATAATGAGTTATAGGTACCTATACTTATATGATTGATATTTGCATATTTCTTTAAGAAAATCGTTTAAATTTAAACCTCGTGGACTCTAGACTTATTCTTGTTAATTCAGTTGGTAGGTAGAATAATATGATCATAAAACTTTTTTGACAATTAATATACGCGTAGGTTGAATTTTTCTTCTTACTATATACCTAATTGCACTTGTTATAATATTGAAACCATTATATATTTTTGGTAAGTGTGCAGTGTTTTGTAAGTTTAAAAATACTATATGCATAATATGTATATATATATATATATATATATATATAATATATATACAACCTGTTTTTGTTAAGGTATTTGCCTTTAATACATTTGATCACTTTTCATTAGCATATTCCTTTTTAATTTGTTTGTTTTCTATAAAATGTCAAACTTTAAAAATATTATTGATTGCGTTAATATCTTTAATGGTAATAGAAAGTACCGTTTCTTGTATTTTCCAACTATAATTAAAGATCTTACGTGGCTTACGTTTCCGACCAATTATATATATTTTATAATTATCTTGGTTATTTTATAGTATTGTTATTATAATTCAAAATAATTTACGCACAATGTCATCTAATTTTCTAATTTCACTTGCGTTTACTCGGGTATATGGAAATAGTAATCATAATAATATGAGAGACATTTTATTCTTTATTCACAATCTACTCAAAGTTTTATTGATATTTTTGAAATATTTAAAAAAAAAAAAAAAAATATTTTTTCACTCCAAGCAGATGGATAATATGCGATAAATTTGTATACTATTATTATTATAACTATTATACTCGTTGGTTAAAATATTATGGTTATTATAATTCCAGGATGCCTATAGGATGTCATTGGTGTTATAATAATAAAATAAGACTAGGTTTAAAATGTCTGTACATTGATAAGTTATTTTCAACAATTTATGCATAAAATAATATTAACTCTTAAGATCTATGAAGATATTATTTTCCTATAACTATGTTTTTTTAGCGTTGTACCTTTTTACTTAGGCCTGTCGTCTTAAAGTTACTTAATTTAAGTTGTATAATAATGTTTTAGATGATCGTATTTTCACTTAACAGTGGAGACAGTAAAGCTGTAAAGCTGTAATTAAATATATATTCATATACATAATATACACCGTCTATGTTATAAATAGTGATGTGTTGGTTTTAATATCGGTCTGGTGGTGTGGACTACGAGTCCTATCAAATAAGTATTATCTCAGAGTACAGCCCCAACTAGAATAAACAAAAATATATTGCAACGAAATTAATAAAACATACAGGTATAATATTAGCTAAACATTGTCTACTTAATGGGCAAATACCTACATAAAAACCATTGTTACAAATTGAATTAAATTTAAAGGTTGTAAGTCCTTTACTCTTATTCGTTCTTTACAAAAGATAAAATATAAATGCTCAATGCTGAATATAAAACGTTTAAATCGTTCAAGATGGTTTTAATTAAAACTGCATAACACAATAAATAAATTCAAATAAATCAATATATAAATATATAAGTTTGCGGGTATAATAACAATATATTACTGAAACTAACATAATTTACGATTTGCCGTGGTAGAGTCTAAATTTGTATTAGGATACATCATGATTAAACATAAGTTATAAAACATAATAAATACAATACACGATTTTCCTAACGCTATGTGTATTATAATCCTTAATGGTAATTTTTTCAACATTAAAAAATTGTTACCCCGATTACCTGAATATATTTAATTTTTCTGAAATTTTTTTAGTTTATGAATAGACTGTATTAGTTTTACGATTTTGTGATTGTTTATTTTTTTGTGGGTGCCTGAAGACTTTTTTATAGAAAAAATAAAATAAAAACGCTTCAATCTCCAACATTATCGGTGATTTCTGACAGGCACAGGTTGTTGAATACAGTTAGTACTATGGGGGGGGGGGTCTAAACTAAAATATTAAAAATACTTTTCTTAATAATTGTTGACAAAATTGATTTTGTTATTTTGTTGTAGTTCAAACACGAAAAACCGTAAATACTTGAAATTTTCATCAAATCATTTTTTCGAAACTATATAATTTTCAAAATATTTTGGTCCTTTCTAAGCTATTATGGACATTTTTGCATTTTCAACTCTTAGTTTTGCATATATAAATATTTATAAAAAGTGTTATACTTGGTCAAAAACTTGAAAATTAAATTAAAGGTTCCTCATAATAGTCATAATTTGTTCTTCCAACAATTTAAAAAAAATTAAAAATGCAGCATGCACGTGTTTATAGACATTTGAAGTTCTAAATTTGAAACAAAAATAACGATTATGTTGTAATTCAAAAAACTATATTTGTATAGAGACTTGAAACTTTTAACCACTATAAGTATAAAACTATTTACCATACGTCTATACACACTAGGTATAACATTTTCAAAATATTTGGACAAACTGTAAACTATTTGTACCATGAACCTTTTTACATCGTTGAACCATTTTGCTGAACCTTGCAGGTATTGTCTTACAGTCAAAATCAAATATTAATTACATATTTCTGTATGATAATAAGATATAACATTAAAATAACTATTATAATATAATTTGTATAGGCGACGTTTTTGTCCAAAATCAGTTTAACTTCCGTAAAAGTAGTATAAATATGAACTATAAGACACTGAGAAATAGTGGCTGATTTTCATCGTGTCCGCTGAAAATCGTATTTCGTACGCAATTATTTTTCACTGAATTGAAATTCATCACATGCTTTTCAGTAACCTGCTAAATGACGATGATCATTCAAAATCTACAATACAGCAGACCGATTTTACCAGTTTTAAAAAACATTTTTACATATAATTAACACCATAGCTCTCAAAAGTTACAAGAACAATTTTTGTGTAAAATATTTTTAGAAAAAGTTTAAAATCGAAAAATAAAAATAAATATATACTGAAGGTCCGAAGGTAATAGTACAACCGCAATGCTTAAATAATTGTACTTCCTATAATATTTTCACTGACAATTGAGGCCATTGGGATGAATGTTATAATTTTGGTTTTAGTTAATATCTACTATTTGCTTAAACAAAATTTTAACTCAAAAATGTTAATTTATTTCTATCAATCTTCATTAATTTAATGATAACTTTGTTGAAACAAAATTATGCTGAATAAATTTAAGTAATGAACGGTTTGTAAACATTTATTGAAGTAATACCTGCTGTGACTTACCCATTGTCCTTTGTGATTATTCCTTATACTAAGGTGTTTCTCGGAAAGTTAATTTGCTTTTATTAATACATTGTTCTATCTTGATGAATAAAAGTTTGTTGCATAATGACAATTAAACATAGGTAGCTAATAGATGTTTTATTATATTATTTTTGAATTTTCGGTAAATAGAGTTACGATAAAAATCATCTTGTGAATGCAGAAATTGTCGTATTCAAATCAAAAATATTAATACAGCATCCACCATAGAGGCGAATGATGATTCTTTTTTAGTAATTCAACCTTATCCCGCACGAACACGCCCCTGGGACATTGTAAGTTTTCTATAAATGCGTATAAATTATAATATTTAATTTGCATTGGATTATGTTGCAATATAAACGATTTACAACAGTATGACGTGTATTCGTGTACCCATACCTACGATGTACACGATAACAGTATTTTAGGATGATAATATATTGATAATATCATAATATAACGATACAAATTGTGTGGAAGTTATTAAAAATTTACAATTAGGTATATTAAGTTCGCACGCGATACTGCAGGACATCGGAGATCCTGTACTTCAGCTGGTATCCAACAAGCTATTAGCCGCGGGGAGGTGATTATAGTTTGTTATTGGGTAGCGTTATATAATATGCCTTTAAATATTTTTCGAGGAATGGCCGTCGCCGGGTTTTAACCAAACTGGATAACATAATAACTGCTGGTAACGGTGGCGACAGTGGCCGCGACCGCTATAAAATCATATGATATATAGAGGGCTCCGCCTGCTGGAATGTGCGGAAAAATCTTCGGAATCCGGCTATGCCGTTTTATTCGCGTTGAGTATATTAAATTTTGGATGGTCGTATACAGCCCCAACGTGTCCGCCGCCCACACTGTCCGTCGCATTTTATACACACGCAAGCGGCGGCGCGCACCCGTCGAAAACTATAATAAACGGTAAATTATGTATATACGTCAGTTCGATTTGTATCCAAATATATAAGTATATATATATATATATATACACCTACAGGTGGACGATATATCTATGTATATAATATATATTACGGTGGACGACAGTAATATTCCCACGGGAAGAGCGCATTCGTGTCCATACGCACAGCCAAGCGTCATCAACAGTTCAATTTCCCTTTACTTATAATATCTGTCACTGGAAATCTGTGTCCGAAATTTGGCAAAATTCGTTTTACAAAGTTACTGCCGCCACACGAAACACGTATGATGTATAGGTATGTACAGGGTGATTCGCCCAGCTCATCCCCCCCTTTTTCTTTCTATTCAACAATACATTTCCGACTTTTAGTTGAATGACAACTATTCTTTTTTCTACCGTGACTTGTTTACCTATTGAATAATTTTTCTAACTAGAGGGGTGGAAGGCGAGGCGTCTAATATGAAAAACGGAAGTTTGGGTCACCACAGGAAACTTCTTAAGTATTACAGAAAATCTCTCCAGAATTTAACAATCTATAATTTAAGTATATTTAGAAATTGAATTATTAAAAGAAAAAAATGGGATGAGCATGCTTGGTGATACACTCTGTATATTTCATCCATGCAGTGAACGTGTATATACTTTTATGAGGCACCAGGCATATATTAACTGTATTTTGTTCGTGATTTATTTTGCGATATACTAAATTGTCTATATCTACGCCAATAGGTACAATGTTTTTGGAGTAATAACAAATTGTCGTCATAAATGTATTCTGCACTCGAACAATATCATAACATTATTATCATATGAAAACATAGTAAAATATTATGGAATTGAAACTCAGAAATACCATTCAGTTATTTTGGACCCATAGTGTTGTAACGGAATATTCTCGTACTTCTCGCGAGTCGTGATTATTACAACGCGTTTGCCCTTAACTAATTGCGATTCACGTACGTTTGATAAGTATGAAAATTATGAGTCGCACAAATCGACATTTTGTAATTTGTGGTAAATATTTGAAAATTGCGTTAATGAATATTGTTTTAGTACAAAATATGTGCACTGCAGTTGTATACTTGTATAAATTAGCCCGTGTGAATTCACCATATGCGCTTCCAATTTTGATATATTACGGTTATCTAAACTTATCGTTTTAAATACATATTATATAGGTTCTATACCCTGTGTACGAATCCCGAAACTCGAAAAATGTACTTTAAAAAGTAAATTCTGAGTAGCGTATTTCCGTATCGTAGTTATCTACGCCAACGCTATGATCGATATAATATTATTTTAAAAATTAACTGAGATTAGGTTATCTACAGAAAAATTAATTTTGAACGGTATAAGTTATTTTTTTATCCTTAAAGTATTATATTTTGCAGAGCATATACCGTCAATTACGATTACTTAAGAATTTATTGTAATGATATATATACGTAGGTGTACACTGTGCATCAAAAAAACGTGTGCTTGTTAAATTTCTAACGCGCATTTACTTTTATACAATTTAACCATATCCATATTTAGGTATATGATTTTAAATTAATTATAAATGCTAAATAGGTAACCCATAACTATACCTACTACAATAGCACACATCCGTTGAACTCACTATTGTGGTTATAACAACATGAAGGGCATATTTAAATATTTCCCCATTTCCCCGCTGACAATGATTAAAGAAAACGATAATGGCACAAAGCGGTTTAAGTTACAGTTAAGACTATATTATTAACGTTGAATATACGCTATACTATATACATGTTGCTGGAAGAGACACACATAAATACATTTATCAAAACCTAACATCGTGGAGGAAGTTATTACAAAATTGAATATTATATTATTGAACATTTTAAACGAAATAGAATATTGTATTCAGTACGTGGCATTTACAGAATTCCTTAACCGAGTAATATCGCTAAGATCCGCGCAATCAAATATTTAAATCAGATTGAAAAAAATAATCGAGGCTAATCTAAAAAAATAATTGTAAGATGAAAAACAATATAAAATACATATATTTTTAAAACTTATTCAGGTTACGTTTGAAGAATTCGTCAAAAAAATAACTAGAATCAAATCAATAATGTGTGGTAGAAAAGGCAGGGAAGAAATTCGGTACCTACATGAATTTTTATCTTTTTTTATATTTTATATATAATAAGATAGTAAAATATCAAGTATTTACGTACTATAATATGCACCATACTAGGAAAAATCAAAAATATTATAAAAATTCAAAAGAAATGTCGAATATTTTTTTATACTGCTGGATATTTTAATATTTTATGTTGAGATGGTTTTTTTAGAACATACGTCTACTTTGAAAAAAAAATACACTTACTAGCAAAACAAAATAAAAGATGAAGACAATTTTGAAAATTTCGAAGGAAAGAGAGAAATATGAATTTTGATCATAGTGGGTCATCTTTATAGCCTCCAGCAAAATATACAAAACTTACCTAATAGTTATTTTATCTGGTAATAAATTAGAAATCGATTCGAGTGAGAAATAAGACTAAAAAAACTGTTACAAAATAAATTGTTATATTTTCTTTTGTCTTAAGAAAAATACTAATCATAATCATACCATACGGAACTAGAAGCAAAAAAAATTCTATTAAATACCTACCTTTTTAGTACGAATTAAATGCCATAAAATATAATACCCGTCCCATCCGAAATTACTTTTATGGTAATGGTTCATAATAAAAGCATTTTATTTATATAAAACCAACAATTTTAATTTTCATAAATATTGTTGAAAGTATTTCTTTTTTTTACATATTTTACTTTATTAAATGACAAGACACATTTTTAATTTCTTTTAATTCCGAAGCAGATTAATTTTTTTCAGATTATTTTGTTACATATAAATCGACTTTTGGACGAGTAGTTAATTAGAATAATGCTTAGATAACCCGAGTATGTAGCATAGAGCCATAGGGTTACCTTTCAGAATTTTTGTTTATTTCTCTCCATGTATAAACTTTAAATACTTAGAATTATTTAACTGCCCACTCGATTTTTCTGTATCCAAGGACCCTACTATTTTATTTATTGGCCAAGGCCCCATCATTACAGTTCTAGGCTCAAAAGTCGTCCTAAAATTGTTTTAAATTTGATTATCCCTGAGCACTAATAATCATATTAAATATTAAATCAACAAAAATAGAAACTACACACTATAACTTTCATACAATTATTTACTGTAAATTTAATATTCATGTTTCTTTAAATAGTTGTTTTATGAACTTAGATAAAGGGTTTATATCTCAAAAACAAATATTTTAATAATCTCTTTAAGCAGTATATAAGAAAATGTTTTCTCAATATTCTTTTTCTTATTTATGAGTTTCTTATAAATTCCAAAAATTATTAATATTCTATTAAATAATAACCAAACCCCCCAGAGAACTACCAATCTCACGGTATTCAATCGAAACGTTTTTAAACTAAAAAGAACACTATGTCATGTATTCAAAATATAAACATATTTAAATTTGAGTACCTACTACTTCATCCCGAATCACATCACAAACTCATAATTTATGATATTAAATATTTAAATGCACATCTAAATTCTGTACACAACATGCCAAGCGTGTTGTGCGTTGACGGTCCGTAAACCATATATAAACATTCAATCGAGGAGTAAATAAAATATGTATATACTTAAAAATAATAAAAGATTACATTACTTTTAAATTTTAAATGCATAATGTTACCTATATATATATTTATATATATTAAATGTACAATGTACCTACATTATAAGTATAAAACGCAGCTTAAATAGTATATCCATAGGCGCGCACGGGGTATGCATGGTATGTCACAGCATACTTTATGACTCCAACAAAGGGGTTCATTTTTTTCTCCTTGAACACCCTTTTTTCTTAATGAACTCGATGTTTATACATTTTGGATTCTGTGCGGAGCGATGAATGTATTGATTTTACAATGATGTGCGTTTTTTTATTTTTTTGTTTTTTGTGTCTGTGTACATGATAGTGGTTGAAATAATGCTTCGATTTTCTTCAACAGTATCTTGTCTGATGACTGATGGAAAAGTGAATCTAGTTGGTGCTTTGGGAAGTCATTTTTAAAATTCCCAATAGTTTCAAAAGCGCAGGGGAAAAAAAAATTAGGAAAAACGGGAATTTCTACGCAAAATCGGGATTCAGCAAAATTTCAAATTCATTATACAGTGACCAACTCGTAACTTACTGAATAACAGAGTTACATCCATTTACCCGCCCTTTTTTTATAATTTAGTTTTCGAAAAATGGCCTCGGAAGACGGAATAATATAGATATTTAAAGAAGTTATGGATATGTTTTTAAATTGTATGAATATTTTTTTTTTAAAAAGTTACCAACAAATTTTAAATTTTGCACACCCTGTCGATGAAGTCAGCACACGGCAGTGTAGTGTATTATAGTAAACCTAGTAGATTAGCTTATTGTAACTACAATTTGATTTAATACGTACCTATATTATATATACCACAGCTAGCTATTGTATTATGTGGACTAGGTGATACTAAAAAAAGTACTTTTCGTTCATATAAAAGCGTAAATATTTCCAAATGACATCAGTTGTCACTTGTTGCAGCTTAAGAAATAACATACTTACCAAAAGAAAACCAAAACCAAATTATATATATTATTAATATATTATTACTACCTAGCTGAATATCCTGGCTTTGCCCATGTGCAGTTTTTTTTTTTGTGGCAAATCTTATATAGTACCTTTATACACTGTATGGGCGTGTCTTGGTTTGAGTAGAAATATCTCAGTTTTCGTGTAACTCAGTTCACGGACAAATCGGGGTTAGTGTATTTAGCTTTGTAAAATAATTCGACCCTCATGGGCAATCGTAAATCGTGAATTGGATTTAGCACTTGGTATATTTTTAACGTCGTTTCAACTACTTACTCTCCAATCTTTTCTGACATCTCCAAAAACAAACTCTATGATTTTCGTCAAACTCAATTTAGTAGTTTTTTTGCAAGGCTGGGCAAGTTAACGATTTTTTTTAACTCGTTAAGTTAAGTTAATATAAGAAAAAATAAGTTAAGTTAAGTTAAAAGTTAACTACAATATTTTTTATAACTTCGTTAAGTTAATAATTAATGAATAAAAAAAATTAACTAAGTTAAAATTAACTTAATTAAAAATTTAATTATTTTTGAATCTATAAGAAAAATAGGTGAAATGAATGACAAATTTGGAATTTGGGTCAAGTTTAGATTTCTGGGCTCACGTGGACAACCATGTAGTATGCTTAGCAATATTTACTGAGGATTTAGGGTGGGCAGTTGATGATTTATCCAATTCACTCCCACCCATTAAAGAAAGGGGGGAAGTTAAAATAGTATAAATACACAAATGATACAAGCTCTACTATTAGGCATAAGCTGCTACACATAAATATTTGGGATATCCATATAAATTATACAGTATAAACACAATCAGTAAAATAAGAGACAAAAGTATATTGTATATGACATACATAAGCACATAATATAATTTATTGATAAATGGTAAAATATACATTTAATATATTTTATACTTACTACATATTATTGTCTTAGTAAGGTATAACTCAATAACTGTATAAATATAACACATAATATTGTAGCCTGTAGGTACTTTTACTTTTTAGTACTTATTTTAATTACATATAATATAATCATTAGATTTTTTCATGGTTATTATGGATTATAAAAAATAAAAATAAAAATAAATATGGAAACTTGCATGAGAAGTTGTTTTAAAAGTTAAAAATGTTAACCTTTTTATAACTTATAATTAATTAAAACATTGTATAACTTACTAATCTACGTCTAGTGTTTACCATGTTCTATTTTAGAAAAAGACTTATTTGTTTGTATACAGTTCTGAAAATTATTGATGTTTAAAATTTGTCACAACTTGTGAGTACTTAATAAACTAAAAATTAAGAACATAATATTATGGAATACACAAGATTACAAGAATACAAAATCTAAAAACTGAAAAATTACAACAAATAATAATAAATAACTGTGTTAACACTTAACCGAACTGCAGTACCTACTGAACTCGCACTTTAGTAATGAAACAATGGCTAATGGGGAATGAGCAGTATGAATGAGAGGTATAGCAGTCATCAAAATAACATCACCGTGGAGCTTAAATATTTAATATACTATAAACAGTATAAACCCTGGAGTATAAATACTTTGAATCGGAGCGTTAACAAATATTTTGAGAAATTATTTTTTCCCCATGAGTTATTTTAATAATTTCAGGTAATAAGTAATATTGTAATAACGTATTTCTCGGGATGTGTGGCGTATGAGTTAAAATGTCATTAGGTTGATTTATGCCTTGGTTTACAAGAAAACTAATTGAGTACACGAATGTCGCGACCCGTATCGTCATCGTGTATACAATTATATTATTATTTCATATTTGTTAATTAAACAATTTCCCATTTATTTTCTATTATATCTAATATTATATTTCTGAAGTCAACAAAGTTATAAATGAATGGGTTGTATCAAATTTAAAATTTAACTTAATTTTAAGAAATCTGTGTATAATTAACTTGAAGTTAACACGTTAAATATGTAAAAAAATTAACGTATTAAGTTAAAATTTAGTTTCAAAAAAAAAGTAACGAGTTATTTAACTTAGTTAATATTAACTTAACGTTTTAACTTAATTTTAATTTTTAACTCGTTAATGCCCAGCCTTGAGTTTTGGATGTATAAGCCGCACACATACATTTGGTGATAAGATATATAGGAACCTAGTTTATTTATTCGAGGCCATAAACATGTTGAATTGATGCATGATTGTACCTGATCTGCCTAAGTAACTAATGGCAAACATTTGTAGTCTATAGACAAACAAAAATTTAAATTTCCAACGTGAATCTCAAGATCTCTGTTTGACCACCTCTTTAAAACGCAAATATCGAAAAATCCTTTCTTATTGCACATCTAGATCATTAGTGGAACAACAATTCCTAATTTCGAGTTCGTACGTTTTGTACATTTTGAGATGTAGCGATGAATGAGTGAGTGAGTGGATCAGTATGATCTGATTAATGCGAGATAGTAATAATTGTATTTTACCAAAGATAGCCAGAAGGGATACCTATTGTTACTCCGTTTAAGTATTATTCTTTGGTAATTTAATAAAATGAACATAATATTTATTTTCAAACACTTGATCGATTGTAATAGGTACAGAACATCAAAATCAAAAAAGTAATTCATGGAAGCTATTTGAATAATATCACAAGACTCGCGATAATATAATCACACAACACGCATATAATTACGAAAGAAGTCGAATTTTTAATTTATGTATTCTGTAATTACTGTTGTGTAACGTTTAATTGTCGTAACCAAAAAAAATTAATTTGGAATCACGCATAAATCTGGGTTTAGTTTCCAAACTTTTCTATACGCCGCACTGCTGTTGAACAATATGAAAACTTTATGCTTGGCACCGGAATCGAAACCTGGCCCACGAGAACGGTCGATAAGACGAAATTATATTATGCGGGTACAATACGGTCAATGACTGATCATTATAATATTACGAAGTCACCAAATCGGCCGACAAATGACGTCTTAGTGTAAGCAGTCAGAAGTCCTGACTCAGGACCGTAATAATAGTCGTTATAACTCCGCCGTCACCGTCGATGCACTCAATAGAACTGCGTCAAGTAAATATGGCTAACTGTGGTGCTTGTCCGTCGCGTCTTGATTGTCGATAACACGGAGATGTGTACAACGGCATTTGTGTGAATGAAACCGCAAAGACAATAATATATATTATTATAGGTAGGTATATATAATTCTATTCATCGCAAAAGCGGTGTAAACGTTATAGTGTCGTCGTATAATAATAATTACAGCACTGTAAAAGCGCTACACAAGTTTCAAACTCGCAACCACTCAGACTCTATACGA